>CAWUFW010009120.1:352500-815133 GCA_963921515.1 Calotriton arnoldi
AGCTCTGATTTAGCTGCCCTTATCCCTTTCATGCGGTGTGCCTCTGGGTTCTGCGCTTATGCAGTGCTGAGATGTTGCATACCTATGTGCATTGGTCTCTTGGTGGGAGTTGTGGGTCTGGGGCATGGTTTGTCTGCAGATGTGCTATGCTTAATTGTGCATGTGTGCTATTGTGCCCATCTCCCCCCGTCCCCCCAGTCCCTGGTCGCTACTCACCCGGTTGCTGTTGTGTCCAGTCATGTTGAGCAGTGTCCTGTCCCCCAACTCCTGCCACCGTCTCCCCACTGATGACTGTGGACACCCTTTCCTCCATCTCGTCCAGCTCCTCCTGTGGCGCTGGACTCCCACCTCCAGTCTGCATTGCTGCCTTCCGGTTGTTTGCGAGTTTCAGCTTGGTTTTGCGCTTCACATCATTCCAGCGCCTCTTGACCTCGTCCATTGTCCTCTTCAGCACTCCGACTGCATTCACCTTGTCCACGATGGTCTGCCATATTCCATTTTTAGTTGCCAGTGACACAGTGGAGGTGACGAACAGTGGTTGATGGTGTTCTATCACCTCCATTATCAGGATCCTGTTTTCCTGCGGACTGAACCGCTTCTTCCTACTCTTCTTGTCCTTGCCCTTCCCTGACCCCGAGGTCCCTGGCTGTTCCTCCTGGGGGCTTGTGGGGTTCTGGTTGTCCTCTGTTTTTGCTCCGGATGCCTCCATTGTGCTTAGCTGTTGTTTGGCTTTTATTGGTATGTTTTTTTTCTACTTTTATAGTGCATTTTCCCGCATGACGCGTAGGAATTGCAGGCCTGTGGCTGGTTTTCGTAGATTTTTGTATCGCGATTGGCGTCATCGCTACTATTTTCGCGTTGGGGTTTCGCGTTTTTGCGGCGGCGCGTTGTTTTTGAACGCGTTCATTTGACGCGTTGTCGTGTGACTATCGCATGGTACCGCCGTGTTGTGAATACCACATTGACACGGAGTTGTTTTCCCGCGATAGACTGCGATGTGAAGGGTTGCGTTAAGCTACACTTGCGGTGGTTATCACACGTTCTTGAGAATATGCCCCTACATTTCCAAAGTTTCCACCCTCCACACCTCTTGGAAAATGTACCATATTCACAAATGATGAGAATCAAACGCATCTCTTCAGAGGATAAAACATGTAATACCGATGTAAACAAGACCAAACAAAAAAATCTACAAAGAGGGTACCCTCTAAGGATAGTTGAAAAAGCTGAGGCTTGCATACAACTAATTGAATTTAATGATTTGCTTCAGAAACAACATAAACGAGAAACTAATCGCATTGTGTTTGTATCAACATTTTCAACAGAACCTCGTAGCATTAAAAAAGTAATTTGCAAACGATGGGAACTATTACAAACTGAACCTGACTTCAGTATGTCTTTTTTGGCTAAACCTTTATTTGCCTACACACGGAGTAAGAACCTAAAAGAGTTATTATCTGCAAGCCATGAAAAAACCCCAGTAAATCATCAAGGTATAAGGAAATGCAGGAACTGTATACACTGTAATAATGTAATTGAAAGCAGCACCATCACCCATCCAAGAACTGGTGAGAGTATAATACTCAAACACACATCGGATTATAACACCATAAATGTGGTTTATTGTATTAAATGCCGGTGTGGACTGCTCGATGCCGGGAAAACTGAAAGAAAAGTCAAAGTGAGAATGGGAGAACACAAAAGCATGATTCGAACTCAGAACAGAAATTCTAACCTGGTAGTGCACCGGTTGGAACAACGCCACAACATTGCACAATTAAGCTTCCTGATTTTAGAGAATGTGAAATACAAGGAGGGAGTTGATCTCAGTAAGGCATTACTACAAAAAAAGTCCAGTGGATCAAAAAATTTAATACCATAATGCCGTTTGGGCTGAATGACAAATTAGACATGAGTTGCTTTCTATGAGTAATAGGGCTGATCATTATCATTTAGCAGCTGTTACACATGTGCAGCAGTTGAGATACACCACGCAGTGACTAGTTAGTGAGCTCAACATAGTAACTCACAGCAGAGTCAGTATGATATATGTGGTCTTGATAAATCTGATTTTGTATCATATTTGAATATGCCCACTACATGTTATAATGTGGTTGTAACTTGCATTTTTTGTTTGTCATTAAGAGGACTCAACCATGATGTACTATAGATGTGCTGTTATGTTTGAATCTTACAGCTTATATTCTGTTCACATGCACTTGGTGTATGTTACTATGCTTGAACATTGTGCACATAACTTGGTAGAACATAGAGGAGACATTCAAAGAAGAACGCATAGGGGAAAACCACAGTGTTAAGATGGCCGCCAAGGAAGTTGGTATAGAAACAATTGGTCCTAGACTAATTTAATCACAGTTTAGTTGTCAAAACATTCATCATTCAATAATGTATTAGAGATGCACTACAGTTAGCATATAAACATAAAATGTATAATAAATTCATCAACATATACGTAAGTACATCTTCAAAAAAAGGGTGGCACTCAAAATAGTTCAATTGGTAACTATATTTAATTCCAAAAAGATCACCATATTCATATTTACTGATTAGAAATAGAAAGGTTGCTCTAAAAGGAGTGTGGAAAGGGAAACGTGCTTGTGTTGGAGAATAGATAAGGAAAAGGAGGATTAAGATATATTCAACAGATAATTAAATGCAATTTATGATTAGAAAACTGGCTAAAAACTTTTCAATGGCACCAGTTTCCAAATAGGCCTGTCCCTCCTATGTTAATTGAGACTCAAGTTCATGCGATTTCATACAGGTGCACAGAGAAACATCTTCTGTGAGAAGAGCAGGGCAGGGATGATATCAGGTACAGGCCCACTCGGGGAAAATGTCCACGTTTCGACCCTAGCGCATAGAGGGTAATTTACATCCTCTGCATACGAGACTTCCTCAGGACAGGGGAAAGGGGGCAACCTATGGAGTAATTCACGGCCGGATACAGCCCCTCGCCGGGTGGTCCGCACTATAGGTTGCGGTGTAGCTGTGAGACATTCAATGATTTGCTGCTTCAGAGTCTGACTCGAGGAGTACGGCTGGTTCCCCCGGGCTATGACCGAATGACTATCTAAAGATCCTTTGGGTGATTTATTCTCCACTATTCAATTTAATCAACTCAGTGAAGCAGCAAATCATTGAATGTCTCACAGCTACACTGCAACCTTTAGTGCGGACCACCCGGCGAGGGGCTGTATCCGGCCTTGAATTACTCCATAGGTTGCCCCCTTCCCCCTGTCCTGAGGAAGACCCGTATGCAGAGGATGTAAATTGCCCTCTATGCGCTAGGGTCGAAACGTCGACATTTTCCCCGAGTGGGCCTGTACCTGATATCATCCCTGCCCTGCTCTTCTCACAGAAGATGTTTCTCTGTGCACCTGTATGAAATCGCATGAACTTGAGTCTCAATTAACATAAGAGGGACAGGCCTATTTTGAAACTGGTGCCATTGAAAAGTTTTTAGCCAGTTTTCTATTCATAAATTGAATTTAATTATCTGTTGAATATATCTTAATCCTCCTTTTCCTTATCTATTCTCCAACACGAGCACGTTTCCCTTTCCACACTCCTTTTGGAGCAACCTTTCCATTTCTAATCAGTAAATATGAATATGGTGATCTTTTGGAATTAAAAATAGTTACCAATTGAGCTATTTTGAGTGCCGCCCTTTTTTCGAAGATGTACTTACCTATATGTTGATGAATTTTTTATACATTTAATGTTCATATGCTAACCGTAGTGCATCTCTAATACATTATTGAATGATGAATGTTTTGACAACTAAACTGTGACTAAATTAGTCTAGGACCAATTGTTTCTATATCAATCGTTACCCAGGTCCGTGGACACCGTTGGGTTACCCCATTATATTATAATGGCCAAAGAAGTTGGGGCACTAGAGCACAGTAGAAAAAGATTGTAACTAGTTTTATATAAGAAAACAAGTTTAGTGTGACCAAGACACATTGCACGGCTAGGAATGACCATAGTATTTGTCCTCACGATGTATTGTGGTATTGTGGAATCCAGAGTTCGATAGGGCATTCAAGAGACACATACCTTCATGTGACAAGCATTGTGTTAAGATGGCCGCCAATGCACTTCGGAAGAACGGGAGGATGCAGCGTAAGGCAGGAACAGAATTGTCTAGCGTCAGGCGGAAACAGGGTCGTTCCGATATACCGCGGCATACGGGAGCAGAAGTTTATTGCCAGTTCTCGCTGGGAGCACTTTGCCAAGTGAGGAGACACAGCATCGAAGCAGGAAAGAGTTTATGAGAAAGAATGTGGTATGTAAGGCTTGGCAGTCATAATTGGCAAAAAAATAGATATCTTTGTTTGTAGCTATTATGCCGTATCACAGTTTGTGGCTATAAGTGAAAGTGTTGAAGAGCTGTTCAATTTACTATTATGCAGGTTCGGTATTGATGGTATCTACGTGGAATATACTACGGATTTCTCAAGGTATGATGGTGGTGGGTCCACATATTTGAGACTGGCAGGTGCACTAACGATGAAACATCAGATATATTGCTTTTATATTTGTATATTTTAGATCAGAATTGAGTGAGCTCGTTTCGCTAAGGACTGCATCTGGTTCCACTCTGTTTTTTGGTAGTGAGCATTTGCATAATGTGGCAATTTTTAATGAAGGATTACGTTCTTGTGATATATGAGACAGCCACAGTGCTGTTTGGAGCACTGGTAAACAGTTGGCTGGCTGTGGTGGGCATTATTGGAGGGGTGGGGAATTATGAGCACTACTGGTGGGAATTATTGGAGAGCAAGGCACTAGAGGTGTAAAAGTGTCACTAGCCCCTAGGGGTGTCAAATAGTTAGTGGCAGGTTATGTATGTTTAAATATAGGTATTGATACATTATTGAGTTGTATCTTGATTATGTTACAGAGGCCCCTGAAGAAGGGACCACGTGTCCCAAAATGCATAGGGCATCATATGAATAAGATGGAGTGCCTTCAAAGAAGAAGAATGTATTTTGACTGTATTAGATTTTGCATCGTATACATATATTTTCTGTTGTTGTTTGGTACACATGAAGGAATCATGATGTAATCATTATCAATGATGTACTATGATTATATATATAAATGAAGAATAATGAAAACCAAATGAATTTGTTTTGATTACATGATCACAATATGTATTATAATTTGCAGAAGATTATGAATATTACTAGTTAACACGCATAGCTGTGCACACAGTTATTCAGGGACATGCAGACTTGAACCATAGTTGCAATTTCACGAATGGGGGACTGGCAGCCCCCAAATACTGTGTAACACACAATATAATTTGCAGAACATTAGATAAAGAAATTACACACAGAGGATTCAGATGAACTACGGTGTGCGCCACTGAAACTCATTGTTATTTATATAAAGCCATCCTTCCCAGGCAGAGGATTGCTTCGCGTTCTATTTGTCGCATCAGCAATCTTTGCCGTCGGGTCGCTCCCCTTTCTGCTTCTGGGGCATTTGCATGTCGTGTCCTTGCCTCCGGTGAGGCTCAGTGGCGGTTCTTTCCTTAGGGCGTAGGGGCTGCGCCCTCTGTGTTTTCTGCCTCTAGACTATTTTGATTGTAGGTACTGTAATCGCTATAAAAACAGATGCAGATACACTGCCTGCTGTGTATCTGTTAAAGGAATCGTTTCTCGGTGTGCGTGGGGCAGCAGTCACAGGTCGGTGTCAGGCAGGCACATCTGATTCTCCAGTGCGCTTGCGCCAGCCTCTTCAGCTACACTTTGCTGGGCCGATGATCCCTCAGCCCTGGGGCCTGTGAGGTCATCAGCTCATCAAAGCCCTGACTTTCAGTTGTGAAGGGCCTCCCCAAATGACGTCGCTCGTAAAGACAGCCTCGGGCGTTTCAGACTTCATCCCTGAAGTTCCGAGGCTGCATGTCAATCAGGGAAGTCACACCCCCACCCTCTCCGATCACGTGTGGCGTAGGATCACTAACCCCACCCAGCAGCGTCGCAACGTCAAGCTCCATGTTTCTTCAAACACATGGCGGGCTCCTGCAGCTGCACGCTAGGACTTTGGAGGGCTTCGTGCAGCAAAAGGAAGGCAACAGCTGCAGCCTCGTAAGAGCCACCTGCATCCACATCCACAGCTTGTGCTAGAAAGGGTTCGTCTCTGGGCAGACTCTGTGTCGGACTTTAAGGTAAGTTTGAAGTGAAAGCATGAAGTGATCCTTTTACTTAAAATGCTTGTTTGGTTATTTTGTAAAATTGGACAAATGTGACATTTTCTCTCTAAATTGCAGAGTATGTGGAGTATTGCATCGTGTCCATGCGTACTCATCACGCAGATATTTTACTTTTGGACTCTCATTGGAGGTGCTAGCAGGGGCAATGGGTGGTTCAAGCTGCAGGGGCCTATAGACGAGGGCCCTGGCACTTGTTTTTTACAAAATATGCACGGGCCATATATATCTTCAAGTCCTGTGCACATCAAGAAAGAATATATGGACATGAACCCATGCCACAGCACCCCGGCACTGCAGGATGTGAGGGAATTTCTACATTTATTACACGTGCATGAAGATTGGGCATGCAGGAAGATAAATGCCATTACAGACAAAAAAAATTGTCAGTTTGAAATCAGGATCCTGTGTGAGTTTAGGAAAGAAGAGAAGAAAACAGAGCCCCCCTTCAACTGGCTCATTTTACCTGAAAAACGCACAAGTGACTAAAAGCTGTTCATTTTATATTTTGACTCAGCTTCCGCTTTATACACAAAATAAACACTCTGACAAATGCACAAATAACAGCTCAAACTCCCTGGCTTCATTCTTCTCACAGAACGGGTAAAAATCACAGGATGCATCTCAGGGAAGAGTGCCAAGATCACAGAGCTGGAGGCAAGCGATGCCGAGCTCATTAGGGAAGGAACAGCCAGCCGCATGCCAGACAGATTTTACTTTTGGTTTGCATTGTATGGATGACTAGTAGGGGTGCTATACTGGGACTGTAAACGGTCTGGACTTGCAGGGCTTGGCTGTGTCTCAACAAAGGGTGGACCTGTCCGATGGCGCCACGACATGGAAGACTAGGTCCCAACCTCGAGATTTCCAAACAAAGCATATAGGAAAATCTTACCTTCACCGATTCTCCTCACTGACATAGGGTTTAAGTGTAATGTACAAAACGTATTAATGTGCTTTGTTAAACTATGAAGCGCTATAAAATAAGCTACAGCACAGTACAGTATAGTACTATATGAACGATAAGGGCAATGCAATACTGTGGTTACCATGTGTTTAAAAGTCATTCTATGTGTTTTCTTACGTTTGCCATTCCTCCACGAATGGTTGTAAATCTCGTGTTGTAAAAGGATATTCAACTTCAAAAGATAATTGCGGTCCGTCTAAAAGTACTCACGTGTCTGCAGTAGTCTAAGGTCGGTGCTTTAAGTAACTCTTAACAAAAATCCCCATAATACCTTAAGTTCTTGATCTTAATATGTGGGTCTTAATACTGTTACTTCTACCTCATTGAGGGTTTCAGACAGTAAGTAGCAGGTCCTGCTGCCACTTTTTAAGCTACATAAGACTCCTAATAGTTCAACACCAAGGCCATAAACTGCAGCACCGGAAAGCCTGACAGTGTTACTCTGGAAGGTCCCAGTTATTCCAACTTTGCACGTTTTGGATTCCTGGTAAACACGTAGCTGGTTTAGATGCAACTTGAAGTTAATGGTTCATCGCTATTTCCAACTCTCTCGAACTAAGTTTTGCAAGTGGGAAACAGCAGCTTGAGTGGCGACTTGTCGTCAGATATGGTGGATTAGTCCAGCCGTTTTCTTGCCAGTTGCGTTCTGGAAAATATCCGCTTCTAAGCCTCCTGCAGACATCCTGAGTTTGTGGTCCTGTGAATGCAGTAGATCTTGAGGCTGGCAATGCCTCTGTAGTTGTTCATAGTGCTTTCACGCTGTTGAGGACACGTCAGGTGGATTAGATCTCTGACAACTTTGAAGGGATGTGGGATTCTTTTCATATTAAGTTGAAGCTCTTTGTCCATATTGGGGTGACCTGGTTTTCTCCTTATTGTGAAAAAGCTTTTTTTTTTAATCCCCTAGTCCACCCCTGAGTGTGTGGAATATTCAAATTGAGGATGTCAAACGTGTTATAGCTGTTTAATGAGCATCTGTTCATCACTTCTTCATGTGACATCTTGCTATAATTCTGAAAGACGCTGCTTGTACAGTCAGGTGTGCCACTCCAACCAGATTTTGTGCAGCTTGGATTCCCCTGTGAGCAACCCTCCAATGTTACAATTTCACGAGGATATAGCGTAATAAATGGAAAACATGTTTGTAAAACACTCTGGGCAGACAAGGTGTGACAAGCTTGGTGTCAGATAGAACAGTGTTTTTTATTTCTTATTTTCTTAATAACATCCCAGGCTTTGCTATTCTTTTGTCTGGTCTGGGAGGACGCACATTCATCTAACCTTCACACTGAAGCCTTTATTTGCTTTTAACTTTTTATTTGCCAGTGAATTCACATTGAAGTACCAGAAAGCGACGAGATATGCATCCTCTGCATTCTAGAAGGCTTTTTTCTGGCCAAAGGTTCTATTTTGGCCAAATGTGCTATCCTTCTTTCCCTCTGGTGAATTATATAACATAGCTGCAGTTCAGCATTTACAAGCCTGTACATTTAACATAAAAGTTGGCCAGCACCTCGAATTTGTTTGTGCTTTTGTGAGTTTTTTCTGCTACTACTTTTCAGGAGACCTTCTTCTGTAACACACATTACTGCTGTGAAATTGTGGCTTCTAGAAGCAGTTACTTAGAGAAGGCTATGAATAGACCTAGGTGTCCAGCTCTTGACTTCCGCCACATCTGCACCTTCCTTTATCAATCCAGTCACACCCAGGCACTTATCCATACCTATTTAGCCATCCATGTACGCTCCCACTCTAAGGCATCCATTGACGCATCGTTACAGGCACTGGTGCATTAATACATTCAGCAGTGTGTGTCCGTACACTGTCTGGGGCCCCATTGTGTTGTGGCCATACTTTCCTCAATGCACTAGACTTTCACTCGAAACAAAATGGCATAATGTTATGGGACTTGAAATTTGGCTTTCCCTGATCCCAGCATAGCCATGACAATGCAACCTCTCCCCAGATTTCTCTGTTTCATGGAGCTGGGGAAGCATTTGTTTTCTCTGCCCTCAAAATGGGGAGATAACGGCAAGCATCCATCTTTTCACACATTAATCTTTTCATCCATGCACACATGCTTTCATCTTTCCAGCTATGCACTCGCTCACACGCATGCATTTGCACCCTCTCCCTTCAGCCCGCCAAACCCTTAGTTGCCCAATAGTCCCATTCCCCCAATGCAAGGACCTAGGCATTTGCATTGATCTGCTATTTTTAGATCTTGCCTACAGACGCCTTTTAGCTGTCTGTGCGTAAAAGACATTCTGTGAACCATATCAAAAACTTCCAGTGGACTTTGTGCCAGCCCATTGCTAATCATTGGTTGCCTGTCTAATCGCTTGTTTGCTTGCTTCTTACTTGATGTCTTTTCTTCCTCTCGTGTTTGTCATTCCTCTAGAAAATAGCTTCTTTACAATCCCTTTGACTGGATGACATCTATCCTTCCACTGCTCACATTCATATAACTACTTTTTTAACGTCTCAGCCTACCAAGCTGTCTGGTTTGCTAAAGACATTGGGGACATTCAGAAAGTTGACCCAGGAATGCATTCCACCCGTTGCTTACCATTAGCTGTGTGGTTTGTAACTCACATTTTCTGTTTGCTGGCTTTGTTTTAGGCTGTCGGGTTCGTCCCTTTCATTGCCAAAATCTTGTATACTGTGTTTTTCCACAAACTCGCTTTCTGTAAACAAGCTTTTAAATCTTGTTCTTATCTTGTCACATTTGCTGTGCAATCAAAGACAGAGGTCAAATGTTAGGCTGTCTTCCAGGGAGCTTGGTGTTTATTTTTCTTTCTCTGATTTACGTGTGAGTAACCTGTGCGTCCCAGTTTCCCAGGGCTCTCACGAAAAGTGTAAGCAAAGTATGTGTGCAGGGCTTTAAGTGGGATGAAAAAACTGGGGGGTCTCTCATAGGGGCAGCTGATGTAATTATGAGCGTGGCTTAAAACTGTTAAGCTAAAAATCTGTACTTAGCATAGTGTGCTGCCCCACTGGTATTGTGCTTCTTCTGTCATTGCCTCCAGATATATAATACGAGTGACATTAAACCTACAACCAGCCAGGACTATAGGCTTTGTCAATGGTTGTAAGTTGCATAAGATAAATAAGAACAAACTGCAGCATTTTCATTATTATATACAATGAAAACATAGGTGGTTCAGAGATGTGTTACAGGTGGGAAACACTTAGAGGGCCTGTTTCCGTTGGTTGTATGTGCTTGGCTTGGGGGTCATTTTGCAAGCAGACCAGTTTGAGGATTGGGCACATTTTTGATTTGATTCTAATGTTTTCTTCACACTTGTGCTTCAAAATGCTATATTTGGATCCCCCTTTTTTCAACAATTTGCAGTAAATATGTGGTGTAAAACCCACCATTTGAATCCATTTTTTTCAAAATTTTCTTGCGGGGGGAGAACCCCCCCGCACCCTCCTTTTGCAGTTCGGGCTCGCTCGCTTCGCTCGCTCGCTTCTTACATTGTGGTACAACATTTTTCGCCCCACCATTTTCAAAATCCACCAGCCGCCACTGGTGAGGCTCCTGTTAGTCGTCTTTTCCCTCAGGCTTCTTGCTTCCTCCTTGGCATTCACTACTCCATCTCAAATTCCTGGATTTCTGTGCAGAACCAACACAAACTTATTGACAACACTTAAAGGATCAAAATACTTCCCAGAACCATGGCGGTGACGCGCTTTGCGCAAATGGAATGATTGCTGCCGCATAGATATTTACATGTGCTTATACCTATCGGACATTTTCTTTTTGAGTACAAAAATTCTGCTTTTTGCCACAGTGATACTCATTCTAAAGAAATAAGATAAAGATCAGAAAACGTTAGTTCAATGATTCTGCCATACTAAGAAACGTATCATAGAGATACTAAAAGGCCCTACATATTTTTTGTGTTAGTTTTTGACTATGTTACTAGAGCTATAAAAATACAAAAGTATCTTGTATGAAAATATTTTCATCAGGCTTTGGCTATTTTAAGTTTGCTGCACTTCTAGTTTTGTGATTGGGCCTTAATTAATGCCCGCTACAGAAAGCTTTTAGGTATGCATATAAACACATAGATGTACAAAAGAATAATGGTTCTATAGCTAATCTGTCCCTTTCTAAAACCTATACTTTCCCTTTCTTTCATAGATTGCATACCAGTCACACGTATGAAGTCACTTACCTAATTTACGGAAGAGGGGAATTATACATACAGGTATTACTATATACATACAGATTCAAGTTAGAACAGTTGTATAATGTATATATAAGGATTGACACAGACACTGATTCTTCTGTTCTCTTATTTATATACAGGAGACTTCTAGAGAATTCTGGGCATCCTATACTATCCTGCTCTGCCTCCGTGGGACCTGTGCTTTTTCTCTACCCATCGCCTATTCCCCATTCCACCTCGATTAGCTTTGACTCTTGTTGGGCGGTCTTGGTGGTGGGTGAAGGTTGGGACCTAGCTTCAATACCTTCCTATTGCTCCTGCGGAAATACAGGTGAGAATTTACACTTGTTTTCTCTTTTCACTTTTTTCCTTTTTTTTTTTTTCCAATCCATAACATGAATAAATGCAGCATAAATTAATTAGGGAAACACATTAAAATACATAGAGATGGTAAAAAAGACAATTCATCCAAGAGATAAAAGCGAGGTAGGATACATAAAGTGAGGCAAGTGCATAAGTATTCTGACAAAACAAGTTTGTTCTAATCTTTAATATGTTCGATCATTGGGCCCATTTCTGTAGACCTATTTTCCGTCTACGTAACCCTTTGAGAGAATAAAGACTGTGTTCAAGATTAAAAATAGCATAAAATCTGTCTCTCCACATTTCAAATGTAGGGGGTTCCTTCTGTAGCCACATGGAGGCTATACATAACCGTGCCACAGCTGTTGCTATGAAAATCAAATAACGAAACTTGTAGGTTGCCTGCCCCTCCAGCAAACCATCCCCTTTGCCTAACAACATTATGGACTGCGTGATCTTTATTCCAACCCCAGTGATCTCGGAGAGAAACTTCTCAATATGCCCCACTAACTGAGTTAAATGCCCATATGTGTAAAAGATATGTTAAATATCAGCCACCTCTGTTCCACAGCGGTAACATTTCCCATCATTAGCCCCTCCCCACTTAAACGTTTTAGCAGGGGGTGATAGAGGTTAAATATGGTCTTAAAATGAGGTGCCTTTAAATTAGCGGAAATCAAAATATTTCCAGCCGTATTAATCGATTGCTCTAAACAGAAGCCTTGACACCCCAATCAATTATCCCATTTAAGGTTTTGAGCCGCCAGATCATCCCTCTGCGTATCCAGCAGGCAGTTGTATAAAGCACCGATCCGATCCTTGCGTCTGATGGCCTCAACCAAAGGGTTTGACTCTATTACCCTCTGATATTTGCATAAAAAATCATGGATTTGTTAATACTTTAAAAATTCCATTTTGGGAAAATGATGTTTATCAGCCAATGTTGCAAAGGAAAAAAGACCCCCAAAGTTATAAAAAATCACCTATCTTTATGATCCCTTTTCATCTCCATCTATCCACTATCCTATCCCATAAAATAGCAGGTAATAATGTTAAGGCAGCCGTAGGTGTGTAGTAACAGACCCCCTCAATCTGGAAACATCTCCGTACGGCCTTCCAGACCTTAAAAGCAGTTAATAAAACCTTAAAACAGGTTTTTTTGTTGTAACTAGGCTCCAGCATCTTGAATAGACAATTCTTCGCCTCTACACCCAACAGCATCTGATAGATGGATGGGGCCTCTGCCACGTTTCAAACCTCCTCTCCTGTTAACAGAATACTCATATTATGCAGCATACAGGCTTAATAATAAAATGAAAAGTTAGAGACTGCCCAACCACCTTTCTCCCGGGGTAACGTCATGAATCGAATTGCTCTGTGTGGTTTCCCTTGAGCCCAAAAGAATCTACCACATAGTGATTGAAGCCTCTGCAGCTGTCCCTGAGTAAGTTCCAGTGGTACTGATCAAAAAAAGTATAATACTTTGGGTAAGATGTTCATTTTTAGGACATCACACCTTCCCACCAGTGACAAGTGGAGACACTCAAACTTCTCTAGCTGTTGTCTAACACTGGTGAGAATGGCGCCCCAATTAGCCTCTACCAGTTCTTTTAGGCTTGTCCTGATTTTAATACTCAAGTATATAACCTCATCAGTCACCCTGGGGTCACCACTACAGGCTTGGTTTGTACAGACAATCTGTGTTTTAGAAGTGTTAAGTTTATAACCTGATACAGACCCAAACATGTGCGCGAGTTGCTCTATCTCGGGGATGGCTGTAGCTGGATTAGAGGTTACAACAGTTATGTTATCAGCATAGGCAAATACTCGAAACTGTTCTTGAATACGGATTTAATCGTCTAACTCCCCTCCAACATGATTAAAAACTGATTAATGTATAAAGCAAATAACAGCGGGGAGCAGGGACAGCCCTGCCTCCTGCCTCTAGATATACGCACAGTTTCAGACTCTCGGCCCATTATGCAGATTCTAGCGATGGGAGCCCTATACATAACCTGAATAGAATTGATTAAACCTGGGTCAAACCCCAAACGTCGCAAAGCCGCCCATAAGAAGTCCCAGGAGACACAGTCAAATGCATTTTCGGCATCTAGTAATACCAGGCAGATAGTGGTGCTTTGTGCGTTGGCCACATCAAACAGGGTCACCACCCTGTTGATGTGGTTGACCGTGCCCCTAGCGGGTATAAACCCATGTTGTCATATAGAGACCAGTGGGGTGATAACCTTAGCCAAGCGTGAAGCCAAAATTTTTGGCGTACATTTTCCCATCACAGTTTAAGAGGGATATGGGTCGATAGGACCCCGGAGAGTCTGGAGGCTTATCCTTTTTTGTGCACTTGGAGAGGCGGGGTGAGCGTAATATACCTCTCTGTTTCTTCCTGGGAAAGGAAAAAGGCAACACTATCACTTACAAAATGCTCTTTCTAGTAACGATTTAGGTGGGCAGGAAGGAGAGCTTGGCAAACAGCTGATCCCTTCCATGAGCCAGATATACTCTAAGGTGGATACTACTTACCAGTGTTTGGATTTATCTGGTAAACATAAGATACTAATCGAAATGGGGGGCAACGGTGCTTCCAATATTACGGTTGGGGGGAATGAAGGATGCCTTTCTGCACCCTCTGTAATGGAGGGTACCCCTAAGGATCATATTGAACTCAATAAAATCACTAAAGCGGCTCGGGGCAAATCTCATACAAGGGAGGGTGAGATGGACTGTTCCTCAAACATGGATAAACCAGGGGTAAATGACTGCAGTGGCAACCAGACTGGTTAAGGAAACTGACTCTGGGGACAACTTCTTCTCCCTATCAGATCCCTCTGACTCATCAGGAGATGAGATCGATTCAATCCTCAGGTCTTGCTCCAGGAGAGAGTTACCTGGTAGCGATCACAGTGAGACAAGCAGTGTGCATCCTGAGGACCTGGGCACTGATACATCGGAAACTAGCCCACGCACAGTGCGTAAGAGGCACAATCCAGGTTAGGGCGCCATACAAGCTGGTGGTAACGATGCCCTGCTATGGGATTATTCATTCTCGGTAGATCTTGGAGCAGATGGGGGGTCCGCATCTAATCACACAAGAGAAGCCACAGTGGAGAAACCTTATGACATATCACTGGCTGTGATATATCAGAGTATAATGGCTCACAGAGAAGAGACATGCAATGAGAGCCAACGGACTCAAGGAACTTGCCGCAAACTCCAGAACTCCATACGGCGTATGGCGAAATCCTGTTCTGAATTTGCTGAAAGGTTTAATGAAGCAGAAGCCCGGATTTCTAGTCTGGAAGATGAGTTGGCTGCTCAGAAGGTGGTAACAGAGTCAATGCGCTCACAGAAAGAGGACACACAGTGGAAATTAACGGATCTTGAGAACCGCATAAGGCAAAATAACTTGAGAGTTTTGGGGGTTTCAGAGGGCGCGGAAGGACAGGATGTTCGAAAGTTCATTGTTGAAGCCTTCTCTGAGGCCTTTCCTGAACTCTTGCAATGGAACTGGAATCAGGAGATTCAAAGAGCACACCGATTCCCCTTTACACAACGAGCGAGACTGGGACAAACCACTGCTAGACCCAGAGCAATCCTGATATCTATTAACAATTTTTTAGCTCGTGAAGCAGTGTACGATCTGGCACGTCCAGACAGAAAGAGGGTTGGAAAGGGATCAGAGTTTTTTGTTAGACCAGATTTCTGCCACCAGACGGTGGAGATGCAATGGCAATTGCGGCAACTCATCCCCCTATTTCAAGGCAAAGGGGCCCAAGCCTTTCTGTTTAATCTGCGAAGCTGAAGGTTATTTATAATGAGCAGGCTTGGTTTTTCACCACGGAAGCGCAGGCTAAAGAGTTTCTGCAATTCATCTAGATAGGGTTTCAGGCTTAAGGCAGTTTTCTTTGTCTGATGCATCTTTTTTTCTTTTTCTATTTTTGAAATTTGGTGATGGGTTGTGATGCACTAGATTAACGTGTGTGATCAGGGGGGAACCATCCGGGTAGTGGGAGCTTTTCATCTCAGGGACAATTGGTCCTAATGCCTGGTTGCAGGGTGGGGGGGCAGGAGCGGGGTACCGCCGGGATGGGGTGTTGGGGGGAGTGGGGAAAAGGGGCACCAGGGAGGATTGGGGGGCACAGTGGGGTGGGAGGAGGGGTGGGGTTGGGGCAGGGGGAAAAATCAATCCATAACATGTGGAAGGTAGAGAAATGTTGGTGTGTGATATTAATCAGTAGGGTTAGCGGCCCAAGGTGTTTGACAGTGCACAATGGGGGATAGGATAACTCCTTCAGGAGTACACATTTGCTCCTTTAATGTCTGGTGGCTGAATAATAATGGGAAAAGGCAGCAGGTGGCTGCTGAATTATGAGTGATGTAACCCAACCTGGTTTATTTACAGGAAACCAACATCCCGTGAGGCAAACGGAAGATTCTGGCTGAATTATGCTACTCGGTGCTTACATGTACACAACAATCTACGACGAATTGAGGAGTAGCTATCTTGGTGAAACATGGGATCCAGGGCATGGGTAGAACATTGGTGGATAAGCATGGCCATTGGGTCATCACTGAGTGTATAGCTGGGGCTGTTAAGCTTGCCTTATGCTCAGTTTATGGGTCTAACCTGGATGAGGCATCAGTACTTGAGGGGCTTAATGTAGAACTGGCATCATGGCCCACCCCTTTGATTGTTTGTGGCGATTTTAACATACATTTGGGCTGACGGGATCTACAGTCAGATATGAAGAACTATAAGGGCAAGAAACTCAAAGTTTTTAAGGCATTACAGTACCTTTTGGCTGATCACGGCTTGACTGTCGTATGGGCTGCATTATGGGACCCAGACCCCGGTTTTACGTTTTATTCTTATCCACACAATAAGCTAGTACGGTTAGGCTATCTTTTTTATATCACCGGCGCTACTTACAGGGGCCAAAATTCAGGTTTATCCTAGGATAACTGCGGATCATGGCCCACTGGTGACTGATATTCTGGCAATTCATTTTTTTTTTTTTCTCCAAGATCTTTCTCGCTCGATAGGAAACTCTTGCTGGATGCTTCATTCGTCAGCCATATGAAAAATTGGAATAGGCAATTTCTTGACATTAACCGTGACTCGACCGCATGTGCTTATGTATGGGATGCCTTAAAGGCAGGGCTTAGGGGGGAGGTCCTCAGTGTTGGATTGTATAAGCAGAGGCAACTGAAAATGGTGGTCCAAGACCTATATAGGAAGCTTAGAGAAGCTGAAGAGAATCTCATGCAGGGGATACAGGCAGGTATTTAGACCACTTCTTTGCAAACTGAGGTTGCCCGATGCAAGGCCAAGGTCAACCTAAATTGGAGTAAAGAAATCCCCTTAAATATAAAGGGGCAGATTTACAAGTCCCTTGCGCCACTTTTGCGTCACTTTTCCCAAGTTAAAAATGACGCAAAAGTGGCGCAAGGGCCTTGTAAATAAGCCCCTAAGTATATAGGGAAGAAAGCTATGAGTATGGGGAGACTTCTGGACAGAGGATCAATGTTATAAAATATTCACAGGGTAAGACAGTTGAGACGCCTCTTGAGATCTTAGGTGTTTTTCACAGCTTTTTTGATGCACTAAACACAGGAAATGATTTTGCTGGGCTGGCAGGCAAGGCCCTGTTGCAGAGTCTATACAGTGAACGGTTGGGCCAGGATGAAGCAGCTGTCCTGGACATACCTATCACCATGGAGGAACTTGAGGAAGCTATAAATATGCTATCTAGTGGTAAGGCGTCTGGACCAGATAAACTTCCATTGGAAGTTTACAAAACTTTTTTTCAAGAATTTAAAGACGATATGCTGGTCACTTTCCAAACGGCACAATTTGAGGTTGCACCTCCATCTTGGGACGAGGCAAATATTATTGTTTTGAAAAAAAAGGATAAGCCTCCAGACACTCGTTTTCTCAAAGTAATGCAAATGTCTAAATGAAAATTGACAAATGTTTGATAGATTAATCAACAGACTATATCATATTCAGAGTGTCTGGCTTTTCAGTCAGCGCCGCCCGTGGCCGCGCTCGTAGCCCCGCATGCGGTCTTCAATGAACGCCCCACCCGCCGACTCCTGTCAGCTGGGGAAGGCGGCATCAGAGCAGTATAAAGGGAGGGGTCCACAAAGGAAACGCGCTACCCGTTCCATCATGGACCCCGCCAGGCCTCGCATGCTTCTCCTGCTTACCTGCCTTCCTCCTGCTCCCTCGCTGAGTTGGGTTGACATCCAGGCTTTGCTCTTCAGTCTTCTTGCCGTGCTTTCCCTTTCCGGGTCGGTGGTTGCTCTTCCGGGGCTTTAAGTGTTTTCGAGTCTCCAGCTGGCAACAGTGTTTCTTTTGGTTCTCTCTTGCGGCTCAGTTAACTCTTCGTTGCCCTGCAGATGGCTCTGTAAAATAGAAGGAGAAAAACTTCAAAAAAATCCTTGTTTCGTCGTTTGGGGAGTTTGTTCTTTTTTTTCTCGTCTCACTCCCATACTTATCTAATGGTTGTGTTCCTTGTTTGTTGAGGGTTGTGTATTCCGTTCCCTCCTAATTGCGCCACATCTCTTCTCTCTAAAAGGAAGTATATAAAGAGACAGTATCAGAAAACCACTTTTGGTTAACATTAATTTCCTAATCAGACCCTGCACTTTTTGCCTTATTTTTACCCTTATCTTTCTACTGAAATGGGAAATGAGTTTATTGGTTTTTCCCATGTTCAGGCAGAATAGATACCTTTTTTCCCTATAGGTCTATTGATCTCCAAAGGCTTTTCCTGATTAGGTTGGTATGTTTTATATTTAATCTTTTGTTTGTGGCTAAACTTCCGCTGTCCAAATATTCATTTAGTGAATGTTTCTTTTCTAGATACCTTGTGTGTCTTACGCTCCATTTGCAACTGTTCTCTGCGTAGTAAAAACACCATATTGGCAGGTATAATATCATAGTGTGAGATACATATATACAGCCAGCTGTTAGTAAAAGAGAACGTACTTACCTTTGTGTCTTTTCCCATTAGGCGTCTTGGTGATACCCTACGGACAATCCAACGGATTCTACCCCTTCCTCCTTTCCTTGTTTTGTCTCCCCTTTTTCCCCGCCTTCCCTCTTTTGCTTTGAACCTGTTTGGCGAAGGAGGTGGGTGAGGGAAGTTGGGACATAGCATCGATTCCTACATTTTGCCCCTGCGGAAAATCCAGGTGAGTCCCACACAGAGGTGATCCAACTGCTGATTCACATCACACAGGCAGCGTTTTCAGGTTATTAGTCATGTTCATGTTTCAGAGACACAGAGGCAATTCAAACTGTTTTTTGTTTGTGAACAACACACTCAAAGAAGACACCAAGAAACAGGGACATGTAGATTAAAATGTTAATTTTAAAATCATCAGTTTAGTGCATAAAATGTGAACTGTAACCACACAGAATGTAAAAATTAGACCAGTAAAGCATGTTATCATCAGCGAAAACAAGCAAAATATTCCTAGCATTTAAATGAGCTGTGCCAGTTTTCCTAACACCCTAACGCTATCTCTAAGCACTATACTAAATCGCAGCTACTGCATTAAGTAGCAAAACGTGCCTTTTGAGTTTCTCTAGATTGATCGCACAGCATACCTTTGAACAGCTAGTTCAGCTGTTCCTTATCAAAGCTCAGCTGTGGGAGTGAAAATGTGGGCATTCTGGGAGCTGTGCTGTGCTGACACCCTCAGCACAGCACAGCTCCCAGAATCAGAAATCAGCTCTTGGACTGACAACAGCTGAACCTGCAATCTTGCGTGATCTGTGGCACTAATTCTAGCGCAAAGAACCCTCCTTAACAATGATCAAATCCTGAGGTTTAAATTGGGTTTGACCATAGATTCTCTCTCATGTTTACAATAATAGAACAGAGCTCAGAGATACTGTGGGGCATATTATCAAGGGCTTATCGCCGCCTTAGCGGCACTTTTCTGCCGCTAAAGTGGCAATATTTCTATCGCCCTATTAGCAAGCTGTCGCTAACAGGCGTTAGAGACAGCTTTCTGGCGATAGCGGACGGAATTTCCATTGCCTCGCATGTCAGCTATATTTATCGCTAATGACATGCAAGGAAGGCGTTCCCTCTCAAAATCTCACAAAAACTCACGCTAACACCACTTCGCCCTATTATCAAGGATGGCCCGGACCTGCTAAGCGATCAAAAAACTCACGCTAAGGCCCGTTAGCTGCAGGAATTTAAGGCCAGAAAAAAGCAGGTCTTAAAAATGGTGATAACACTTGGGGCCTCATTAATGCAGCTTTTGGTGCAGGACAGCGCTGCAAGCAATGTTGCAGCGCTGCCCTGCGTCAAAACTACAGTGCAGGAATGCGCACAATCAATAAGATAGTGCGCATACCTGTGCCCCAGTCATGAAAAGGGTTGCTGCGCTGCGACAAGACAGCGTTGCAACACTTCTCACTACGCCCTTCTTGTGAAAGCATGGATGCCCTGTAATCACTGGACCGCGCTCCATGACGCAAGTAATGACAGAAACGTCAGGAATCCTGATGTATCTGCCTGCGCTAAAGTCACGCATTGCTGCAGTCGTGTCACAACCATGACGCAACTCCAGCAATGCATGGGGCCAGCCTATCCCTGTGGCACTGCCTGCCATCAGGCAGGCGGAAGGTACCGACGCAGTGCTGTTCATGAGGGGTGCCCGAATGTTGGCGCTGTTGGAGATCCATCGGTGGTGGTTGCACGCTGTGGTGTTATCGTGTGGAAGCATAGGTGGATTGTTGGTGCGGAGGGAGTTGATGAGATGTTCTTTGGTGTCCTTGATCCAGCTGCGAGGGGGTGCGATGATGGCGGTGGCGTCCGGGGGGCAAGGTGAAGACGTGATGTTACCAATGATGGTCGGTCCAGGAGAGTCCGGTGTTGTGGCTGCATTTGAAGTCCATGCTGGCGGAGGTGACGTGCTCGACCATGTGTCCTGCTATGTGGCTTGTTGCGGTGACTTGGTGCTTGCGTCTGATGTAGGGGACCTTCCCCATGAGGGGGTGGTGTCCTGGTCACTGGGGTTGTCCAGGTGGAACCTGAGTTCACCGAGTAGGATGTTGTCGGTGGATGGGAGACCCTGGGGTGCAATGAGGTCTACAATGGTATTGGAGAATGGGGGGCCATGGTCTGGGGGGCCTGCACATGAGGGTGCCGCAGAGGATGTTCTTGGGCCTGGTCCGGATATTGGAGTTGCCGTAGTTCATGGTCACCCTTGGGTCATTAGAGTGCGTGGTCAGTCAGAGTGTGCTTCTGTAGGAGATGGCAATGCCTCCTCTCTGACGGTCGGGGTGCTCCTTGCGGGTGATACTGCAGCCGTCAGCGATGGCGATGTCCGGTCCGGAGCAGAGGTTGGTCCTGGCAGGCGAGGTGGTGTCCAAGGTTGATGGCGAGGAGTCTGTTGGTGTCGTATCGGTGGAGTGTCCAAGAGGAATGATCCTTGGTGCTGAGGCGAGGAGTCTGTTGGTGTCGTATCGGTGGAGTGTCCAAGAGGAATGATCCTTGGTGCTGAGCACGGTCCAGGGGCAGACGGACGCAAACAGCGTAGCCTATGTTTACCTTTGGCACAGGAGACGACCATTACAACGCTGGCAGTACATCATTAACAATGCAACTCTGACAACACAGGTGCCTTAACATCGCATTGGAATACAACGCATTGTGAGGTCAGTAATGGGGTAATTTAAAGTTTTTTCGGGTGGGTATGGGTTTCGGATGTAAAACTTTAGAATTGAGGTGTTTTTTGGGGGTAAAATATGGAAAATGGGGTGTGTTTTGGGGTAAAATATGAAAACTGGGGTGTGTTTTGGGGTAAAATATGGAAAATGGGGTGTGTTTTGGGGTAAAATATGAAAAATGGGGTGTGTTTTGGGGTAAAATATGGAAAATGGGGTGTGTTTTGTGGTAAAGTATGGAAAATGGGGTGTGTTTTGGGGTAAAATATGAAAAATGGGGTGTGCATTAGTCCCAAAAGAGATTTTTGGGTGTGTTGTGGGGGCTCAAAGAGGACTTCCAGCCTTCACGGTTGGGTTTGTGGTGCAAAGGTTAGTTTTGGGTTGCACTCACTGAAGTGGGAACAGTGATCTTAACGTCTCCGCTATGCAACACCTACTCTACTGTTGCAATGTGCCTAGTATCAGTATGCATTGGAATGGAATGCAATTTCATGGCATGCGTCGCAACTACGTATGTGCCTTTGGCACATGAGTGGTACGCCCGCTGTGCATGGGCGCACAGCGGCCACCATTGAAAAGTGCGGGGGGCTGGGCAGCTGTGAGGTGGTAAACGCTGGAAAGAACACTGGATGGTGCGTGTACGCGGGGATGTGAGTGTGAGCAGATGTTGTCATAAATTAATTGAGGGAAGTCTTACCTCTAAGCCGTGTCCTGTGTCTTCGTAGCTCCTGCTCTCCTGCGTCTGCTTCCAGGAAAAGGAAGTAGTCAGCCAGGCTCCCTCCCCTGAGTCAATCACAACACTGCGATGCAGCGGGGGTATTGGGAATTGTCAACGGGACAAGTCATGCAGCCAGGTGCCGGAGGGGTGGGCATGTTCTCCATGCAGGCTGTGATGCAGCCTGCATTGCAAACAGGGAAGTGCGCATGACTGCTTTGTGCGGCCTGAGTGTTCCGACCAAACTGTTATTGCGCACTTCAGTGGGCATGCCAATCCGCCCATGCCCTGCTCCAGGTTTGGAGCAGTCCTGCCCACCCTCCCACCCCCTGAGGATACCTAGCATGATCATATCATTCATTTATCCCTTGTATACCCCTTTCTAATCTGTTTTTTTGGCTTCGCTGAGCCCGCACTTCCCGCTGCTGCTCCTCCTGCGTGTTCATACCCGCCACCTGCTCCCCGTCACTGGCCCAGCAAGGGTGGCATGGGCGCTGGTGCAAACCTGCAAATGGGCCCTGGGGTCCCTTTAGCGAATTTAAATCTGAATGCATTGGGCCTCTAGGGCACTGGTGCCGCTGCACCTGCTGCACAGTGATAGCCACTGCTAGTTCTCATGCACTTGGATGCACCACAGACCCCTAGGCCACACACCCCCTGCTCCTGCGGGCCCCGGCTCATGCATGCCTCTCTCTCCCACAGGCCTGAGCTTCCTTCATGGCCTCGTGCGGTTCTGTACCCCACCCTTGCATGGATGCCTGTTCCTCGTCAAGCCCACGCCATCTTATCTGTCTGCTGCTTCTGTGGAGTGGCAGTCTCTACCCTGCTTCTGCTGAAGGTTTACTTCCCTCTCACCCTGCATCTCTTGCATCTTTCCTTCTTCTCCTGCAGTTCATATTTTTTGTGGTTCTGGTGAAAACATATTTCAATTATTTTTGTGTGGCACAGTTTCTTATTGTTATACGTAATTCTGTATATCTGGGCATTATGCGGACTTGAATTAGTAGCAAATATGTAGTACATGTTAATGTTGGTCCGAAAAAGGACCCGCAATACCCTTTAGGGGACACTGGTTTTGCCCCCTCTGCTTCAGGCCTTATTTATCTGTGGGTCCTTTCAAATGCGTAGCTATCCCTGGGGGGGACTCAGGCTTGTTATGGGCCCACTCTACCCCAATTACAGCCATTTTTGTTACTGCAATACCATGGGAAGGGGCCCACTCCTCTTGCTTACTTTAGGCCCTAATGCACCCTTGCTACATCACTGTCTGTGATGACATGGCGGTCACCAGCCCCTCCCACTTCTCTGCAGTCCCCTAGGCCTCCCCACCCCGCTCTGGAGAACTCTGGTCACGCATGCCTATCCTCCAGGCCTGCTGCACCTGTGGGCTCTGGCACACGTTGCCCCTCACCTGCTCCCCCTGTGGTCCGGACTCTGTAACTCCCCAGTCAGTGCCCCCCACTTCCGCTGGACGGGAGACCGTGGCGGCTTACCCTGGCGGTCTCTAGTCCATCTCACCCCCTCGTTCAGGCCTCGCGCTCCTGCGGGGGCTGCGAGCTCTTCCTGGGTGTCCTCGTGCCATGCCTGCTGTTACTGTGAGCTGCATCCACCCTGCGCTTCCTGCTGCCCCCGAGCGCATCGCTGCTTTTCCTGCCTCTCCTTTGCCCATGCACCCCCATGCAGGGCTTTTTACTCCGTCCATGCATGCCATTGCCCCAACATGGATTCACTCAGTCTATACTGCTCCTGCAGTCACACTCACGCCTGTTCCTCCCAACAGGGCTGGGACCTGCATGTTCGGCTCTATGTCACATACTGGTCCCTGCATGCTCCACTTGATGACGAGTTGTGTGCCCCTATTCTAAGCCACCAAACCATTGCCTGCTCCTTATGCAGGTGTCTATCCCCTGCTGCTCCTCATGCAAATACTTAGCCGCTGCCTGCTCCTCTTGCAAGTACCTACTCGCTCTGTGCTTTTCTTGCTTGTCATCAGGCATTGCCTGCTGCCCTGTTAGCCCCAAGACCTGCCTGCTCTTGTAGGTGTCTGGGCCACGCCTGCTTCTCTTGCAGGTAACTGCCTCCCCCACCCGTTGTCCACTCAGTGCCTGACCCTCTTGCTGGCCGATGACTCTTGCCTGTTCTTCTTCTAAGCCCCAGCCTCTGCATACACACCATAATGGTGGCTCACCCTTGCCTACGCCTGCTCTCTATGCAAGTGCCTGGCGCATTCCTGCTCTTTATGGAGATACCTACCAGGCCACGCTTGCTCTCCTATTTAACCGCAACCCTGCCTGTTCCTCATGCAGCTACACAGGCCCCGGTAGCGTAACAGGGATACCACGGCATATTGTCAAGCCCATTATCGCCGCGTTAGAGGAACTTTTCCTGCCGCTAATGCGGCGATCCGTAGGTATCGCCTAAATGACTATCGCCATCACGCAGAAGTTAGCGAGAGTTTTCACCGCCGTTCCCTGGAACTATCGACATGTTGGTAATACGTCGCTAACAAGGCGATGAATTTCAGGGATAGACGGCGATGACAATACTCCCGCTAACTGGCGTTGGCGATAGTTATCGCCAGACATTGACAATATGCCCCAGTATCTCTTACCGGACTAAATTATCATAGAGAAAAGCATGTCAGATATATCCATTGGATTAACTTTAAGTAATGTGCCATGCTATTCATAATGAAAGTGACAAAACATGTCAGCTTAGACACTGGAAAGTCATTTTTATTACAGATAACAGACTGAAGGCAGGCCATGAAGCAGAAATAAGCTAACTAAAATGAAGACTATCATGGTATTCACAACAGTGCACAGCACACATCCAGTGCATCAAATCCTTCTTAGTTTGTCTAGGCATAGGTGTTTGTACTGGAACAGTATGTTTCCAGTACAAATCCTGTGCTGGATAGTGCACACTAATCTCTGCCACATGGAGTGAAGCTGTGTGCCATACAATGCAGACAGCTTGTCCTCCAATGGTGTGGATAGCAGCAGGAAAATCATAGTAAATATGACTCTGTGCTGTGTTTTCTCACTGGCTCTACTAATTTGGTTGCTCCGATGCGCTGAGTGAAATATTACTAAATCTGGCTCCTAAACTCTGAAAGAAAACAAATTGAGCATTATCTACATATTTAAACAGCCCACATGAATGCTTCTTTGATGTTGTACTTCCAGAAGAAATGACACAATCAAGACAACAGTTTTTCAATATGAGGTGAATTTATTACACTGGTCCTTTCTAACTGACTGATGAAGGTGCCTTTAAAGTGTACAAAAACTAATTAATATTAAGGCTTTTGTGGCAATGTGCTTTTTGTCCACCTTTGACAATGGTTACATTTTATGCATGTGCTATTATTCTAGTTTAATCAAAGCCTGTCATTTGCTGATTCTCATCATCTGGGTTACTATTTCTGTCTATGTCTTGAGGCATTCTCTACTCTTTAGGTATACTGAAACATTAACACATTAACATCCCATTCTGGATCATAAACAATGCCTGGAGAATCTAATACCATTTGTATGACAGTCTTGAGTGTTGTAATAAATTACACACAGAATTGTTACTGATTTGAATTTGATGTCAACTCTCTTTCCAGGTGTTCTGGTTCTATCAATTGGTGCTGTGGCAAGTTGGACAAGCCCCTTTGGTTGCCTGTAGATATATTTTAACTTGTCCTGGTGCTGGGATGAGGGGTGTTACGAATTTGAATTTCTTTTGCCTAATATTATGAGTAATTTAATAAATAATATATATATGAGTAATTTAATAAATTATATATATATATATATATATATATATTTTACAAAACCATTGACGCGGCACTCCTGAAGAGATTTTTCAAAATGCGTTTATTTGCACGGCTCAACCAACGCGTTTCAGCCCTCTCACGGCCTTGCTCACGGTCAGTGAGTCCTTTCTCCATTGCACTATATATACACCCATGTGGCCTTAATGTGGCATTATGGGAATTGTAGTGCATATAAAAATGTGTACTTACAATATTTACAAGAAAGGAAACATTTCAACTGTTATATACAAGACAATTATTGCGGAGGTTTTATAATCAGCTGATATAGTATCAGGCAGAGTAATTTTCATCCTACTAATGCCATAATCAATTAAATATGGTTCCTCATTTCTTTGTATAGTACACGTGTACTATACAATTCCCATAATGCCACATTAAGGCCACATGGGTGTATATATAGTGCAATGGAGAAAGGACTCACTGACCGTGAGCAAGGCCGTGAGAGGGCTGAAACGCGTTAGTTGAGCCGTGCAAATAAACGCATTTTGAAAAATCTCTTCCTGAGTGCCGCGTCAATGGTTTTGTAAAGTGGAATTTTGAGGCCAGGATCCGGCCCTTACGCAGAGCACCCGCTGTGAGTGTGCACCGGAGATCAGGATCACATTGTGGACATATATATATATATATTATCTACTGGCGGTCGCCAGTAGATAGTTATAGTTAGGACCTATTTTCCATAGGAAATCCACAACATTCTATTTGAAATAACTTTGGCGCCGGTTGACGAATCTTCGCGACATTTTCAAAACTTATGGCCCGCTCCGGTCCGCTCCTATCCTGAAAGTCTCGGGGTGATTCATCAAGTGGGGGCCGAGAAAAAAGGGGGGTCCCAAAACGTGTTTTCCCCATGCAATTTTCCATAGGAACCTTTAGTCGCAGCTACAGCCCGAACTGCTGAACGGAATTACACCAAATTTGGCAAAAGGTAGCCCTTGGTTCAGAGTCGTGCCTTTTGGTTAAATGGTGTAAATCCGCTCAGTAGTTCCTGAGAAATTTGAAAAAGAAAACACATATATATCTGGGCGGAGCCTAACCACACATGTCATCGTGAGATCTGATTGTCTGTCAGCACTTCATCCTGGAATTGCTGGCAGCCATCTTGGGACCAATATAAATGATAGTACCCCATTGAAATGCATTGTAGTGAATCGAAGATTTTGAGGGTTACCAAAAGGAGAACTATAAAGGGTGATAACAGACTTTAGTTACATTAGAATTCATTTGTTGATGGTACCATACTAATTTCAGGAATTGTGGTGTGTTCTAAGGTGATTTTACCCCGTGAAAAACCTTCTGCTGGGATATCATGAATCATGTTTGAGAGAAAACTATTTTCACATGCTTGTCCCATACAGTTTTGGAAGGTGCTCCAGAAGCTAAAATGAGAGCATATATTCTGTAAATTCACATTATCTTTCTCAGTCATGTGAGAATGAAGTCTGACATTCTCAGTAAAACATGTACATCCAACAAGGGCAGAGACTGTCAGTTGATTCCTTTGTGTTCTACTGCAGCTTCCCAGAGTGTTCTAAAGAACAACTAGAGTGCTAACAGCCTTACTTATGACAAAAGTATGGCACACCTGAAGCCATCTTGATTGGAATAAACTGGTAACGCTTAAAACATTTAATTTAAAAAGGAACAAAATGAGGGGGTTCATTTTGCCATAGAAATTATGGTTAGTGCTGTAGAAAGAAAAATTAGGACATGTTTTAAGTGAGATCTCAAATATCTTCCTGTTATATTTCAACAGGAGCAGCCTGTCAGTTGATGCCTTTGTGTTCTACTGCAGCTTCCCAGAGTATTATAAAGAACAACTAGAGTGCTAACAGCCTTACTTATGACAAAAGTATGGCACACCTGAAGCCATCTTGATTGGAATAAACTGGTAACACTTAAAACATTTAATTTAAAAAGGAACAAAATGATGAGGTTCATTTTGTCATAGAAATTATGGTTAGTGCTGTAGAAAGAAAAATTAGGACATGTTTCAAGTGTGATCTCAAATATCTTCCTGTTATATTTCAACAGGAGCAGCCTGTCAGTTGATGCCTTTGTGTTCTACTGCAGCTTCCCAGAGTGTTCTAAAGAACAACTAGAGCGCTAACAGTCTTACTTATGACAAAAGTATGGCACACCTGAAGCCATCTTGATTGGAATAAACTGGTAACACTTAAAACATTTAATTTAAAAAGGAACAAAATGAGGGGGTTCATTTTGCCATAGAAATTATGGTTAGTGCTGTAGAAAGAAAAATTAGGACATGTTTTAAGTGAGATCTCAAATCCTCTTCTATTTCATTAGAAAATTCTGACATGCAGACTGAAACAATCACTTTCAATACCAGCAGTAGACTTCCAGTTAACTCCCTGGTGAGCAGTAGCTTTACTACAGTGATCTAATGAACAACTAGAGTGCTAACATTCTGAATTTATGGCAAATGTGTGACACATCTGAATGCCTTCTTGATGGAATCAAAGTAAAAAACTGAAAGCATTTCCTACTGTGGAGACTGCAGTAAATGACGAAATTAGGAAACTTCCTAACAAATAAGTCTCCCAAGATGGCCACCAGAGAAAAAAGAGCCCAAATGTAGCACAAATATCACCCAGATGTAGCCCACATATAGCCCAATGACAGAAGTGTGCAAAACACTTTTTATTTTTAGTTTTTCTGCAGTTTTATATAGTGCAAACTGGTCAGGTATTGGAGCGTTACATCTTACTTGGACCCCTTATTGCGTATTTTGCACGAAGTACATGAGATTGATCTTGCGAAACATTGAACTTTACGATTCTGATAACCTGAAGTTGCTCTGAACCGGGCTTTGTAACACCCATTTTTACCTACTGGTTTTAATTAATTCTCACTGTATTGTATTAGGAAAGAGGATTTACTGTTTTTATGTACACTTTTATGATCTATGTTTCTAAATCAGATCAAATAAAGTTTAATGAATTCTATTGCAGGACGGAGGCGAGGATTATGCATATCTTTCCTCACTTTATTTGCATAGCAGTTCAAAGAAAACGTAACACAACAATCATTAAACAAAAGACTACACAACCCATGAACCATTAGGGGGTAGTCTCCAAGGCAACTATAGTCCAATCATATCACAGTCCATCGTATATAATATCGTGACGTCCCTTCCGCTTCCTCTTTCTTCACTGCTTGTCAGTTAAGTGCATTCCTTACATTCTTGGCTTAATCTGACGTTGTTGCTGTCTGTATAGCATTTTTTTGTGCACGTTATTAGCATTATTGCCTTGGTATTGTTTCATATTCCCTGCGCAGCAGAGCTCTTGCCCGACGCGTTCTCCCCCTCGCAGTTTCTCCCGCTGTGTGCTCTGCGCGCGGTGAGATCCTGTCAGGCGCGTCTGGTCCGAGCGAGGCAGCTCCGTCGAGCGCTCCCGCTGGTCTTTACGCGCGTTTGGGAATCCGGTCACTCCTTTAGTGTCCGCTTGATTCCCGATCACCCCTCGCCTAATTTTGACACCACTACGCGGTGATTTCCCCACACGGCCACGTTAGTGACCAGCGCCACCTGGTGGTGGTAATTGGTATTGCGCCTCAGTCTATTCTTATAACAGCTTCGGGGAAAGCCCAGCTGTTGGAGCACCGGCGAGGGGGCTGTCTTAAGGATTTTAAGGGCATTTGTTCTGTGCTCACACCCTCTGCTATCATGTCTTCTCCAGAAGACCATTTTCACTCCTCCTACCAGGAAGTGGAGGAGGAATGGCCCCCAACTTCTCCCTCCAGCAGTGGACCAAGCCCTCTCTCTGGCTATTTCTAGAGGCGCTGGCTCCTCTTAGGGATCAGGTTGATAAGCTGGCGAAAAGCATCCCTGGGGTGTTCAGTGACCCAGATCTGGTGGTGGCGGGTCCAAGTAGCTTCCAGTTGGGGAATAAAAGGGCCGTTAAGCATAACGCGGGCCACTTGGAAGGATTTGATAAACTTACGGAGACCTTCCTCAAGAGTGCGCGAACGCTAAAACATGCACCCTGCCGGGAGGAGGAGAGGCCCGGAGAAAATTGCGACACTGTCACCACTATTGTAGACCCCGACGGCGGGTTTCCCTTAGAGGGAGAGGGTGTATCGGAGGACGATTTCTCCTCCGATGAGGATAAGGACTCGGGGCGTCCCTGGTGTCCAGAGTCCCACTCCTCTCAGTCCCCGGTTGGGGACGGGGTCCACTCGGACATGTTCGAGCCTACCCAAATTTACCATCCTAGGTCGGCAGAGTGGACACCTGACGCCACAGTGGCAGAGTATGTGGTGGGGAAAATCCATCAACCCCTTGAAAGGGAGGTCAGGAATAGGATGGGGGGAGAATGCCCCAGGCCCTCACTGAAGAGGAAGGTGGCACACACGCCTGAAATTGATGAGAAACTATGTACCTTTTTCTCCAAGTATATGAGGGATCCCAAGAAAGGAATTGATAGTTCTTGGACGTGGTAGGGCCCTTGACCCAAATTATTCAATTGACGGAGCGTTCCAAAGAGTCAGAATCCCCTTTGTCCATGGATATTGTGGCTGGTTGGGCGCACTACCCTAAACCCTAAAACACTACTCCCTCCACTACCCAAACACCACTGCACTACCCTAAACCCTAAAACACTACACCCAGCACGACACCCTACACTACCCAAACACCACTGCACTACCCTAAACCCTAAAACACTACCCCCAGCACGACTCCCTACACTACCCAAACACCACTGCACTACACTAAACCCTAAATATACCCCCAGCATGACCTCCCACACTACACAAACACCACTGCACTACCCTAAACCCTAAAACACTACCCACAGCACGACCCCCTACACTACCCAAACACCACTGCACTACCCTAAACCCTAAATCACGACCCCCTACACTATACAAACACAACTGCACTACCCTAAACCCTAAAACACTACCCACAGCATGACCCCCTTCACTACACAAACACCACTGCACAGCCCTAAACCCTAAAACACTACCCCAGCACTACCCCTACACTACCCAAACACCACTGTACTAACATAAACCCTAAAACACTACCCCCAGCACAACCCCTACACTACACAAACACCACTGCACTTCCCTAAACCCTAAAACACTACCCCCAGCACGACTCCCTACACTACCCAAACACCACTGCACTACCCTAAACCCTAAATCTACCCCCAGCACGACCCCCTACACTCCCCAAACGGTGAGCAGTCAAAATATCGAAAATTAAATATCGATATACACTAATATCGAGGTGACAATATCGAAGGGACAGAATATCGATGTTAAGAATATCGATGGACAGAATATCGACCCTAAGGTAATTAATATCGATTTTTTTTTATATATCGATGTAAGTAATATCGAAGTTAGTAATATCGAAATCAAATATATCGATGTTACTAATATCGATGTTACTAATATCGATATTTGTATTATTGTTATGTATTTTGTTATGTGTTTAATATGTATGTGTTATATGTGTTTTTGTTAAGTGTTCTACTTGTGTATAAATATATGTATACAATTTTTATATGTTAATAATGTTTTTTTTAAGGTTTTTTTTTTTTAGTACCGTAGCGGGTTGTGAGTGTATAGGGGAATAGGGTGGGAAGTAATTTAATTATACTAAATTAATTATTAATTTTTATGAATTATCAATTCATTTTAATTATTTTTTGCGTTTAAGATCTGTAGCGGGTTGTGGGTTTATAGGGGAATAGGGTGGGAAGTAATTTAATTGTAATTAAGTTATAATTTATTTTAATTAATTGGTATTGATAATTATATTATTGTTAATTAATTAATAATTGGTAATTAATTTTTATTAATTGGTTATTAATATTTATTAATTGATTAATTGATCATTATGTTAAGTGTATTATTTTATTATTGGAGTGTGTTGTGCGTTTATAGGGGAATAGTGTTGGAAGTAATTGAAATCTAATTAAGTAATTATTAAATTTATTGTTGGGTATTGATAATTAATTTATTGGATATTAATTATTAATTGGTAATTTTTTTCATTAGAATTTTTGGTTCTATAAATTAATTTATTGTTGTTTTATCATTAATTGATAATTAAATATTATTAAATATTATTTATTGATACATTTATTTAATATATTAATACGTAATTATTAATTGATAATTAATGTTTAATAATAATTATTATTATTGGTATAAAAAAGCATTTAATTGTTCAATATTAGTTAATTGGTAATTAAGTTTTAATAATTAATATGTTTTTGGTTATTAAGAATATTTTATTGGTCAGTATTTATTATTTGGTAATTAATATTTATTAGTTATTATTTATTGGTATTTATTATTAATGTATTGTTAATACATTTTCCATTGGTAATTATGTTTTTAATAATTATTTATTGGTATTGGTAAATAGTTTAGAGTTATTTAATAATTCATTAAATATTTTTAAAAATTATTTTATTTATAAGTATGTTATTTTTAACTTCTACGCTATCCAACACTTTCCCTACTGTTGCACTCTCTGGAGTTGGAATAGTAATTTTTACCCCTACGCTATCCAACACTTTCCCTACTGTTGCACTCACTGGAGTGGGAATAGTAATTTTTACCCTCACGCTATCCAACGCTTTCCCTACTGTTGCACTCCCTGGAGTGGGAATAGTAATTTTTACCCCTACGCTATCCAACACTTTCCCTACTGTTGCACTCTCTGGAGTTGGAATAGTAATTTTTACCCCTATGCTATCCAACACTTTCCCTACTGTTGCACTCACTGGAGTGGGAATAGAAATTTTTACCCTTACGCTATCCAACGCTTTCCCTACTGTTGCACTCACTGGAGTGGGAATATTCATTTTTACCCTCCCGCTATCCAACGCTTTCCCTACTGTTGCACTCCCTGGAGTGGGAATAGTAATTTTTACCCCTACGCTATCCAACACTTTCCCTACTGTTGCACTCACTGGAGTGGGAATAGTAATTTTTACCCTTACGCTATCCAACGCTTTCCCTACGGTTGCACTCACTGGAGTGGGAATATTAATTTTTACCCTCCCGCTATCCAACGCTTTCCCTACTGTTGCACTCCGTGGAGTGGGAATAGTAATTTTTACCCCTACGCTATCCAATGCTTTCTTTACTGTTGCACTCTCTGGAGTGGGAATAGTAATTTTAAGCTCTACGCTATCCAACATTTCTTTACTGTTGTTTTTTTGGGAGTTGCAATAGTAGTTTTATTCCCTCCGCTATTTAATATTTTTTGTATTATTTTAGTTAATGTAGTATATAATGAATTTTAAAAATATTAAAAGTAAAAAAAAATTTCATTTGTTATACATAATTATTTAATTTTTATTTATGTTATTGTTTTATGTGTATAGATGTATTTGTAATTTATAATATTTTTTAATAATTTATAATTTATTAAAATAATTATTAAAACTGATTATTAAGTAAGTATATATATCATATATTATATGTATATGTTTAATTAATGTTGTATTAAATTATATATATTACTTATTATTTTTAAAATTATAAAATATTTTTAACTATGTTTATTTTATTTATAAGTATTATTTAGTTTATTTTACATATTTTTTTTAACAAAAAAAAAACGATATTTTTGACATCGATATTTTTTTTTCGATATTTTTGTACTTACCATGTTGTAGATAGGATATCGATATTGTTGACATCGATATTCTTGCTCCGATATTTTTGTAGGTCAATTTTTTGACCTTCGATATTTTGTCAGTGATCCTCCCCAAACACCACTGCACTACCCTAAACCATAAAACACTACCCCCAGCATGACCCCCTACACTACACAAACACTACTGCACTACCCTAAACCCTAAAACACTACCACCAGCATGGCCCCCTACACTACTCAAACACCACTGCACTACCCTAAACCCTAAAACACTACCCCAGCACGACCCCCTACACTACCCATACACCACTGCACTACCCTAAACCCTAAAACACTACCCCCAGCACGACCCCCTACACTACTGCACTACCCTAAACCCAAAAACACTACCCCCAGCACGACCCCCTACACCACCCAAACACCACTGCACTACCCTAAACCCTAGAAAAGAAACCCCCACCCCATGCCCAATCCCCCTTACCTCTCACTCCTCATGGTTCCTCTCTCCTCGTGGTTCCTGCCTCACGTCATCTCTGAGGGGCAGTGCACGTCGTTGTGAGGTAACGGAACAGCCTCTGTTTCCTTACAACGACATGGATCGTCTACATGTTTTTTAGAACGCATGGTCATTTACCATACATACCTTTACAACAAAATTCGTTGTAAAGGCATGCGTGGTAAATGACCATGCGTTCTAAAAATGTGTAGTAATGACTTTGTGATGTACAACGCATGCGTGGTAATGCATGCGTTGTAATGGTATCGCAAAGTAAAAAGTCGTTATAACGGCTGTTTACCGATCGAGCTGGCCCCTGTTCTTCAGTGAGACGTTTATTTGATTAATTAGGAGGAAGGAATGTGTTTTTACCAAAAAGTGCATTCCCGGCTGTTGTATTGTGAAAGTGTCCGCGTGGCCTGGTTTCACTTCCGGTGAGAGAGTGGAAGAGTCTGTTTGGATCTAAAGGAGTTCTGTTGTTGGACGGGGCCGAGCGCGACATGTCATCAGAAAACATAGCTAATGGAAAGCGTCCTCCCTGAAGTGTGGAGCAGTGCCATGAGAGGTCAATGAGTGTGCGTCCCACCGCAGTATGACCGTACCGCGTGACCCATGTGCCGCCTCCAGGGTACGGGAGGCAGAAGCGGCATCGCAGGTCCTCTTGAAGACCGTTGTAGCACTAATTCTACATTTTGGTACTAGGGCATTTTAACTTCGTTGTTCCTGCCAGATACAAAGAGAAGATCCTGTGTTATTCAGTGCCCTCGTTACCTTTTTTGTGGGTTGTGGTGCTTGTCACTTCGCTGCCCCACCGGTGCACACGACTGGGCACCCCACCTCGTGTGCCATCTGCAGGGCCTCTGCCCTCGGATCACTGGTTTCGGTTTCTGGAGTGGCAACATAAACAGTTGCTCCCCAAAGGACTAGCCTGAACACTTAGGTGAATATCCCCTGCACCAGCATTCCACGGAAATTCTTTCCTAGCTCTCCCACGTCAACGAGCACGGCTCCGCTCGCGACACCGTATGACGTCATCGGAGCCATAAGAGGACCTCGTCGGCGTGCTGACGTCAGTTTCACCCATTTTTTCCATGCCACTGAGGCAAACAGGGGACCGAGACATTTTCACATATATACATAGTATAATAAATATATATATATTCACTGAAAAAACCATAGGTTTCAGGCACGTTATAGTTAGAAATTAGCATTTAAAAAACCTTAGAAATTCACTGAAAAAACCATAGGTTTCAGGGCGTTATAGTTAGTTGGACATTTCACTCATACAAAACCATAGAAATTCCCCGTTATAGTTAGTTCAGCTAACTATAACTCGCGCACTCCACTAATGCACTGCTGATGACGTCACATATTACATCACTCATGACATGGTCAGTGACATCACTCATGACATCACTGATGACATCTCAAATGACATCACTAATGACATCATCCAGTGAATGTGTGTTTTTCTGAAAATTAAATATGTTTTATATATGTATATCTCAAGGTCGATGGAAGAATAAATGGTATATCAGTGTCTAAATGGATGATTTTTTTTATAAAATTGATTGTATAACTGACTAAGTGTATCTTAGTGAATACATGGGTTAGTGAGTAATGTTTAAATATGAAAATATCTGTATCGGTCTCACTTTGTGTATAAGTGGCTGCATGGGTTGGTGAGTAGCTACATGAGTGTCTATATGGGTTATTAGTTGGTTTTTTGAGTATCAGTATGAGTGTCTGAGTGTCTGTATGGTTCGGTGGGGGGTATTACTTAGTTCATAGATGCATGAATGAGTGACTCACTGTTTGTATGTGTTGAAGACAGCATGTGTGCAGGACTGTATAGGTGGATGAGTATGTGTATGGGTATGTTAGTGAGTGAATGACTGTCTCAATAGTGTCTTTATGAGTAACTACATATGTTTTAAACTAGTATATGTGAGTATTGCTGTATATAAGTGAGTATATGTGAGAGTGAGAGATTGGAAGAGTTCCTGTACAAATAAGTAGGTGTTTCTATAAGTGATTGTTTAAGAGAGTAAGTATGTGTAAATTTCTGTAGAAGTAAGTGTGGTAGTGTGTGTATAACTGTATATGCAAGTAAATGGATGTTTGATACTTTGTTTGCATGTGTGACTATGTGTGTGAGTAACTCTATGGATGAGTCGCGGTGTGTAACAGGATGTATAGGTGTATGAGTACATATGATGAGTGAGTACATGTATGAGTGACTGTATAGGGACTGTTGGTGAATGAGTGGATATGTGTGTAGATCTTTGAATTACTGAATAGGTGTGTTGTAACTGGTATTGGTATGTCCATTGTTTTGAAAATGTTAGTTTGTATTTTTGAGTGTGTGTATCAAAGGTTATATTAGGGTGAGAGGAGGTCTGCCTCTCTATCACAAGGATGATGTCATCAGTGATGTCATAAGTGATGTCATTTGAGATGTCATCAGTGATGTCACTGACCATGTCATGAGTGATGTAATATGTGATGTCATCAGCAGTGCATTGCGGGGCTGCGAGTTATAGTTAGCTGAACTAACTATAACAGGGGAATTTCTATGGTTTTGTACGAGTGAAATGTCCAACTAACTATAACACCCCTGAAACCTATGGTTTTTTCAGTGAATTTCTAAGGTTTTTTAAATGCTAATTTCTAACTATAACGTGCCTGAAAACTATGGTTTTTTCAGTGAATATATATATATTATCTACTGGCGGTCGCCAGTAGATAGTTATAGTTAGGACCTAGTTTCCATAGGAAAAGCGTTTTTTCTTTTCCCAATAACTTTGGCGCCGGATGACGAATGTTCGCGAAATTTTCAAAACTAGTGGGGCGCTCCGGGAAGCTCCGGTCTTGAAAGTTTCAGGGTGATTCGCAAAGCGGGGGCCGAGAAAAAAGGGGGATCCCAAAACGTGTTTTCTCCATGTTATTTTCCATAGGAAACTTTAGACACGGCTACAGCTCGAACTGCTGAACGGAATTACACCAAATTTGGCAAAAGGTAGCCCTTGGTTCAGAAAGAGCCCTTTTTGTTAAATGGTGTAAATCCATTCATTAGTTCCTGAGAAATTAAAAAAAAAGAGTTCGGAAAATCAATTTCCCATAGGAAACTTTAGACACGGCTACAGCTCGAACTGCTGAATGGAATTACACCAAATTTGGCAAAAAGGTAGCTCTTGGTTCAGAAAGAGCCCTTTTTTTTTAAAATGGTGTAAATTCGTTCAGTAGTTGCTGAGAAAATCAAAAAATAAAAGTTTCAATATCTAGAGGCGTGCTGGATCCGCGGACCCTCCCGACCACGAGCTTTATTCTAATTGGCTGTCAACACTCCAAACCAGGAAGTGTTGGCAGCCATCTTGTGACTCTGTAGAACCGAGTCACAAGAAAACAGAAAAACAAAGGTGAAAAAAAAGAAAAGGGGGCAGGGTAGAAACACCCTGACCACCTAGGCCTGCTCAGGGGGTCCCACAAGGACCCCCAGGGCCAAAAAAAGCTTCTTTTTTTTTTTTTAAATCGTCCGAATTCGAGCTTGGTGCGCGAATCCGGCCGAAATATTTTTTTTAAAACGAAGCGCAGGCTCCCGCGCTTTGTATTAAAAAAGCCCCCGGGTGGGCCAGGTCCCGGGGGCACTTATAAATAATGTTGCGGGGGCCCCCGCAGACCCGGGGACCACCACCTCCCCGGGCTTATTAAAATAAATGCGGGGGGCACGCAGCCCCCCCATAGCCCAGGGGACCGCCACCTCCCCGGGGCTACCTAAAGAAATGCGTGGAGGGTCCCAACCCCCCCACGATGCTCCGGGGACCACCACCTCCCCGGAGCATTTATGATAATTGGCGGGGCCCCGCGGCCCCCCCGAGCCCCGGGGACCGCCACCTTCCCGGGGCTAAAAAAAATCTTAGTGTGGGGGGGCTCAAGCCCCCCCCACACTGCCCCGGGGACCACCACCCCCCCGGGGCACTTAATATTGAAATTTGGGGGTCCGTTACGGACCCCGAGCTCCGGGGACCACCACCTCCCCGGGGCTGTGCATGTGATGGGAGGGGGGCCGCGTGGCCCCTCCTGGAGCCCTCGATGGCCCTGGGGACTGCCACCCCCCAGGGCCAGCTCCTGCAGTGCCCCGGGGTGCCCACCCCCGGGACACTGCTGTTTGCTATGGCAGGACGGGAGCCGTGCGGCTCCCGTCCTGCCATAGCAAACACTGGTTTGGATTTTGGAAGAGTCGCTTCCAAAATCCAAACCAGATTGCTTTTCCACACGGGGAGCTGCATGTCAGCAGCTCCCCGTGTGGAAAAGCAATGCCGGCTCCGGCAGGAGGCAGGGAGCCGGCGGGACCGTGGGGGCATTGGGGCTCCCCCCACGGTCCCCAACGAAGAGGCCAGGCCCCGGGGGATGAGGTCCCAGGAGCCAGGAGGTGGCCTGGGAGGGGCCATCGGCCCCCCCTCCCTAAATGAAAAAAATAAATAAAAACACGTCAGGCCGGCCCGGGGGATGGGGTCCCTGGGGCCATAATTGGCCTGAGGAGGGGGGCCACGCGGCCCCCCTCCCAACAAAAAAATAAAAAATAAACAGGGTGGCCAGGCCCCGGGGGATGGGGTCCCCGGGGTCATAATTGGCTTCTGGAGGGGGGCCACGCGGCCCCCCTCCCGTTTAAAAAAAAAAATTTAAAAGGTGTCAGGCCCTGGGGGATGGGGTCCCCAGGGCCCCAAAAAAAGAAAAAGAAGGGGGGCCACACTGCCCCCCTTCTAAATAAGTAAATAATAAAAAAAAAAGTAAAACCGGCATCGCGCCGGAGGCCCCGCCCCCTCCCAGCAACACTCTGCAAATGCGCCCCCTGGCGCGTTCTAAGTTGGAGAATTAATTCCCCTTGAATACTGAGGGTCCCTGGGAGCCAAGTAGCCCACCCGGGACCTCCAGTATGTGCCAGGGAGCTGCGTTGCGGAGAGGTGTTCAGAGGCCACGCCCCTTTTTACACCTCTCTGCAACGCAGCTCTGTGGCGCTTACTAGAGGTACTTGGTGGGCTAGTTTGCCCCCAGGGACCCTCAGGATTGAAGGGGACTTAATCCCCCAATTTACAACGCGCCAGGGGGTGCGTTTGCACAGTGGTGCAGGGAGGGGGCGGGGCCTGACATAGCAAGTGTGCAAACGCACCCCCTGGCATCCTGAGGGTCCCTGGGGGCCAACTAGCCCACCAGGTACCTCCAGTAAGCGCAAGGGAGCTGCGTTGCATAGAGGTGGTCCAAGGCCACGCCCCCTTTTTACACCGCAGCTCTTTGGCGCTTACTGGAGGTAGCTGGTGGGCTAGTTGGCCACCAGGGACTCTCAGGACTCAAGGGGACTTAATCCCCCAATTTACAACGCACCAGGGGGTGCGTTTGCACAGTGGTGCAGGGAGGGGGCGTGGCCTGATGTGACAAGTGTGCAAACGCGCCCTGTGGTGCGTTTTAAGTTGGGGAATTAAGTCCCCTTGAATCCTGAGGGTCCCTGGGAGCCAACTAGCCCACCAGGTACGTCCAGTAAGCGCCACAGAGTTGCGTTGCAGAGAGGTGTAAAAATGGGCGTGGCCTCTGACCACTTCTCTGCAACGCGGCTCTGTGGCGCTTACTGGAGGTACCTGATGGGCTAGTTGGCCCCAGGGACCCTCAGGATTCAAGGGGAATTAATCCCCCAACTTAAAACCCGCCAGGGGACGCGTTTGCACAGTGAAGGGAGGGGGCGGGCCTGATGTGACATGTGTGTACCTATGCAATCACTCCGCCAAAACCCAAGCACTTATAAATTCACCATGCACTCTCCTTGCAGCACTCTAATCATCCAGTCACTACCCATGCACTCATGCAATGACCCATGCACTAACTCATGCACTGCTACAATACCCTGAGCAGTACCCATGCAGTCCAGCCATCGCCCTGTCACTACCCATGCACTCCTCCAATCACCCAGCGCGCACCATGTACTTATCCAATCACTCCGCCAAAACCCAGGCACTTATAAATTCACCATGCACTGGTCTTGCAGTACTGTAATCATCCAGTCACTACTCATGTACTCATGCAATGACCCAGGCACTAACTCATGGCAAATACAGAGGAGGTCATGCTAATTACAGGGGTACCCCAACGCATAGTGTTCCCTAGTGTATGTAGGTGTTTTCACTGTATTCTAAGGGGTCGATTCCGATTCGGGCCGGAAAAAGCACCGACCGACTCGGATCCGGAAAAAATACCGACCGACACGTACCCGTGGCGCACAACACGCAAGTACGATGCAAGGCGCGAAAAATCCGACCGACACGTACCGAAACCAAGTCGACCGACCGAGCCGCACGGAAAGCAGCAATCCGGCCGGAAAAACACGCGAATCCAACCGACCGACACGCACCCGGAACAAATCCGACCGAAATGTACACGCGAACTCCAAACCGCAAAGTACGATGCAAGGCGCGAAAACCACGACCGAGTCGGACGGAGGACAAGCCGTACGACCGACACGCATACAAAACCGAGCCGAAGCAACACAATACACCGCGACCGACGCGTACGCAGCATAGAAAACTGCACAAACACAGCGTGAGCGAAACGGAGAACACCGTACGAGACCAATGCAGGGTCCGACTCGGTCACAAGAACGTTTCCAACATACACAAACAGCACAAAGGAAAAATCACCCAAAAAAAGGCCAAACAAGCAATTACCAAGCCAATAAATACTGGGGGTGGGGACAGAGAACAAAGACACACCCACAACTCCACCTATATAAAGGACACAAATCACTACCATGAGCCTTTGCAAATGCCATTCCACTGCCACCACCCAAGAGAAAGCAACCACACACCCACAGCTCATCCCTCACACAAGCCACACACCATCAGCACACCAACAAATACCTACCTCACATACACCCAGCAAAACACACACTCACACACCCTCACCTGCACACCAACACACACATCACCCACCATCACCACCCATCACCATGCCCCCCAAGAAGAATCCCAAGTTCCTAGATAGTGAATTGGAAGTCATGGTAGACGAGATCCTCAGGGTGGAGCCACAGCTGTTTGGCACATTGGTCCAACAGACCCCCATGTCGCAGAAAACCAAGATGTGGGAGAGGATCATCAACAGGGTGAACGCCCAATCACCATGTCGGCGCACAAAGACCGACATCCAGAACAGGTGGTATGACGTGCGCAGGAGGGTACGGAAAATGCTGAAGCAAGACTACATCAACAGCCAACACACCGGCAGTGGCCCTCCTGCCAAGCCAATATACCTCAGGCCCTGGGAGGAGAAGGTGCGGGCCATCCTTCCGCCAGTGAGCGTATATGGACTAGAGGACATCCCAGAGCCTGGTGAGTACACAACAAATGTACACAATATACTGCCACAAACACACACACATCACTGTCAAGGGGAGAGTCAAACCATGCACTCATAGCAATTACACAGCAACCAGAACAGAATCATCCCAAAATGTGTATGTCAGTCAGATAAACACAACACATGCCATCCAAAAAGTCACATCCAACTGTGCCAACACATGTACAAACACAACTACAACTACAGCTAGGCAGTGGCACAAATAGAACTAACAAACACATCCACACATGTAGCCACCACAACAACACCAACACACAGTGAAGGCCACTCAAAGGAAGGAATTCTGTGTATGCTGGCCAAGTCAGTGAAGCCAATAGCATCATGGGAGTCGCAGTCACACATATTGCCCCCCCACAACTGTCCCATCAACACCACCATGAACCATGCTCACATCACAGGGAGTGGAGAAGGACTCACAAGATGGCTGACACTGGCTACTGCTGTGGGGAGCACAAGGCCCTGCTGGCAACTGTGCACCAACAAACAGCAGGACACCACTGACTGACATCCTGAGAGACAACTTTCACTCCCTGCAATGCAAGCACGTTCCATGGTGGGATATCTGGCTAGCTGGGTGGGAAGGGGGACTTGCAGCACTGACCATAGTCACAAGCACCTCCCCTCACACACACCCCAACACAAACTCCACAGAACCCACCTGGTAGAATGCAATGCCCCCCATCCTAACACAAGATCCCACAAAGAACCACCACCCTGGGTCATGTTGTGTGAAGCACAGGGACACTCTTGGGACTTCCAGCCAAACAACTGCCAGGACAACACTCCCAGCCATCCTGTCAGCACAGCCAGCCCACCCCACAGGGAAGCAGAGTCAAAAGGAAGGAAGCATGGGCATGCTGGGAAGGGGGTGGAGGCAATAGCATGATGGGAGTCGTAGTCACTGATATTGGTCACCCCCACAACTGTCCCATCAACACCACCCTGAACCATGCTCACATCACAGGAAGTGGAGAAGGACTCACAAGATGGCTGACACTGGCTACTGCTGTGGGGAGCACAAGGCCCTGCTGGCAACTGTGCACCAACAAACAGCAGGACACCACTGACTGACATCCTGAGAGACAACTTACACTCCCTGCAATGCAAGCACGTTCCATGGTGGGATATCTGGCTAGCTGGGTGGGAAGGGGGACTTGCAGCACTGACCATAGTCACAAGCACCTCCCCTCACACCCCCCCAACACAAACTCCACAGAACCCACCTGGTAGAATGCAATGCCCCCATCCTAACACAAGATCCCACAAAGAACCACCACCCTGGGTTATGTTGTGTGAAGCACAGGGACACTCTTGGGACTTCCAGCCAAACAACTGCCAGGACAACACTCCCAGCCATCCTGTCAGCACAGCCACCCCACCCCACAGGAAGCAGAGTCAAAGGAAGGAAGCATGGGCATGCTGGGAAGGGGGAGGAGGCAATAGCATGATGGGAGTCGTAGACACAGCTCTACATCCCCCACCACATGGCCCAGCAAGCTCACACTCACGCATGCACATCCCACAGAGAGTGGAAAGGCCCATCAAAGATGTCTGACACTGTTGCTGTGTCGTGGGGAGCACAAGGGCATGCTGGGTACTGCACACCAACCAACAGCAGGACACCACTGTCAGCCATCTTGCCATTGCTCTCACACCCACACACACTGAACTCCACACAAAAGCAAGTAAGTATGGGAATGCTGGGAAGTGGGGTGGAGGCAATGGCATGATGGGAGTCGTAGTCACTGATATTGGTCACCCCCACAACTGTCCCATCAACACCACCCTGAACCATGCTCACATCACAGGAAGTGGAGAAGGACTCACAAGATGGCTGACACTGGCTACTGCTGTGGGGAGCACAAGGCCCTGCTGGCAACTGTGCACCAACAAACAGCAGGACACCACTGACTGACATCCTGAGAGACAACTTACACTCCCTGCAATGCAAGCACGTTCCATGGTGGGATAACTGGCTGGCTGGCTGGGTGGGAAGGAGGACTTGCAGCACTGACCATAGTCACAAGCACCTCCCCTCACACCCCCCAACACAAACTCCACAGAACCCACCTGGTAGAATGCAATGCCCCCCATCCTAACACAAGATCCCACAAAGAACCACCACCCTGGGTTATGTTGTGTGAAGCACGTTCCATGGTGGGATAACTGACTGGCTGGGTGGGTGGGAAGGAGGGCCGGCTGTCAACCAAACACAACCAATGCAGACCATGTTCACACCCCAGAAAATACATAGAAATGCCCAAATAATGCAGGACAATGTGCCACACCAATATCAACCCCTGACTGTGACGACTCAGGACAATGCAATGTACAGGCCCGCACCCAGAGGCACAGTCACAACTGTAATGTGTGTCAACCATTGATGCCTGCAGAAACATGACATACATTGTTTGTGTCTCCCAAAAACAGGTGATGATGGGGACACAGCAGCAGACGCTGAGGAGTCCCAGTCCCAGGCTCAAGAGGATGCCGAGCTCACTGGCGTCGTACAGCCTCTGTCCTCCTCGGACGATGAAGAACAACCTGGCACATCCGGTGCAAGTCAACATGCAGCACCAGCAGGACCACCAGCTGCAGCACCAGCAGGACCACCAGCTGCACCCCCTGCACCCACCCCTACAACGACTGTCACCACGAATACCATCCCTGCCGACATGGACAGAATAAGGAAAAACACCAGCACAGTGACCCTGGACCAACCTGGGGCCATGGACACCACCACCACCACCAAACCCCAAGGTGGACCATGGTTATCTGTGCGTGCCACTGCACACACTGCACATGTCAGCAGGGGTGGTGGGAGGGGTGGGAGACAGAGGTCGCTGCTTGCAGACGTTGCTGGTGTGCATGATGACCCACAACTGGTACGCATAGCTGATGCGTACCAGTCCAGCACCGGAGAGCTCAGCCAGGTAGTGGGGCTCCTCAGAGACATTAAACAGCAGCAGGCTGCCCATCATGCCCGCTTGGACTCCCACATGTCCCACGTGGAGTCACACATGTCCCGTGTGGACTCACACATGTCCCGCGTGGAGTCCAAGTGGGATGCACTGCATGAGATGACGGCGGTGCACAGGGACATTTTACAATGCCTCCGCCAGATGAACAGCAACCAGTCCACACCTCCCTGTGTGCCAACAACATCTGGTGCCGAACAAACTGCAACTGCCACAGGGAGGGAGGAGGACTCTGGCGGAGAGTCCCCTGCACCGCAGCAGCCTGCACTTGAGGCCCCCCAAGAAGAGGGGTCGTACGAGGAGGGAAAAGTGAGAGGCCGATGGCCAAGCGCAACTCCCAGGAAGCCTGAACCTGTTCTGGATGTTCGCCTTTGTGCACAGACTGTTCACCCTGTTGACGGCAACACTACTCCCACACATTGCATGGGGAGTACAAGTTGGACCAATGTGTCAGACAACTGTGGCCCCGATACTGGGGATCCTGTCTACCCGGACTTTCAATTCACCTAGGAACTTGGGATTGCAAGATTCATGTACAGCACAACCCATCCTATGCACTATTAACACAAATGTATCACAATAAACACACTAATACACCATACTTGCCTCTGTCGTGATTCCAACGTGGGTGCTGTTATGGGGATGATGAACTGCAAAATTACACTGTGTATGCGAACTGCAACAGCAAGGACAACACAGGCATGTGAGTACAGGAAACGTGACACACATGAGGGAGACACACCACCAGGGCTACACGACACATACACACCTAGGCCATCTGACTCATTGCCTACACTGATGTTGCCAGGGAAGACGGTGCAATGCACAGACACCACACCCATTCCCAGTTGTAGTCAAGTAGCCCACAGGTGCAGTAAGCAAATGGCAGTCAAATGTGTGACCACAGACAACGCACATCACAAAGTGAAGCACAGGTTTATTACACAGTTGCAACATGCCGTAACCACTACAGATGCTAGGTAACCCCACCTGGCAGCGGGCACACAGTCAACAACTGTAGACGGAAGGAAGTCCATGGGTGTGGCGCACATCACCTGTAGGGACACAACAGCTACCAGCCTGGATGTGCAATCACGTCGTCGGTGGACACAGTTGACCAAACGAATCTGAAAGTACCCTGTGAAGGACAGAAATGACACACAGTCAAAAGCAATGGAGTACAGGACAGAACAGCAAAACACATGCACAATACATGTTACAAGATACCCACCCAGAACCAAGTTAGCATGTCAACACTGTTGGGGAGTACAGCCCACCTGTCACCACACATCGCAACACACATCCAGTCAAGTGGCCCATGGACACACTCCAACAGCACCAGAGCACCACCCACACATCATGCCAACTCACATCATTGACATGACACCTCAGGATACTCACATTCAGCTAAAGAAGTTGGTGATGAGCTGTGTGCGGACATCACCATCACCATCATCATCATCATCGTCACTGGCATCGTGGTCCAGGCCAGGATCCTCCACAGGTGGCGGATGTTGGTCATTGTCATCCTGGATGAGAGGCAACTCCTTCCGCACTGCCAGGTTGTGGAACATGCAGCAGACGATGATAATCTTGCACACTTTCGCAGGGGCATATGGGAGGGACCCTCCGGTCTTGTCCAGGCAGCGGAAGCGGCTCTTCAGGAGACCAAAGGTCCGCTCAATCACTCTCCTGGTCCGACCATGTGCCTCATTGTAGCGCATCTGGGCAGGTGTCACAGGGTTCCTGAGGGGTGTCAGCAACCACGGCATGTTGGGGTATCCCGAGTCACCTACGGACAGACAAGTGCACATTAGCTGACTTGGAAAAGTGGGCGGAATACTACAGATCAGATCACACACAATGGCACAAAGTCAGTACACACCGACAAGCCAGGCACGCTGGTTCTGCATCTGTGCCATCATCCTGGGGATGCGACTACTCCTCATCACAAAGGCATCGTGTGCTGAACCAGGGAAACGGGCACACACGTGTGTGATGGTCATGTCTGCAAGACACACCACCAGTGCATTGACCGAGTGGTAGTGCTTGCGGTTCCTGTAGGCCTGCTCCTGGGCCTGTGGTGGTACAAAGCCACATGTGTCCCATCAATGGAGCCAATGACATGCGGCATCCTCCCCAGGGCATAAAAGTCACTCTTCACGTCAGTGAGTCGTCACAGTCTAGGGAAATAGATGTACCGGTTCAGGAAGAGCAACATTGCCGCCAAAACATCGCGGAGCACACAGCTGAACATGGTCTGTGACATCCCACCAGCAGTCGCCACAGTATGTTGGAAGGTACCAGTGGCAAAGAAGTGTAGGGCTGCCATCACCTTCACCTTGGGGGTCAGCGCTGTAGGATACGGCCGGCCAGGCTGCAAATGTGGGGACAACTGCACTGCCAAATCCTCAATCAGCTGCCTGGTGAAGCGGTACCGTCGGATGCTGTCCCGTTCCACCATCGTTGCCAGGTCTGGGAATGGCCGATGGACAGCAGGAGCCCTGCAGTGCAGAGGAGAAGTAAGCAAGATTGTCAGTCAGCCCCACATATGCGGCATTGAACACACTCAAGATCCCACATACATCATTATGAGGCACAACTACATGAAGTGTGCAGTACCGGAAGGACATGTATGGTACATACATGGCCAACATCTGTCAACACGGTCCAACAGGTGGCATCAATTAGTCCCAGGTTGGCCCATTGGATATCATGAGGCCGTGTCACAGTTCCCATCTCCTGCTGCTGTGTCACAATAACCCCCCACAGGGACATGTGAGGACAGATGTGCCCCAGGCACCACAGCTCAACGACAGGTACATTCCCAGGGACCCTGTAATGCCACATGGACACTGGCATTACATGGAGTATCATGTATACACCACAGCAAAACAACCATGACCCCCACAGGTAGTGGCCCCACTTGCCACGGCAGGACAGACATGGACGTCTGTGACACACACGCACAACATCAGAGTCCATGCACACACAACGTGGATGTGGAGACTGTCTCCCATTGTGCACATGAAATCAGAGACATTGTAAACACCACATGCACAAAGACTGTGGAGGACCATCACTATTGTGCCACTGGGACACCCTGGCTCAAACATACCGTCCCACATGGGACTCACGGGGTATGTGACATGACATACACATACACCACTGTGAAATGTGACCATGGCACATACACAGATATGAACAGTTGCACATCACAGTGGTCACGTACACGTAACACCCAGGATCCTGTCCCCATGAACACGTGCACAGCCTGGGGGTGGCTGCCCACAGGTGACACCCACAGGACAACATGTACACCAACATACACACAATAGGAAATGCAGCCTTACATGCCTTATGATAAAGTTTGGACAGGCTGTCGTGATGTAGGTGTGCCCCTCACTCCCTGGGAGCTATCTGTGGCTGGCATATGTCCATCTGAGACAGGCATGCTGACATATGCCAGTCACATGTACAGTGATGCGTTGAACAGCAATGGACCGATCGGTTCCTCCGGCCGGCCCATTGCTTTCAATGTGTGCGGGTACGCGTTGTACCCCTGTGCGCGTTGAACTGCAATGGACCGATCGGTGCCTCCGGCCGGCCCATTGCTTTCAATGTGTGCGGTGCACGCGTTGTACCCCTGTGCGCGTTGAACTGCAATGGACCGATCGGTGCCTCCGGCCGGCCCATTGCTTTCAATGTGTGCGGGTACACGTTGTACCCCTGTGCGCGTTGAACTGCAATGGACCGATCGGTGCCTCCGGCCGGCCCATTGCTTTCAATGTGTGCGGGTACAGCGTTGTACCCCTGTGCGCGTTGAACTGCAATGGACCGATCGGTGCCTCCGGCCGGCCCATTGCTTTCAATGTGTCGCGAGTACGCGTTGTACCCCTGTGCGCGTTGTACCGCAATGGACCGATCGGTGCCTCCGGCCGGCCCATTGCTTTCAATGTGTCGCGAGTGCAGCGTTGTACCCCTGTGCTGCGTTGAACTGCAATGGACCGATCGGTGCCTCCGGCCGGCCCATTGCTTTCAATGTGTGCGGGTACGCGTTGTACCCCTGTGCGCGTTGAACTGCAATGGACCGATCGGTGCCTCCGGCCGGCCCATTGCTTTCAATGTGCGCGAGTACAGCGTTGTACCCCTGTGCAGCGTTGTACACGCAATGGACCGATCGGTGCCTCCGGCCGGCCCATTGCTTTCAATGTGTCGCGAGTGCGCGTTGTACCCCTGTGCGCGTTGTACCGCAATGGACCGATCGGTGCCTCCGGCCGGCCCATTGCTTTCAATGTGTCGCGGTGCAGCGTTGTACCCCTGTGCGCGTTGAACTGCAATGGACCGATCGGTGCCTCCGGCCGGCCCATTGCTTTCAATGTGTCGTGGTACGCGTTGTACCCCTGTGCGCGTTGAACTGCAATGGACCGATCGGTGCCTCCGGCCGGCCCATTGTTTTCAATGTGTGCGGTGCAGCGTTGTACCCCTGTGCGCGTTGTACCGCAATGGACCGATCGGTGCCTCCGGCCGGCCCATTGCTTTCAATGTGCGCGGTACGCGTTGTACCCCTGTGCGCGTTGAACTGCAATGGACCGATCGGTGCCTCCGGCCGGCCCATTGCTTTCAATGTGTGCGGGTACGCGTTGTACCCCTGTGCGCGTTGAACTGCAATGGACCGATCGGTGCCACCGGCCGGCCCATTGCTTTCAATGTGTGCTGGTACGCGTTGTACCCCTGTGCAGCGTTGTACCGCAATGGACCGATCGGTGCCTCCGGCCGGCCCATTGCTTTCAATGTGTCGGGTACGCGTTGTACCTCTGTGCGCGTTGAACCGCAATGGACCGATCGGTGCCTCCGGCCGGCCCATTGCTTTCAATGTGTGCGGAGTGCAGCGTTGTACCCCTGTGCGCGTTGAACTGCAATGGACCGATCGGTGCCTCCGGCCGGCCCATTGCTTTCAATGTGTCGCGGTACGGCGTTGTACCCCTGTGCGCGTTGAACTGCAATGGACCGATCGGTGCCTCCGGCCGGCCCATTGCTTTCAATGTGTCGCGGTGCAGCGTTGTACCCCTGTGCACGTTGAACAGCAATGGACCGATCGGTGCCTCCGGCCGGCCCATTGCTTTCAATGTGTGCGGGTACGCGTTGTACCCCTGTGCAGCGTTGAACTGCAATGGACCGATCGGTGCCTCCGGCCGGCCCATTGCTTTCAATGTGTGCGGGTGCGTGTTGTACCCCTGTGCGCGTTGAACTGCAATGGACCGATCGGTGCCTCCGGCCGGCCCATTGCTTTCAATGTGCGGGTACGCGTTGTACCCCTGTGCGCGTTGTACCGCAATGGACCGATCGGTGCCTCCGGCCGGCCCATTGCTTTCAATGTGTGCGGGTACGCGTTGTACCCCTGTGCGCGTTGTACCGCAATGGACCGATCGGTGCCTCCGGCCGGCCCATTGCTTTCAATGTGTGCGGGTACGCGTTGTACCCCTGTGCGCGTTGAACTGCAATGGACCGATCGGTGCCTCCGGCCTGCCCATTGCTTTCAATGTGTGCGGGTACGCGTTGTACCCCTGTGCGCGTTGAACTGCAATGGACCGATCGGTGCCTCCGGCCGGCCCATTGCTTTCAATGTGTGCGGGTACGCGTTGTATCCCTGTGCGCGTTGAACAGCAATGGACCGATTGGTGCCTCCGGCCGGCCCATTGCTTTCAATGTGTGCGGGTACGCGTTGTACCCCTGTGCGCGTTGTACCGCAATGGACCGATCGGTGCGCACCCATTGACAATGGGCTTGCCTGGCAACGGACGCGTTTTCGAATTTCGAACGAGTCGGTTGCTGGAAAATCAGTTGGTTACCCACAACAATGTTGCAAAATCATGTATTTCATGAAGTTGAAGATTTGAAGGATGCTGTGGGCGTGTTTTGGTGCTGCTATTCCATGGATTGGCCAGATTCAGAAGATGCAAACGACTTGGACCTATCACTTTGGACACAAGGGACAGTATCTGCCTCTCCAGCACATATATATTGCTGGCTGTTCCCCTGAGAGCCCACTTGCCTGCACTACATGCTCCAGGACGACATCTGCCACTGCACTGCTGCTGTCTCTGCCCCTCTGGACCCTGCAATGGCACGTACTGTGGAGAGAGCCCCAGCCTTCAGCCTTGAAGAGAACCAGGCCCTGCTGGACAGCCTACTTCCACAGTACAGCAAGCTGTATGGGACACCAGGGGAGCAGGTGAGTGTTCTGTGCACTGCCTTTCTGAATGTGCATTTTGTCTGACTAGCAAGGCTGAGAGTCTGCACGCCACTGGCTAGCAGGCTCACTGAGTAGTTGTCACCCCCATAGTGTGTAGTGACTTGCACTGGACAGGTATGGTGCAGTGACAGTGCATTTGAACATGGTTTTACTTCCCATGCAATGATACCATGTAGTGACGTCTGGCAAACTGTCCATGGGCAGCTTTGCACTGCCTGTGTACATCATGTGCCCCTGTGATTGAGACATGTATATACAACTGTGTCTTGCACGGATATGTTGCATGTGTGGTAATGGCCTTTTCACTTTGTCATCCTGACAGGTTAATGCCCATCGGAAGCAGGAAATCTGGAAGGACATCGTCCGGGCTGTCCGGTCCGTGGGGGTCTACAAGCGCCGGATCCGCAACTGCCAGAAGAGGTGGCAGGACCTTCGGGGCTGGACCCGGAGGATTGCACGGGTCCAGCTGAAGCTGTCGCCTCCTCGCAGGAGGGCGGAACACGGACCCCTGACCCCCACATGCTCCAGATCCTGGCGGTGGTCTTTCCAGACCTGGATGGGCAGCTGAAGGCCAGACAGCAGCAAGGAGGGGGTGAGTCAAAGACTGCACTGTGAACTCTGTATTACATGCTTTGTGCCCTCCTCTGGCCTGGTTCAACTGCCACAGTGCAGCAGTCATGTTGTCCAGGAGCCATGTCCCTCTATTGTGCACTGCCCACTGCTCATCTGATACCCAGGTGTGGCCCTCACAGTCAGGGAATTGTGTCACTTGGGACTGTGTCCTTGCAGTTTGCTTCACTAAAGGTGGGGGACAGCATCTGTTTCCCTAACTCTGTTGTGGGCATCATGGTTGGGTCCATTGTTCACACAACGCCTGGGTTTGGACATGTGATCTGCGTGTTGCTTTGATATGCGGTCCACTTGCTGAGCTGAGCCACCACATGTGCCTGGGGTATGTGGCACACGCCCATGCAGCGGGTGGGAACAATGTTTGTGCCCCAGGAGTGTGCAGATTACGTGTGTCACACATACATAGCCAGCTATCCACTGTCCAGGGCACATCCCTCATTCATGTGGAGCAGGACAGTCATGCCTACTCCAGGCCATGCAATGCACTCTGTACTCCCACTCCCGTGTATCAGCTGACACATTGTGCACAGTGATTTGACCCCTCAGGTGTCTGCCTCTGTGTCAGTGTGCTGTGGATTAGTTGCCAGGACTGCTGGGGTGTTTCTTGGTAGGGGCTCAGCATGCCCCTGGAGATGTGACCATAGGAGACGATACTTGTGTGTCACATAGGTGTTTGATCAGCTGCCCGTGCAGACTGGGGTATGCGAATGTGATGTTCAGGCAGCTGTTCCCCATTCACAGCAAATTGTGAGGGGCTCAGGTTCAGAGGGTAGTGTCACAGGTCTCCCATATGTCCAATAGGTGTGACCTGGACAGATGAGGGTTGAGATGATGTGTTGTGTGGGGGATGTACATGTGCACTTGTGCAGCTCCAGGACTTGCATTCCCCATGACCTACTATTGTGACACAGTGCATAGTGTTGTTGTCTGGCTGCCAAGTCATACATCACTGAGACAGTGATGTATGACTTAGCAGTCATGCCTCTGCCATGGCATGTGTCAACTTATTTGTGGTCCTGCAGGGGAGTGACATGTGCTACATGCACACCATAGTGGCGCTGGCTATCAGGACATGGGTGCATCATGGTGTCTGTCGCTGGTATGCATCACATGCATTTCCTATTTGACTCTGGGCATCCCTTTCATCCGGAAACCTGTACTCACTCAGTGGCAAGAGCTGTGATGTGTCCACACCGTGTCCTCTGCACTGTCCAACTACTGTGTACTTGGTGCATGTGTCCACACTGGGGTGTTGCAATCCAACAGACACCAGACAGATGGGTGCAAGGCCATGTGGGATGTGAGTGCCATGCTTGGCATCAGACTGACAATTGGCTTCTCCTGTTCAGTTAGGGCACTTTTAGCAATGTACAACTAATGATGCCAGGGCTTGCTCTGTGATGTGCTGTGCTCACAGTGGTGTGTGCGTTTGGTGCAGGTGACTGATGTCTGTCTGTTTCCCCATTGTTTGCAGATACATCCACGGCCACGGAAGGCGACAGCTCCACGGACCAGGAGGAGCCAGAGAGCCAGACTGGGTCAGCAGCCGAGGAGTGGTCGGAGGGACCCAGTGGCACGGAGGGCGAGGGGAGCCACACCGAGGAATCCTCAGCACCATCCACCTCAGCTGAGGACCAGAGCAACTCGGAGGATGATTCCCTTGTGGAGGCGGGTGTCAGCAGCCACCACACCCCAGCTAGTGTTGCTGTCCCCGCCACCACCAGCACCACCACCGCCCTCCCATCGGCTCCCATTCCCAAGGTCCGTGGAGGCTCCCATGTTCGGGAGCGTGTCTCCTTTGGCCCAGGCACCGCACCCCCTGCCCCTGTGTCCCCTGCTGCCCTGAGTGAGGAGTCTGTGTACCTCCTTCGCCAGCTCCATGTAGGGCAGACAGCCATGCTGAGTGTCCTCCATGCGCACACCGCACTGTTGACTCAGCTGGTGTCGTTCATGGAGGGCATCTCATCGGGCATGTCTGACCTACAGAGGGGCAACAGGTCCATGGACTCCTCCCTGACGGCAGCAGTGTCCCTCCTCAGACAGTCCCTCACCCCTCCTGCCTCTGCTCCATCCACACTCCCCAGCACCTTGCCCGTCCCAAGCACACACACACCGGCACAGGCACACACCAGCACACACACATCCAGCACACAGACACACACGCCACAAACTAAACGCACACGCACGCACAGTCAGGGGACTGAAACCAGACTCACAGGGGATGGGGCCCTGGTACACACACACGCATCCATGGGCACTGCACAGTCCTCAGTTGCCTCTCCCTCCAAAGCACCCTCCCTTGCCTCACCTGCAACCCCAAAGACCCAGCGCCTCTTCCTCAGTGACCTCGGCCTCTTCCCCTCCGATCCAGCTGCCCCAGCATCCAGGGGGAAGAGGAAGCCCCCACACGGAGCAGAGTGCCCCTCGCCCCCGGACACCCTCCCCCAGGTGCAGACAGACTGAGGCCCCCACCCGCAAGTCCCCCGGAGTGGTAAGAGCAAGACCCCGCCGCCGCCCTGCAGCTCAAGCACCAGGTCACCTTCCTCCATCCCTCAGGCCCCCACTCCACAGGTGCCCCCGCCACACCCTGCCCCAGGTTCCCCCACCCACAGATATACCATCCCCAAGAGGCTCCGGCCTTCTCCCCCTGCCACTTGCTCTCCCGGCACCACACTCCCCGCTGCGCTTGTCTGTGCCACTGATGTGGTGAGGGTGTCCTCCCCTCTGATCCAGCCCACCTTGCCTGTTCCCCATTCTCCTCCCCTGGTGGTAGGCACTGCAGTGGAGTCCACTACCACCCTGTCTGACTTGGGCACTGCAGTGGCGGACCTGTCCACTCCATCTGCAGGGTCCACTGCAGTCGTGCCGGCACCCACAACATCTGAGCCATGCCCCCCAGTTGTGCCGGCACACACCATGTCAGACACCTCCACTGCAGTTGTCAGTGGCTCTCCAGCACCCACCACCCCTTCCCTGCTTCCTCCTGGTGAGCCCTGATCCTGTCCCTGCGGTGCCTGGCCTACCCCCCGGTTGCCCCTCCTAGTGGATTGTCCCTGGTTTTGTGCAGGCATGTGTAGGGTGGCATCTGCCACTGTCACCCACTTGTGACTTTGTTGATGGACTGGCCATTGGCCTTTGTTTATGTTCTACCGGACTTCTACTTTTAATGCCACATATGCTGAATAAAGCAACTTTCTGTTCTCTAGTGCTTTTGCTTCTGATGTACATGATGTTGATGATGCTAACAATGCCCTTGCTGCAGTGATGGTGATATTTGGTCTCATGATTATGAAGTGTTACTGTGCAGGAACCCATGTGGTCCAGGGGTTATGTGTCCAACCTGTGGTGTATCCATGTCATCCATAGCAGCATCTGAGGGTGTCATGTGTTCAGTATTTGGCAATGAGATTTCCTACTTAGATTGGCAACTTCACATCTGTGGCTTCCACCCCTGCACATCTGTTGTGCCTGCCATTGTTCTATTCGTCTACTTCCCTGACCGTGTGGCCATCTCCAGTGAACATGCAGGTTTGGGCATCAATGGGGAAGGACTCATCTGTGTTGTCAGTGCAACATTGCTATACAAGTGTGTTGGATCTGTGCTGATGATTCCGTTGGCACTTCCATGACCAGGCTGATGGGACGGGAGCCCTCATTTGTTGCTAATTGTTGATTGTGTGTCCCATTGCTGCCATGGTATGGTATCTGTTCGCCTCACATCTGCAGTCTCCACAGGGTATCTGCATGTGTGTGCCCATTGGTGCAAATATGTGGGTCTGCATTCGGATGGTCACTTCTGTCATTGTGTCATTGATGATTGTTGACGGTGTCAGCCCCCATGGGTGTTGTTTGTCTGCACATGGCCAAAGTTATGTCTTATTTGCACTGCAGGATTTGGCTCTCCCAATTTATGTTGCAATGGGACACATACACTACTTTGCCACTGATGTGTTTGTTGTTCTGTGACCAGGAATCATCCATGCAGTTTGGCAGTTGCACCTCTTACTTTGTCAACACTTGCCTTTTGGTCACTGTGATGATGGGGGTTTGGACCCCATTGCCACAATGTTCAAAATGTGCTGCAGCTATGGACCCCACACTTGCCTTTTGGTCACTGTGATGATGGGGGTTTGGACCCCATTGCCACAATGGTCATGGCCTGCTTGCGTTGTGTGTGCCACAAACATATTTGTGTGGCACATGTGCTAGGGGGTCACGTATGTTAGAAGTCATGTTCGGTGTTGTAGGCATTTGACACAGTCTATGGTGTTGGGGGGATGTCTTCTTCTTGCATTCCCTAGGTTGTGGTGTGCTGGTTGTGTCATGCATTGTCCATCCTAAGGGTGGGGGTGGTAGTGGTGGTAGGCATCCTGCCCCCCCTGGGTGAGGGTGATAGTAGTGGTGGGCATCCTGCCCCCCCTGGCTGAGGGTGGTAGTAGTGGTGGGCATCCTGCCCCCCTTGGGTGAGGGTGGTACTAGTGGTAGGCATCCAGCCCCCCCTGGCTAAGGGTGGTAGTAGTGGTAAGCATCCTGCCCCCCTGGCTAAGGGTGGTAGTAGTGGTAGGCATCCTGCCCCCCCTGGGTGAGGGTGGTAGTAGTGGTAAGCATCCTGGCCCCCTGGCTAAGGGTGGTAGTAGTGGTAGGCATCCTGCCCCCCCTGGCTAAGGGTGGTAGTAGTGGTAGGCATCCTGCCCCCCCTGGGTGAGGGTGGTAGTAGTGGTGGGCATCCTGCCCCCCTGGGTAAGGGTGGTAGTAGTGGTGGGCATCCTGCCCCCCCTGGCTGAGGGTGGTAGTAGTGGTAAGCATCCTGCCCCCCTGGCTAAGGGTGGTAGTAGTGGTAGGCATCCTGCCCCCCTGGGTGAGGGTGGTAGTAGTGGTGGGCATCCTGCCCCCTGGGTGAGGGTGGTAGTAGTGGTAGGCATCCTGCCCCCCTGGCTAAGGGTGGTAGTAGTGGTAGGCATCCTGCCCCCCTGGGTGAGGGTGGTACTAGTGGTAGGCATCCTGCCCCCCTGGGTGAGGGTGAGGTGGTACTAGTGGTAGGCATCCTGCCCCCCTGGGTGAGGGTGGTACTAGTGGTAGGCATCCTGCCCCCCTGGGTGAGGGTGGTAGTAGTGGTGGGCATCCTGCCCCCTGGGTGAGGGTGGTAGTAGTGGTAGGCATCCTGCCCCCTGGCTAAGGGTGGTAGTAGTGGTAGGCATCCTGCCCCCCTGGGTGAGGGTGGTACTAGTGGTAGGCATCCAGCCCCCACTGGCTAAGGATGGTAGTAGTGGTAAGCATCCTGCCCCCCTGGCTAAGGGTGGTAGTAGTGGTAGGCATCCTGCCCCCCTGGGTGAGGGTGGTAGTAGTGGTGGGCATCCTGCCCCCTGGGTGAGGGTGGTAGTAGTGGTAGGCATCCTGCCCCCCTGGCTAAGGGTGGTAGTAGTGGTAGGCATTCTGCCTCCCCTGGGTGAGGGTGGTACTAGTGGTAGGCATCCTGCCCCCCCTGGGTGAGGGTGGTAGTAGTGGTGGGCATCCTGCCCCCCTGGGTGAGGGTGGTAGTAGTGGTAGGCATCCTGCCCCCCCTGGCTAAGGGTGGTAGTAGTGGTAGGCATCCTGCCCCCCTGGGTGAGGGTGGTACTAGTGGTAGGCATCCAGCCCCCCCTGGCTAAGGGTGGTAGTAGTGGTAAGCATCCTGCCCCCCTGGCTAAGGGTGGTAGTAGTGGTAGGCATCCTGCCCCCCCTGGGTGAGGGTGGTAGTAGTGGTGGGCATCCTGCCCCCCTGGGTGAGGGTGGTAGTAGTGGTGGGCATCCTGCACCCCCTGGCTAAGGGTGGTAGTAGTGGTAGGCATCATGCCCCCCCTGGGTGAGGGTGGTACTAGTGGTAGGCCTCCTGCCCCCCCTGGGTGAGGGTGGTAGTAGTGGTAGGCATCCTGCCCCCCCTGGCTAAGGGTGGTAGTAGTGGTAGGCATCCTGCCCCCCCTGGGTGAGGGTGGTAGTAGTGGTGGGCATCCTGCCCCCTGGGTGAGGGTGGTAGTAGTGGTGGGCATCCTGCCCCCCTGGCTGAGGGTGGTAGTAGTGGTAAGCATCCTGCCCCCTGGCTAAGGGTGGTAGTAGTGGTAGGCATCCTGCCCCCCTGGGTGAGGGTGGTAGTAGTGGTGGGCATCCTGCCCCCTGGGTGAGGGTGGTAGTAGTGGTGGGCATCCTGCCCCCTGGCTAAGGGTGGTAGTAGTGGTAGGCATCCTGCCCCCCTGGGTGAGGGTGGTAGTAGTGGTGGGCATCCTGCCCCCTGGGTGAGGGTGGTAGTAGTGGTGGGCATCCTGCCCCCTGGCTAAGGGTGGTAGTAGTGGTAGGCATCCTGCCCCCCTGGGTGAGGGTGGTAGTAGTGGTGGGCATCCTGCCCCCTGGGTGAGAGTGGTAGTAGTGGTGGGCATCCTGCCCCCTGGGTGAGGGTGGTAGTAGTGGTAGGCATCCTGCCCCCCTGGGTGAGGGTGGTAGTAGTGGTGGGCATCCTGCCCCCTGGGTGAGGGCGGTAGTAGTGGTGGGCATCCTGCCCCCCTGGCTGAGGGTGGTAGTAGTGGTAGGCATCCTGCCCCCTGGCTAAGGGTGGTAGTAGTGGTAGGCATCCTGCCCCCCTGGGTGAGGGTGGTACTAGTGGTAGGCATCCTGCCCCCCTGGGTGAGGGTGGTAGTAGTGGTGGGCATCCTGCCCCCCTGGGTGAGGGTGGTAGTAGTGGTAGGCATCCTGCCCCCCTGGCTAAGGGTGGTAGTAGTGGTAGGCATCCTGCCCCCCTGGGTGAGGGTGGTAGTAGTGGTGGGCATCCTGCCCCCCTGGGTGAGGGTGGTAGTAGTGGTAGGCATCCTGCCCCCTGGCTAAGGGTGGTAGTAGTGGTAGGCATCCTGCCCCCTTGGGTGAGGGTGGTAGTAGTGGTGGGCATCCTGCCCCCTGGGTGAGGGTGGTAGTAGTGGTGGGCATCCTGCCCCCCTGGGTGAGGGTGGTAGTAGTGGTAAGCATCCTGCCCCCTGGCTAAGGGTGGTAGTAGTGGTAGGCATCCTGCCCCCCTGGGTGAGGGTGGTAGTAGTGGTAAGCATCCTGCCCCCTGGCTAAGGGTGGTAGTAGTGGTAGGCATCCTGCCCCCCTGGGTGAGGGTGGTAGTGGTGGTAGGCATCATGCCACCCCTGGGTAGGGGTGGTGGTGCGCATTCAGGCCCCTGTGTGCATATGTTGCATTGGTGATGGGCATCCCGCCCCTATGGTGCTGCTGTTGCAAGTATATTCTGCATCCCTGTGTGTGTGTGTGATGTGTCGTGTATGTGTTGTATGTGTTTTGTGGTTGGTGTCTGGCTTACCTTCTGCGCCGTACGCGTCCGTGCCTGTTCCGGTAGTAAATGTAGAATATTGGTATGATCGGGACGAAGGGATTCATGGTTGGTTCGTGTCGTTCGTCCTTCTCGTTGCTTCGCGTCGTCCTCGTCGCTTCGCCTCGTCCTCGTCGCGCCGCGTCGTCCTCGTCGCTGCCGTGTTCGTCTCGGAGCCGTGGATCGTGTTGTGGCGCGAATCGGAGCTTATGTGCGCCTCTCCCGGATGCTTTGACGTGCAGTGCGTAGCGACGGGTTCGGCGCGTACGGAAAGCGCATCGTACTTGTCCGGCCGGACGGGGCTGCATTTTTCCTTCCGTGCGACTAGATTCGGCGTTTCCGGATTCGCCTCGGTCGGAGAACAGGACCTGGTTTGGGTGAGTACGGCTCGGCCGGATTCTTTGCTGTTGTGCGCATCGTACTTGCTCGTTCGGTGTGCTGTACGGATCGGTCGGGAAACAGGCTTTCGCATGGCTTTTTTCCCGACCGAATGGTATTGGGTGCGCCTCCGACCGAGATCGGAATCGGCCCCTAAGTGTCTTTTAGCATAGCACTGGCTCCGGTCCTGATTATTCAGAGTCAGTTACCACCAGTACCCGTCAGTAAAAAGTTGGGGGCACAGGAGGACTTTCTGCTCCTCTGTTGGTTCTTTCTGCATATCTCTTGCTTCTTCCTGCACTTTTCTTCGTCTTTTTGGACTTCTGTTGCCTCTTTCTGGGCTTTTCTTCCTCTTTCTTCACATGTCCTAACTTTGTAGGCATAGTTAGAATTTAGCATTTAAAAAACCATTGAAATTCACTGAAAAAACCATAGGTTTCAGGCACGTTATAGTTAGAAATTAGCATTTAAAAACCTTAGAAATTCACTGAAAAAACCATAGGTTTCAGGGACGTTATAGTTAGTTGGACATTTCACTCGTACAAAACCATAGAAATTCCCCCGTTATAGTTAGTTCTGCTAACTATAACTCTCGCGCCCGCAATGCACTGCTGATGACGTCACATATTACATCATTCATGACATGGTCAGTGACATCAATGATGACATCACTGATGACATCTCAAATGACATCACTGATGACATCATCCACGTCAAAATCTGATGCACCTCCTCACACTCTAATATAACCTTTTATACACCCACTGTAAAATACAGACTACCATTCTCGAAACCATCAACACACCAATACCAGTTACTACATACGCACTCACTGATTCCTAGGTCTACACACACATCCACTCATTTACCCATGCAATCACTCATACATACAGTCACTCATCAATACAACACTATCATAAGCACTTATACACCTATACAGACACTCACACACCGCCACTCACCCATGGAGTTACTCACACACCTAGTCAGTCATGCAAAGAATCAATCACACTCCCATTTCCTCAGCTATACAGTTATACACACACCACCTCACTTATTCAAACATATACTAACACATACTTACTCTCTTATACAATCACTGAGACAAGTACACACTCATCCATACAGCCACTCTCACAATCACTGACTTTCACATATAGTCATTTATATACTCCAACTCTCACATACACTGCATTTTACATATGTAGTTACTTGGACATGTACCACTGAGACATCCAATCTCTCACCAACACACCCATACACACACTCACCCGCCCATACAGCTGTTTCCACATGCAATCTTGAACCCATACATCCAGTGAATCAACCACTCACACATCTATGCACAGTCACACACCTCCCACCCACCCACACACACACTCAGTCTCCCATACAAATACTCAGGCAACCAATCAATAACCCATATAGACACTCATGTAGCTACTGACCAACACATGCAGCAGCTTACACAACAACAGACATACTGATGCACACATTCAGACAGTTTAGTCACTAACGCATGTATTCAGTAAGACACATTTAATCACTCACTTATACAGTCAGTCACACACCTACTAAATCCTTCATCCAGACACTTATACACCCACTCATTCTTCAATACACCTTGGCATATATATAAAACATATTTAAACTTTACAGAAACACACAGTCACTGGATGATGTCATCAGTGATGTCATCAGTGAGGTCATTTGAGATGTCATCAGTGATGTCACTGGCCATGTCATGAATGCAGTGGCGGTTCTTTCCTTAGGGCGTAGGGGCTGCGCCCTCTGTGTTTTCTGCCTCTAGACTATTTTGATTGTAGGTACTGTAATCGCTATAAAAACAGATGCAGATACACTGCCTGCTGTGTATCTGTTAAAGGAATCGTTTCTCGGTGTGCGTGGGGCAGCAGTCACAGGTCGGTGTCAGGCAGGCACATCTGATTCTCCAGTGCGCTTGCGCCAGCCTCTTCAGCTACACTTTGCTGGGCCGATGATCCCTCAGCCCTGGGGCCTGTGAGGTCATCAGCTCATCAAAGCCCTGACTTTCAGTTGTGAAGGGCCTCCCCAAATGACGTCGCTCGTAAAGACAGCCTCGGGCGTTTCAGACTTCATCCCTGAAGTTCCGAGGCTGCATGTCAATCAGGGAAGTCACACCCCCACCCTCTCCGATCACGTGTGGCGTAGGATCACTAACCCCACCCAGCAGCGTCGCAACGTCAAGCTCCATGTTTCTTCAAACACATGGCGGGCTCCTGCAGCTGCACGCTAGGACTTTGGAGGGCTTCGTGCAGCAAAAAGGAAGGCAACAGCTGCAGCCTCGTAAGAGCCACCTGCATCCACATCCACAGCTTGTGCTAGAAAGGGTTCGTCTCTGGGCAGACTCTGTGTCGGACTTTAAGGTAAGTTTGAAGTGAAAGCATGAAGTGATCCTTTTACTTAAAATGCTTGTTTGGTTATTTTGTAAAATTGGACAAATGTGACATTTTCTCTCTAAATTGCAGAGTATGTGGAGTATTGCATCGTGTCCATGCGTACTCATCACGCAGATATTTTACTTTTGGACTCTCATTGGAGGTGCTAGCTGGGGCAATGGGTGGTTCAAGCTGCAGGGGCCTATAGACGAGGGCCCTGGCACTTGTTTTTTACAAAATATGCACGGGCCATATATATCTTCAAGTCCTGTGCACATCAAGAAAGAATATATGGACATGAACCCATGCCACAGCACCCCGGCACTGCAGGATGTGAGGGAATTTCTACATTTATTACACGTGCATGAAGATTGGGCATGCAGGAAGATAAATGCCATTACAGACAAAAAAAATTGTCAGTTTGAAATCAGGATCCTGTGTGAGTTTAGGAAAGAAGAGAAGAAAACAGAGCCCCCCTTCAACTGGCTCATTTTACCTGAAAAACGCACAAGTGACTAAAAGCTGTTCATTTTATATTTTGACTCAGCTTCCGCTTTATACACAAAATAAACACTCTGACAAATGCACAAATAACAGCTCAAACTCCCTGGCTTCATTCTTCTCACAGAACGGGTAAAAATCACAGGATGCATCTCAGGGAAGAGTGCCAAGATCACAGAGCTGGTGGCAAGCGCTGCCGAGCTCATTAGGGAAGGAACAGCCAGCCGCATGCCAGACAGATTTTACTTTTGGTTTGCATTGTATGGATGACTAGTAGGGGTGCTATACTGGGACTGTAAACGGTCTGGACTTGCAGGGCTTGGCTGTGTCTCAACAAAGGGTGGACATGTCCGATGGCGCCACGACATGGAAGACTAGGTCCCAACCTCGAGATTTCCAAACAAAGCATATAGGAAAATCTTACCTTCACCGATTCTCCTCACTGACATAGGGTTTAAGTGTAATGTACAAAACGTATTAATGTGCTTTGTTAAACTATGAAGCGCTATAAAATAAGCTACAGCACAGTACAGTATAGTACTATATGAACGATAAGGGCAATGCAATACTGTGGTTACCATGTGTTTAAAAGTCATTCTATGTGTTTTCTTACGTTTGCCATTCCTCCACGAATGGTTGTAAATCTCGTGTTGTAAAAGGATATTCAACTTCAAAAGATAATTGCGGTCCGTCTAAAAGTACTCACGTGTCTGTAGTAGTCTAAGGTCGGTGCTTTAAGTAACTCTTAACAAAAATCACCCATAATACCTTAAGTTCTTGATCTTAATATGTGGGTCTTAATACTGTTACTTCTACCTCATTGAGGGTTTCAGACAGTAAGTAGCAGGTCCTGCTGCCACTTTTTAAGCTACATAAGACTCCTAATAGTTCAACACCAAGGCCATAAACTGCAGCACCGGAAAACCTGACAGTGTTACTCTGGAAGGTCCCAGTTATTCCAACTTTGCACGTTTTGGATTCCTGGTAAACACGTAGCTGGTTTAGATGCAACTTGAAGTTAATGGTTCATCGCTATTTCCAACTCTCTCGAACTAAGTTTTGCAAGTGGGAAACAGCAGCTTGAGTGGCGACTTGTCGTCAGATATGGTGGATTAGTCCAGCCGTTTTCTTGCCAGTTGCGTTCTGGAAAATATCCGCTTCTAAGCCTCCTGCAGACATCCTGAGTTTGTGGTCCTGTGATTGCAGTAGATCTTGAGGCTGGCAATGCCTCTGTAGTTGTTCATAGTGCTTTCACGCTGTTGAGGACACGTCAGGTGGATTAGATCTCTGACAACTTTGAAGGGATGTGGGATTCTTTTCATATTAAGTTGAAGCTCTTTGTCCATATTGGGGTGACCTGGTTTTCTCCTTATTGTGAAAAAGCTTCTTTTTTTTTAAAATCCCCTAGTCCACCCCTGAGTGTGTGGAATATTCAAATTGAGGATGTCAAACGTGTTATAGCTGTTTAATGAGCATCTGTTCATCACTTCTTCATGTGACATCTTGCTATAATTCTGAAAGACGCTGCTTGTACAGTCAGGTGTCCCACTCCAACCAGATTTTGTGCAGCTTGGATTCCCCTGTGAGCAACCCTCCAATGTTACAATTTCACGAGGATATAGCGTAATAAATGGAAAACATGTTTGTAAAACACTCTGGGCAGACAAGGTGTGACAAGCTTGGTGTCAGATAGAACAGTGTTTTTTATTTCTTATTTTCTTAATAACATCCCAGGCTTTGCTATTCTTTTGTCTGGTCTGGGAGGACGCACATTCATCTAACCTTCACACTGAAGCCTTTATTTGCTTTTAACTTTTTATTTGCCAGTGAATTCACATTGAAGTACCAGAAAGCGACGAGATATGCATCCTCTGCATTCTAGAAGGCTTTTTTCTGGCCAAAGGTTCTATTTTGGCCAAATGTGCTATCCTTCTTTCCCTCTGGTGAATTATATAACATAGCTGCAGTTCAGCATTTACAAGCCTGTACATTTAACATAAAAAGTTGGCCAGCACCTGGAATTTGTTTGTGCTTTTGTGAGTTTTTCTGCTACTACTTTTCAGGAGACCTTCTTCTGTAACACACATTACTGCTGTGAAATTGTGGCTTCTAGAAGCAGTTACTTAGAGAAGGCTATGAATAGACCTAGGTGTCCAGCTCTTGACTTCCGCCACATCTGCACCTTCCTTTATCAATCCAGTCACACCCAGGCACTTATCCATACCTATTTAGCCATCCATGTACGCTCCCACTCTAAGGCATCCATTGACACATCGTTACAGGCACTGGTGCATTAATACATTCACCAGTGTGTGTCCGTACACTGTCTGGGGCCCCATTGTGTTGTGGCCATACTTTCCTCAATGCACTAGACTTTCACTCGAAACAAAATGGCATAATGTTATGGGACTTGAAATTTGGCTTTCCCTGATCCCAGCATAGCCATGACAATGCAACCTCTCCCCAGATTTCTCTGTTTCATGGAGCTGGGGAAGCATTTGTTTTCTCTGCCCTCAAAATGGGGAGATAACGGCAAGCATCCATCTTTTCACACATTAATCTTTTCATCCATGCACACATGCTTTCATCTTTCCAGCTATGCACTCGCTCACACGCATGCATTTGCACCCTCTCCCTTCAGCCCGCCAAACCCTTAGTTGCCCAATAGTCCCATTCCCCAATGCAAGGACCTAGGCATTTGCATTGATCTGCTATTTTTAGATCTTGCCTACAGACGCCTTTTAGCTGTCTGTGCGTAAAAGACATTCTGTGAACCATATCAAAAACTTCCAGTGGACTTTGTGCCAGCCCATTGCTAATCATTGGTTGCCTGTCTAATCGCTTGTTTGCTTGCTTCTTACTTGATGTCTTTTCTTCCTCTTGTGTTTGTCATTCCTCTAGAAAATAGCTTCTTTACAATCCCTTTGACTGGATGACATCTATCCTTCCACTGCTCACATTCATATAACTACTTTTTAACGTCTCAGCCTACCAAGCTGTCTGGTTTGCTAAAGACATTGGGGACATTCAGAAAGTTGACCCAGGAATGCATTCCACCCGTTGCTTACCATTAGCTGTGTGGTTTGTAACTCACATTTTCTGTTTGCTGGCTTTGTTTTAGGCTGTCGGGTTCGTCCCTTTCATTGCCAAAATCTTGTATACTGTGTTTTTCCACAAACTCGCTTTCTGTAAACAAGCTTTTAAATCTTGTTCTTATCTTGTCACATTTGCTGTGCAATCAAAGACAGAGGTCAAATGTTAGGCTGTCTTACAGGGAGCTTGGTGTTTATTTTTCTTTCTCTGATTTACGTGTGAGTAACCTGTGCGTCCCAGTTTCCCAGGGCTCTCACGAAAAGTGTAAGCAAAGTATGTGTGCAGGGCTTTAAGTGGGATGAAAAAACTGGGGGGTCTCTCATAGGGGCAGCTGATGTAATTATGAGCGTGGCTTAAAACTGTTAAGCTAAAAATCTGTACTTAGCATAGTGTGCTGCCCCACTGGTATTGTGCTTCTTCTGTCATTGCCTCCAGATATATAATACGAGTGACATTAAACCTACAACCAGCCAGGACTATAGGCTTTGTCAATGGTTGTAAGTTGCATAAGATAAATAAGAACAAACTGCAGCATTTTCATTATTATATACAATGAAAACATAGGTGGTTCAGAGATGTGTTACAGGTGGGAAACACTTAGAGGGCCTGTTTCCGTTGGTTGTATGTGCTTGGCTTGGGGGTCATTTTGCAAGCAGACCAGTTTGAGGATTGGGCACATTTTTGATTTGATTCTAATGTTTTCTTCACACTTGTGCTTCAAAATGCTATATTTGGATCCCCCTTTTTCAACAATTTGCAGTAAATATGTGGTGTAAAACCCACCATTTGAATCCATTTTTTTCAAAATTTTCTTGCGGGGGAAGAACCCCCCCGCACCCTCCTTTTCCAGTTCGGGCTCGCTCGCCTCGCTCGCTCGCTTCTTACATTGTGGTACAACATTTTTCGCCCCACCACTTTCAAAATCCACCAGCCGCCACTGCATGAATGATGTAATATGTGACGTCATCAGCAGTGCATTGCGGGGGCGCAAGTTATAGTTAGCTGAACTAACTATAACGGGGAATTTCTATGGTTTTGTACGAGTGAAATGTCCAACTAACTATAACGTCCCTGAAACCTATGGTTTTTTCAGTGAATTTCTAAGGTTTTTTAAATGCGAATTTCTAACTATAACGTGCCTGAAACCTATGGTTTTTTCAGGGAATATGTATATATATATATATATATATATATATATATTGTGGAGACGGAAGACAAAAGAAGAGGGGCAGTGGGCCTGGACAAATTGCCGCACCCACACTGTTATGTTCCTAGATCTTATCTTAAGAGATATGTGCTTATGGTGTGCACTCCCTGTAGGCACCCTCTGCCCGAAAGGGTGCTGCCCTACCATAGGGAGACAATTCTATCAAACATTACAACCAGAGGTGCACTACATTCAAAATATTTACAATGATTATGAGAAATAACATGTGTCCAAACAGAAATTCGTAAATACATAAGTGATCTTCATTTATTGATGAGTAACGCGTTTCGTCGAAAAACACAATGGACTTCTTCAGGGCTGCATTATGACAAATGTACAATATATATAAATATACACTTAACATACAATAACAGTTCTTTCTATATTTCCTAAACAATGACAGGGACAGCAATACATAGTGACATTTGGACAAGCATGACTTAAAGTCTAGTTTGACAATAGAATATGTATACCATAAAAGTAACAATACAAAACAAAAACTGTACATGGAACCGAATCATGCACCCAAAGTGACAATCAAAAAACCTGGGACTTTACATTCACCCACAGTGCTATTCGTAAAGCCAATCAGTAGCAGATGTAATCGGCAAAAAAAGTGTGCGGTAAACAGGCAAAAAAAAAACAGGTAGTGAAAAGAGTGAGCACCCAAACATATGAAAGGGTATTAGATGTGTAAAGGCAAGTGGATAATAATGAACTAAGAACATTAGAGCGAGTACATACCAATAATATGGTAATGTGAATATGGACCATGTGATCCAACTGTATGTAATGCATCTAGGTCAGCCCGATAATTTGCGTAGTGAAATAACCACAATAGTCTGTCTGGTAGAAGAAAAAGTAAGTATAAGAATACAGAGCACACTGCAATACAAAGATACATTGTCAGTCCTTTTGTAATAGGGAGGAAAAAGGGATGGGAGAGAAGAGGTGGATGTAGGTTGGGGACTGCGATATGTAACTAGCAGAATCAATAGAAATACATACCCGATGGTAAAAAGAACAAGAAGTCATAAGATAGATGACAATCCGCCCCAGTGTGGCATTGGCAAGTATAAGAATCCTGTGTTCTGAGTATTCATTAAACAAAAGGCATATCAGCCCCACGTAGGACACCTGTCAATGTAATTAAATAATATAAACCACATATAGATAGACCCATTCAAAGGCAGGTGGGCATTTATCAAAAATTCTCCACACCAGCATATGGGTATGTGTTATAATGTATATGCCAAAACTGTTGACATGGATCTTAGATGGTTCATCATCAACTTCGTTGGTGGCTGTGGGGTTTACCTTATGGTCATGTGTAATCCCCTTCACGTAACCATAGTGTATCGAAAACATAGAAGGTGGTTCAGTGCTATGGGGGCTATCTTATAAGTAATCCATATTGTCGAATCCATAAAATTTCAAGGTAACTATGTGAATCAAGTGTTTCAATTGTCCAGTTATACTTTCCAAAAGGGGGCAGTGTGTACAAACCCTATGTCCAACCCCAGCTCCTTGCCCATGGGCAATCGACAAGGAAATCTAACCGTAAACACATTAGACAACGTCTCTATGACTCGACCCAATTCCCGTAATTCCAGCAAGATAGAATCAGAATCGCTATCCCCTAGTGAGTATCACCCAGGTCGCCGTTGAACTTACTGCAATTGGTGCCATTGTACGGGAAACGGAGTATTGCTACAGGTCTTGAGCACGCGGTCGGAGAGTGCAGATCCATGTCTCCAAATGCTGGCGCTTAAGAACTCAATGCAGCGCATACCTATTACGCGTCAGTGATTCGAATACGGCCCGTGTAAGATCAAATGTCGACATGTCAACCATCTTGGAAGAGTGGGGATCGTACATTAAGTTACATGTATAGACAGTGAGTTGTGAGACGCAAACAGGTAAAGCAAACTATTTTGGATACTCAATAGTATATTTTAATGTGGAAAAAGAGAGAGAGATCGTCATGTAGGCATGTCTTTCCGATATGGTCGACATTTCTGAGTCTCTGTAGAATTCCATGGCCAATTGGAGAAAAGATAATACCAGTCTCCCCCACGTTTGAGATCATCATTCCATTTCAACTAATAATATTACTAGTGTCCCTAACACAGTGTTAATATGGAATTGGACAATAAATAGGGCAAAGCTTGAGGAGAAGAAAGTAAAGATGAAGGTGTCATTCTTAAGCCACTCCCTCAAAATTCGGTAAGATAAGAATCATTCAATTTTTACCAATAATATGCTGATGGCCCTAGCACAGTGTAAGTGTGTAAACAGAGAGCAATGGACAATAAGCAAAGTAAAGCGTAAGGAAAACATAATGGAGATAATGGTACCATCCTTGCTCCACTCCCTGTGTGTTATTGAATAAGAGGTGTCACCCATAGGGTTGCATGAGCCATGTCACAGTAATTGACCTAAAAGGAACAAACAATAATTATGTATTGAGAATGGTTAGTCAATCAAACAATTGTGAAGCCACGTTAATACAAATTGTTTTGTACATCTTACACACAATGATTAGCCTTTGACATATCCAAAATTCCAAACAGCACTTCGCAATCAACATTGAAAATGACTTTAAGGAAATGGGACATGTTACAGATAAAGGGTTGAGTAAAATCCTCATAGGAAGTAGTGTAATTCATCATCCGTGTTATGTCCCCTTTCAATGCAGTGTAGGCGGCATATACATGCGGCCTCCCTGCGTCTCAATGCCAGCTCCCGGTTTCCCCCCCTCGGGTCTTGGAGGATATGATCTATACCATGAGACCAGATTCCATTATCCTCCATGTGGTGTTCCCCCATGTGGAAAGTCTTTGGATATCTCAGGTCAGTGTTCTTAATTGCCCTGATGTATTCCTGAATACGCACTTTCAAAGATCTCACTGTGCTGCCCAAATATATTTTGTTGCACACACATCCAATAATGTAAACCACAAATTTGGTTTTGCAACTGATGTGGTGTCTGATGTCATATTCCCTGTCAGAATTGTATCTAAATTGTTTGGTTTTATTCTTTTCTAAGGGACATACATTACACTCTTGGCAAGTGTAGAAACCATGTACTATCAGTGGTAGCCATGTGCTCTTTATCCCAGTGCTCATGTAGCTGGGGCAAAGCCTGTTTATTATGGTCTTCCCCCTATGATAAGTCACTTTGGGAGATGTGGTTATATTGTCTCAGAGCCCCGGCACCTCACTAAGTAAACCCCAGCGTTTCCTGAAGATCTTATATACGTTATCACTATGAACAGTGTACTGTGTGATATAGGCAAGATGTGTATGTGTATCCTTTCTTTTTTTCTTTTTCAAATTGGGTCTTTTTACTGGTGTGTCCTGTCTGGTGATCTTCCCAATTCTTGTCTCTGCCTTGGTTAGGGGTCCATCGTCATACCCTCTGTTCTTAAATCTGTGTTTTTATGTGGGTAATATTAGCTTCAAATGTGTCACATGAGCTGCAATTGCGCTTGATGCATACCATCTCACCAAATGGTATGTTCTTAATAACAGACATAGGATGGGCACTTTTGGCATGTAGAGTGCTATTGCATGAAGTTGGTTTTCTTAACAGTGTGCTCTGTATGGTGTTATTCTCCATGTAAAAAAGGAGGTCAAGGAACTCAATTTCTGCACTGCTGTACTTGAGCGTCAACCTAACACTATATGGGTTGTCATTAGGGAAAGAATGGAACTCCATCAATTGATCCACTGAACCTTTCCAATAATAAATGAAGATCACTTATGGATTTACGAATATCTGTGTGGACAAATGTCATTTCTCATAATCATTGTAAATATTTTGAATGTGGTGCACCTCTGGTTGTAATGTTTGATATGTTGTGGAGATATATGTTTTGGGTTTTACACTTTCATGGCTCATCTTTTTAACTCAAATACCTTCATGAAGTGGTAGGTTGTGCCATTGTGAGGTAACACCTGCACAGTGAAATCTCTTGTATTTAATATATCTTAAAAGGGAGCTCTTATCAGTTTCCCTGACTGAAGTATTGTGTTCATCCGCTTTTGTGTGAGACATTTTTTTTGTTTACTGCACGCATTAAAACCATGTCGCACATTTTGTTTACTTTCCCTGGCTGCACGCATTGAAACTGTGCTTTATAAGATGTATCTGACACGGCTACATTATTATAATTTCATCGCACATTTTCATGCAAATCTGCTTTAATATGTTTATGAAAATGGATCGCAATGTGACGTAGAAGTGGCAGTTCAGGCAGTAGGGGGGTGTGGCCAACCAAGACGGCCGTGCGGGAGAGACCTGCGACGGCTCCGTGGCCGATATATCAAAAACGGAAGATATCGATCGACTTATGCAATGAAAAAGGGTGATTCTTACCCGGCATCGAACGCGTAGTGGTCGGAACACGTCTGGGGCAGCAAAACTGGAGAGGCGACGGACAGATGGCGGCGGATTGAAGGCGAATGGACGCCAGGCAGGCCTTACGATCGAGACAGCCCACGGCCACGGTGGAGGAGCTCCTGGGCCGTGAAGTGGTGGAGCTCTTGTGCCGGAGGGGATATTGACTGACGCGGCTCCCCCCCGGCAGCAGAGAAACTGGGAACAGTGGAGAGCGCCCCTGGAGAGGCGATGAGTGGGGGAGAACGGCAGCCGCATGGTGGACTGGCAGGCCCCAATGGCAAGTGAGTAGAGAGGGGGCTGCGGAAGGCACGACAAGCACCCAAGCGCTCCAGGGGGCTGTGGGGGTTTGGCGACCAGGAGTGCAGCAGACACCGGCATCTGAGAATGGTGGGAGAACAACAATCAACTCCCAAATGAAAAAATTCTTCATGACTGACCTTAAGATGGCGCCGATATGAGACGTGCCCTTTACAGGCAATAGCCGATCCACAGAACCGTGTTTCAGGCACCCATGACGGACAACGCGACCCACAAGATATAGTGCATGGTAGCCTCACAACCAGCAAATATGCCTACAGAGCCTCGGTAAACCGGGGAAACACAAAGCCCATCCAGCTCCATGACGTGAGACATAAGAAGCACACAGATTACCAAGAAGCAACAGCGGAGTGGGGGGGCTCCACAGGGATGACCAGAGAGAAGACCAGCACCCACAGCCGCAACAAGAGGGGCAGAAGGCACACAACGGTAATTGGCGAACTACCCAAACCTAGGGCCTATTGTGTTTCCCGCCTAGCACGGCCCACCCAAGGGCTCTGGGAAGGCATAGCAAATGCTCATCTGGAAACAACGACCACACAACAGACTCTGATCGCAACCAAATAACGAGGGCGCGACTGGGAGCGCCCTTATGCCGCCCAAAAAACAACAGAACAATAGAGTCTCCACGTACTTCAACCCTACGTGCTCCAAAGACCCACAATCAACTGCAGAAGGGGGACCAGGAATGGCGCTAACGAAGGAGGACCTCCTGACCTCGCTCAAGGAGTTCAAGCATGATTTGCGGGAGGAACTTAAGGTGGACATGACAAACTCCCTTGAAACACTGCAGGCGGACCTTAGCGGCCGACTCACTACGCTCCAAAAAGATGCCGATTCGGTGGGGGCCAGAGTGCTGGATGTGGAGGCTAAAGCCACAGACCTGGAATGCGAGATGGAGCAAATAACGTCCACCACGAAGGAGCTACAGACGCAACTACAAGAGGTCCGCCTAAAAAAACGAAGATCTGGAGAACAGGTCATATCTGGTCTCTTCGCAGAGACACTAGCAGCGCCAACTATTAAAATCAAATTAGAAAGAGTGCATAGAGTGGGAAGACCGCACCAGGATGGGAAGACCCGACCACGCGATGTGCTGGTGAAGCTACACTCTTTTAAAACAAAAGAAGCAATCCTACAGGCCGCTAGGAAAAAAGATATAGTGGAATTCCAGGGATTCAGATGTGACCTCTTACGGGATATTGCCCCAGCTACCCTAATGCGACAACATCAATTTAGACCAATCACCGACAAATTGAGGCATGAGAACATTAAATACAAATGGACATATCCTTTTGGCTTGGATTTTGAATGTCGCAATAAAGCTCGCCACATAACTGACATCAAGGAAGCATACACTCTTCTGGGGCTTCCACTACCGACAGAGAATACCACTCGAGACAGCCGAGATCAACGCAAAAATCCCCCCCAGGTACACAGAATGGAAACACCTGGCACACGCCTCGATCCCACAGAACACAGAAGAAACAAGGGGTGTCAGAATCCTCCTAACAAACAGGCCCAGAAGGCCCCCAACTGGAGGGGGGACCTCCTTACCACCGAATGTGCCAATAGGTCCTCAAACTCCTCCCAGAGTGAGACAACAAGTTGTATAGACATGAAACAGTCTGTGTTCTGGACTTATTTTCAATTCATAACATACTCTCACCCTACAGAAGCTGAACACTTAGGTATACGCCTCTGAAATGCCTCATCAAGACCGAATAAGAGGGGGCGTGGCCAACCGCCAAGAATGGCGGACACGTCGTAGCTGAGCTCCGGACCGGGGCCCTAAATCCTGAAAAATTACGTGCAAATTCGGTGCTACACGACCTGTGCGAACAACTCCTGAGTGTTTGGTGGAGCCGCCCAAAAGAATATGAAAATGTACAACGAGCCGGCTCCAACTACATGCTGAGAACACGGACGGTTCTTCCAGCGCTGTGACCGGCATCAGCGGAGACACACAGGCCGCACTGCGCAGCTCGGCGCTGAACAAGAAGACAAGACGGCGACAATCGGAACCGTGCTATGAGCCCAGCGGAGCCTCGCAGCCACAATGCAGACCGGCAGAGACACCGTGTTGATCGATGGGCTCCGGCGACATGGCTTGAAGCGGCAATGAAAATTACAATAAGGTACGCAGTACATTCCTTGCCGGAGGCCGCACTGTGCAGTGATTAATGTGACACGGCGGTGGAAACAACTGGGGCGATGGGAGCCGTGGCGAACCCGCGAGGTACCCTTGATCTGACCCCGGGGTTACAAAGTGCTGATACTTGCTGCGAAGTCCGGTGGGGGCCTGAAACTGCTACGCGGTAGGACTCGGGATCACGAAGGGAAACCGGAGACCCCGCATCGGCAGAAGAACCTGCAATACGCCACACAGAGCACTCTAGGGAGAAGGCCACACTGTGCAAATAACAATGAGGCGGCGGCGGAAATCACTGGGGCACAAAAAATCACAACGGACCAGCGGGGCCCCCCCCTGACTTGACCCCGGGAAGACACGGACACAATATCCCCTGCATAGACAGGTGAGGGGGCCTAATACTAACACAATAAAACCCGGGATTGCGAGGGGACCACAGAGATCCCAGGGGTCCTTACACTTACCCTGAAAATGGCCGCAATGACCCAACTGGCTGCTTCAGTTGCCTAATAGGAGTGTCTCATTCCACCGCGGTGCCTCCTGTCGATTGTGCATTGAGATTGCGGTTACAGTTCAGGGCAGAAGGACGATCTAATGTGATACTGGATTTCACTAGGGAATACTAACCCAAAAACCACTGAGAGCCTATACCTAACATTGATCCCTGGCAACATTTATACATAGCGTCCCTGAACTCCAGTACACCCACTAATTTGATCCTATAGATGTGGCCCAGAGCCTTGATCTAACTACTTGAACAGTCACGTGGACCTCTGTGATACAGAAGATTGCCATGATCATAGATTGATGCTGAGATCAGGCTACTACTATCATCCACAGCGGGCTGCTGAACTGGGAAGTGCCAACAGTGTTCATTTTAACTGATAGTACCATACAGTATCCTGTAAACAGAGAGTATTCCCACTGAACATAATGGGTCGCACTAGAGGGAAACAGATGGACTTACCTGCACCGGGAAAAGACGATCAAACAGAACTAGATGAGAACAATAGTGCCTCTGATCAAGACTGTATATCCCCAACTAATGTGGAGACACAGGTCGATAAACTGGACTTGATCCTTCAAGAAGTCCGAGAATCTAGACAGGCGATTGAGAGACAAGTGAGCACACTTGCGACTGGGCTTACACTTTTGAAGGCTGATCACAATAAGCTGGTGGATACGGTCCGTAACAACAAGTTGCAACTTGAGGAGATTCTGCCCCAGCATACAAATCATTCCGAACATCTTGAACACTTACAGCGAGAGTTATCAAGTCTACGTGACAGAGTGGACGACGCGGAAGGAAGGGCCCGCCGTAACAATGTACGAATAGTGGGGATGACAGAACGCTGCGAGGGGTCTAATCCGACTCAATATATAGAACAATGGTTTAAAAATGTGATTGCCCCGGAGGGTCTCACAGAGCTATTCAGTGTGGAAAGGGCCCACAGGATACTGGCCCGGCCACCCCCTCCGGGTGCCCCACCTCGACCACTAATTACTCGTATTCTGAACTTTAAAGACCGCGATACCCTGCTGCGGACTGCCCGAGAAAAAGCCCCAATACAATTCGAAAACAAAAGGATATCTCTCTACCCAGATTTTACTTTAACGCTACAAAAACTGAGGGCATCTTTTCAAGGAGTAAAAACGCAGCTCAGAGGCCACAATCTGAAGTATGCTCTTCTATTCCCGGCAAGATTGAACGTAATTCATGAACAAAAATCTCTATTTTTCGATAGCCCAAATGAGGCAGAAGAATGGATAGAAGTTACACTGTCGCCAAATCCCTCACAAACTACTCTCCAGTCTCTACGGCCAAAACCACAAAGAACTCCCAAATCTGCCCATGGCAAGATAGACCGTAAGAAAATACCTGGAACGGAGACATCAACAAGTCCCTCTAAGCAACAAATTGTCGATGGACAACACTCTGCAATACAAGCGGCTGCAGCGCTGGACGTCCAAGACGCACAGTCAATGGTGGACTCGCATGAATCTTCCTAGGACTCTACTGTACACTCTGATTCCGAAAGTAGCTTGGCACTGTTTCCGTCTATTACTCCCCAAATGGTGAACGACTACATGGGTTGACATTACTGGTTTGTAAGTACAAGGGTTGTAGTGAGTAAATAATTGCTTTTCTGATTGCTTGCCACTAGCTCGATATTTGTAGCACCGTTTCCATAAACAGAATGATGGGGCCAGGCACTGGCCGGATATGTGACTGCTCCGATATAATGTACTGCACTGGAATACTATAAGACTATGGTGGCTGCTCCCCCGTTGCAACTGCTAATTTGTTTGAAGTGCTGGGTTATATAGTTCTTCTTGCAGTAATGGTTTGGTCCTCTAATGTTATATGGGGAACCTAGTATTGGGGATTGATGTTATTAGTTTTTGCCAGACTCATTTACTGATGAGTATTATAGTGTCGCCAGGACTGCTTTGGGTTAAAAATACAACACAACCACAGATTGTTTTATGTCTACTGCTGGGAAATATAATATTTTGACCTGGAATGTCAGAGGGATGGGGTCAGTGCATAAACAACATAGAATATATGCACAACTAAACAGACGTAAAGCCCACATAGTATTAATGCAGGAATCGCACCTTACCAACAGTGAGGCTATTAAAATTAGGAAAAAATGGCGGGGACAAATATTTGGTACATCATACTCTGCATTTGCAAGGAGAGCAGCAGTTTGGATCAGAGCCGGCACCCCTTTTATCATGACAGAACAACAAATTGACACAAATGGTATATATGTCCTTCTCCGTGGCACGTTAAATGGAGAGCCGCTGTTACTAGGAAGTATCTACGCCCCTAAAACGGAACAGGATAAATTCTTAACATCCCTCAATACGATACTAGCAGACTGGGAAGGCTACCCATGGGTGATAGGTGGGGATTTTAACCAAGTACTAAATGTAGATATGGATCGTTCACACCCTCCCATGATGGGAACTCATAGTAGACGACAATCCGAGGCACTAGTGAATTGGGCGACGGGTTGGGCACTCGAGGATGCATGGAGCGTACATAATCCAATGAGTCGGGAATATTCGTTCTACTCCCCTACTCACCTATTGCATACATGTATAGATTGGATCTTTTGTTCCACACTGCTGATCGGCAACACCTCACATGCTACTTATCTTGGTAAGACACTATCAGATCATAATCCCTTAGAATTAATACTAGAATGGGGCAAGATCCCTACACCAATCCCAACTTGGAGGTTACAGCCTATCTCTTCAGAAGACCCAGTGTTTCGTACTACTCTCTCCGATGTTATAGAACATTACTTTAAGGAAAACGCACATACTGCGAGTACGCGCCAGTTAGAATGGGAAGCGTTTAAGACAGTCATCCGTGGGGTGGCTATTGGTACTAAAGTAGGGCTTCGATCTACAGTGGATAGAGAATTGCAGGACTTGGAAGCCAGGTTGGGAAAGCTGGAATCCGCTGCAGTGTTAGATGACACACGTAAGGAAGAATTGCAGGAAGCACATATCAGGCATGCTGAACTGCTAGAACAGCTGAGAACAATCGATTACCGTACTTATATGCAAAAACTGCATGCAGAACCAGATAGGGCTGGACCTTTACTAGCACGAATAATACGGGATGCCCCATCTCCAACCCCTATACACGAGGTGTGCACACCAGAGGGAAATGTGGTCACTACACAAGCAGACATAAATAGGGCTTTCAGAGACTATTATGCAACGTTATATGCTGCACCTGCGGAATTGCAAGAGGATGATCTGATTAGCTTCCTTGACAGATTAGAATTTCCCCAACTAGCAGATATACAAAAGAAGGAACTGGCTAAGCCCATAACAAAAACTGAAATTCGTTCGGCTATAAAAGACCTCCCACGTAATAAGACCCCGGGAATAGATGGCCTGCCCGCTGAATTCTATGTAACCTTCTCGGCACTGCTAACCCCACATCTTGAAAAATTATACCACGCGGCGCTCGATACAGGCTTCCTGCCCCTCACCACCAGACAAGCTTTAGTTACTTCACTCCTAAAGCCTTGTCGGGAACCAACCGAAATGCTGGGGTATCACCCTCTTTCTCTGTTAAACACTGATTACAAAATCCTCTGTAAAATACTAGCTAGTAGATTACTCATTTATCTGCCTAGGTTGGCGCATACTGATCAGTGTGGGTTTGTCCCGGGCAGAAATACTTCGTTCAATACCAGACGTCTACATCAGATACTTTCTCAAATTCCCGTGAGTGACATGAAAGCTGGTTGTATTTCACTTGACTTGCGTCAAGCGTTTGACACCCTCCATTGGCAGTATATGCTCCGTGCCCTTTCCTTGTTTGGTATACCACAGGAATATATACGTTGGGTGAAACTGTTATATACAGAACCAACGGCACAGGCCCGTACAGGATCCCATATCTCTCGTCCTTATGAGGTGGCCAAGGGCACAAGACAGGGCTGACCATTATCTCCCCTATTGTTCGTACTAGCACTTGAACCACTGACTATGAAAATACGGACAGTAGCTCGAGATGGAGGTATTCAGATGGGGAACACGACACATATACTGTCAGCGTACGCGGAAGACCTTATATTGTATCTAAAAGATCTCTGCGGCCCCCATGAACCTCTTACAGAGGTATTTGCGCTCTTTCAGACACTATCTGGTCTTACCATAAATGAAACCAAATCTTATGCTTATTTCTTTAAAGATACAGGCAGATCTGGTCAAATTCGGTTTGGGCCCTGGTCTTTTAATATAGTACCCACCACATTTAAATATTTAGGTATTCAAATCTACAGGGAAACACATGATATGCTAGAGGGCAACCTAGGGCGAGCAATCGAGGCATTAAAAACACAAATCGCATTTTGGACTACATTACCACTATCAGTGGCGGGCAGAATAACAATTTCGAAAATGGTGATGCTTCCCAGATTATTGTATTATTTCACCAATTTACCAATTATAATTCCATCAGGTATATTTCAAATACTGAAAACAATGTTAATTGACCTGGTCTGGGCTAAAGGTAGAAGACGAGTAGGACTCGCTAAATTACAACTAAGTACTGAACAAGGGGGCTTGGGAGTTCCTGACTTCCGTGCGTATTGCTATGCTAGTCAACTCCAATGGCTCTCTTACTGGACGGCTGGACGTCACTTACATGAGATTGATATGACACGGTGTACATGGGACAAGGGTGCACTACACACATTGTTATTGCCGAATAGTAAAACCCCACAGTGGATACCACCATTGCTCAAGGTAGCACTATCTTACTGGAAAAAAGCGGTCCGCTACACCAGAGGGCAACGCCCATATGCCCCTAATATACCGCTCCTGGGGATTCCTACGCCAATGGGGATACTTACTAATAGATGTCTGGCTAAATGGATAAACGAAGGTGTAAACACGGTGGGAATGCTATTCACAGATGGCGTGTACATGGATCATAATACATTCGTAAGAGAACAGGGGGTTCCCAATGCATTATATATACTGCATGCCAGTATCAGTAGATATGTGAGGAATACTTGGTCTCCCAAAGGCAAGGAGCCCCCAACACACGCACTTGTTCATATGTTGTACCTTATGGGTAATGGAGGACACCTAGTAAAATGGTTATATAACAGTGTCAGATCGCAAGCTTCGATCTCGCTACAAGAACTTAAAACTAAATGGTCTGAAGATATCGGACGTGGTATATTGGATAAGGAATGGGAGAAAACACTGCAATACCCCAAGAAAATCTCAAGGAACCCTAAATTTAAACTAATTCAATACATGGTAATACACAGAGCATACCTGACACCACACATGTTAAACAAAATGTTTCCCGACGCAGCAGATGACTGCCCTAGATGTCATATGCAGCCGGCCAGGCTACTGCATATGCTCCGGACATGCCCGAAATTGACACCATTCTAGGCGACAGTTTATGATATCATTAATGAATTGGCTCCGGGGGTCGGAAATGACACTGTAGAATACTACATACTGGGCGTAAATAAAATAAGGAAATCGCAAAGAACCCAGGCTAGGTTTACCAATCTATTATTAATAATAGCGAAAAGAGCAATTACAATGCGCTGGAAGTCTGTACAACCCCCGACGGTATTATCATGGCACGGTGAAGTGGTGAGATGGGGAAAGGCCGAAAGTATGGAAATTAGAAGGGAAGAGAATAGAGGGCTTAGGAAACATCACATTTCTATGGAATGGGACGCATTGCTGGAACAATTCATCTCTGCCGAACAATCTTTGCACTGAACATTTATTAGGTTTGACCTGTTGTCGATAGCCGGACCCCAATGAATAATGATCCCCGTGGTAATCCCAGTAGGTCATGTTTATAAATCCTGCAAACTAAACTGTAACCTAGATTTGTATAGCAATATGTCTTGGATGATACTATTATTAGAGTATAATGTAAGTTTCAGCCTGGCGGGGAGGGAGGGAAATTTGAATAGTTGTTACTATTTGGGAGGAGGGAGGGCTGATATGTTTGAAAGTTAATTAATAGATATGTACTGTGCATATTGAAATTGTACACTGGCGGTGTCTATACCTATAAAATCAATAAAATATGTTTTAAAAAAAGAAAATCAAGACCAAATAAGGATAAACGATCGTCTCTTCAGAATGTGCACACCAACAGATATCTCGTCGCCGAACACTGGTCCAAATCGCCTCCTATGTACATCCGTAATATCAGGAATGAACTAACTTGGGGACCTGTTGTCCCATTGTTAAGTATTATAATGTTTGATTCCTATTCTTGCTTTCTTCTATTAGGGTTTATTCTCTTTTTTTTGTTTTTTCTCAAAGACCTGTGTGACGGAGGACACAGGGGACTATACAAGCATAGGACAGAGCTCGACGAGGACAGCTCACAGTATCGGGAGAGGGAGTGCGGAGCTGGAAGGGGAGAGGAGGGGAGGAATAGGAATTGTAAAAAGGGGTTCCACAAGCAAGCACGAAGGCACACATCTCCGTAATGGTTCTCACCACACTCTCATGGAACATGAGGGGAATGAATGCCCCCTCCAATTGCCAGAAGATCTGGAAATACATTACTGATCAACACTATGACATAATTGCGCTTCAGGAGACTCATCTTAAGAGGGCGGAAGACCATAGATTAAAACATAAGGCATACCTGTTAATATATAAATCCTCCTAATCCACAAAACATAATGGAGTTGCCCTTCTGTTCCACTCTTCTCTCAAATTTCAACCCGAAGATTGTAAAGCAGATAAGGAGGGGAGGGTAATTATAGTACGAGGTAGAATACGGGGGAAACAATGCACCATTGCCTCAGTATACGCACCTAACACTAATCAGGCGAAGTTCTTACGCAACACACTAGCCCTGCTGGGGGTTTCGCCGTGGGAGATATAATTATGATGGGGGACTTCAACCGTACCTGGAACTCAGGGACTGACAGCACACACCCCAACAGGTCACCCACGGGGAGCTTCCCCAATCAAGTGAAACAGGACATTCAGGAACTGGGCCTACGAGACATTTAGAGGGACGTTCATCCAGAAGACAAAGACTACACTTTCTTCTCTCACATCCACCGCACCTACTCTAGACTCAACTACATTTTTATGAGTCAGGCCTTAAACAAACACGTCAGGGATGCTTCCATACATCCCATTGTAATCTCCGACCACGCACCGGTATCGGTCTCTCTAGATTGGGACAGTCCTGTACCGACCTTCAGACAATTGGTTCTTCCCCAAGGCATTGGCTCGAGACAAAACATTAAGTGAGGCACTCAGAGCATCCATCAGGGAGTTCTTCCAATTAAATGACCCTCAAGACACGTCATGGGGTACCACGTGGGATGCTTTTAAGACAGTGGTGAGGGGCCAATGCATAGCGCAACAAACAAAGAACAGAGGAAAGGATGACTCTAGAGACAGAACTGAAAACTCTAGAACAAACCCACAAGGCTGATCCCACATGGGCAATACAGAGAAAACTGACAGCCCTAAAAGGTAAATTGCAGGCGATTTACTCCAACAGAGTGGAACTAACACTACTGAGACTTAGACAGACTTCCTATGCACAGGGCAACAAGGTGGGACCACACTTAGCTTGTCAGCTACGGGTCAAGAGAGAGAAGGAATATATTGGAGATATCCAGGGCCCAACAGGAACCGTGGAGAGGGAAGACTCGGGGAAGGCGCACATATTTAAGGATTTTTCTGACTCATTGTACACAGCTGACCAATCTAATCAAAGTGCAAACAGATTATCTCAATGAAGTAGATCTCCCTCAGGTCACCCCTTCCCAAAACGAACAATTAGGTGACCCCATCACAGAGGACGAAGTGCGGGTGGCCCTGGCGGGATTCAAGATACACAAGTCACCGGGCCCAGATGGTCTGACAACACAATTTTATAAAACATTCAGTGCAGAATTGATTCCCCAGCTGACCACTTTGTTTAACCATATCGCGAACACACAGTGAATGACTCACTCTATGCGAGAAGCACTTATCACTGTGATACAAAAAGCAGGGAAAGACCCCCAGAAATAAGGCTCGTACCGCCCCATAGCCCTCCTCAATTCAGATGCCAAACTATACTGTAAGGGGCACATGCATCAAGGTAGGCTTTTGCGATTCCTTAATTGCGATTATTAAGGAATCGCAATTAAGGAATCGCAAAAGCCAATGCATGTAGGAATCGCTAAAAAAATAGCGATTCCTAAACATTCCTTAATTGCGACTCGCAAATTGCGAGTCGCAATTAAGGAATGGCTTCCCATTCATTCCTATGGGCCTACAGGCCCATAGGGATGAATGGGAATTGCATGCGCAATTTGCGAGTACCCAATAGGTACTCGTAAATTGCGCATGCTATTTCAAGGGTGCAAGGGTGCCAAAAGGACACTCTGTTGCACCCCTGAAATAGCAATGTGAACACATGTTAGCACACACATGCCCCAAGGGCATGTGTGTGTGTAACCAGGAACTTTGAAAAATGCACTTCAGTGCATTTTTCAAAGTTTTGCAAATTACCATCAAGTTCAAATTGATGGTAATTTGCGACTCCTATTTGCGAAATCGCTATTTGCAATTTCATCATGCATTGCATTCAGGGAATCGCAATTTGCGATTCCCTAAATGCAATCGCATTAAGTAATCGCTATTTTTGCGATTTCTCAAATTACGATTTTTGCATTTGGGATGATGCATCCCAAATGCAAAAATACCAGTCGCAAAGGGGCAGATTCTGCAAATCTGCCCGTTTGCGACCGGTTTTTCGCTTGATGCATGGGGCCCTAAAATCCTAGCCACCTGCTTAGAGGACTTAATGCCTGGACTAATACACCTTGATCAATCCGGCTTCATTAAGAGCAGACAGACACACGACAATGTCCGCAGGGTGTTACATCTCATTGAGAAGGACACTAAAAAACGGGTCCCTGCAGTCCTGTTAGGGCTGGACGCAGAGGAGGCGTTTGATAGGGTGGACTGGCCGTTTCCTTTTCAAACACTCCAGAGTTTTGGCTTTTGTGAGAACTTCATTAACATGATAAGGGCCAACTTTGCGGCCCCAAGCGTCAGGATCATAGTCAATGGGACGAGCTCAGATGCCTTCACACTGGGGAGGGGGACGAGACAGGGGTTTCCGTTGTCCCCGCTACTCTTCGCTCTCAGCATCGAACCCCTAGCAGCAAAAATTAGAGAGACCGGTCGATCAGGGGAATTGACTTTGGTGCAGACGAGCATAAAATCTCCCTGTTCGCCGACGACATATTGCTCACACTCGCAGACCCACACCGCTCCCTCGCAACACTTCAGGAGGAACTAGGTAACTTCGAGAAGGTGGCGGGACTGCGCATTACCCTCCCCAAGTCCTTCCTTATCAATCTGACTCTATCTGAAGCGGAAATAGGGGCGCTGATTGCCCAAACTCCATTTCAGCGAGCCAAGAAGGAATTAACCTATTTGGGCATAAAACTCACCTCTAAAATCTCGGGACTTTTTGCAGCCAACTACCCCCTGCTCGTGCGACGGCTCCAAGCAGATCTCAAGCGATGGGCACCATTATAGTTATCTTGGATTGGTAGAATACATACCATCAAAATTGTAGTCCTCCCTAAATTTTTACACTTATTCCAGAGCTTGCCCATCGAACTGGAGAGGTGCTGTCTACAGGGAGTTCACACTCTCCTTAAGAAATTCATCTGGAAAAATGAGAGGCCGAGGCTCCCTTTTAGTTTATTAAGGAAGCCGTCGGATGAGGATGGACTGGCTCTGCCGGACCTGATAATATACTATAGAGCGTCATGGTGGAATGGTCCCAACGTGAATCAGATAAACACTAGCTACATATGGACCCAGCAGTGGCGGGGAGGTTGATTTGGGATATGCTCTGGAAACCAAGGGCGGTTGACCCACGAATATATATCTAAGCACTCCCACTAGAACGACTTTGACTATATGGGATACGATCAGCCGCGGTCCGTGCAGTTAACAGCAGTGGGGCGGTGGGGCCGGGTAAGTGGGGATTTCGAGGGAAGATGCAGAGGGAACATTAACTATTTATTCAATTTTCCCTCTGCATTGGCCCTCGAGATCCCCCCTTACTCGGCCCCACCGCTGTTACCTTCACAGACCGCGGCTGAATACGATACTAAAACAGACGGAATTGACAACATTCCCTTCGCCCTTCAGCCCCATATATCACAACCCGGCGTTCCCTCCTGCGATGCAGCCCGGGCCCTTCGATGCGTGGAAGGAGGGGGGTTGCCTTACTTTAGCTGATATCTTCCATAACTGGGACAAATTGACCTTTGAAAACTGCCAAAGGAACTTTAACCTCCCACACACAGAATACTTTCACTATATCTAACTGCGACACTGGGTCCTTCAGCCGGATGTTAGAGAGGGAGCCACGAGGGAACTCACGGCAATAGAACGCTTTGTAAGGGGGCCGGGGACAATGAAAGGAGCTATCTCCTTCCTTTACTCGCTACTGTTAAAAACACTACCGTCCAGACCCCCATGACACCCTGCATTCTGGGAACGCATATTAGGTCACGACATTACAGAGGCACAATGGAAGGGCTTGTGGAGAGACATCAGACGACACAACCACTCACTGGGACAACGGAAAGCACACTATAAGATTCACTACGACTGGTACTTATACCCCACAAAATTAAAAAAGATATTCCCGAACACCTCGGACCTCTGCTGGCGTGGTTGTGGCCTACTGTGGGACTTCCGCCATATATGGTGGGACTGCCCGACAATTTGGACTGTTTGTACTGAAATCCTAGCCCAAGTCAAGGAGATTCTCGGTTACCCGATTCCAGAAACCCAGACTTTGCACTCCTAGGTCTCAGAGACTCTAGTCTGAAATATCAAACGACAGCAGATCAAGCCATAATGTGGCTCTGCCTGGGGGCAGCCAAGAAGGCCATAGCGGCGGCGTGGAAAAAGAAAGAGGCACCAGCCTTGACACAATGGCACGCACGCTTATGGCAGGCACTCTCTATGGAACGCATGTGCGACATCTTTAGAGACGAATACAGTGGTTAATTTGAGCCGGTGGTTTCCGGTGCTCCGCACTGGCACTTAATTGTCAACACCGGCGCTTGACAGTCTGCCACAAGGTGGAGCTGTCTGGCTAATTTAGAGATTACCACAACAAGAGTTAGTTAATCATTCAATATACATTAAAAATGACTATTACACGCCGCCCAAGCCATTCTTATCGCTTTGGGAGCCTGAAATAGTCGAAATTGTCACGCATGTAGGATTGAGATGATTAGTAATTGTGTTGTTACTATCATTGGCAGCGCTGGGAGAGGCAATGTGTGGGGCAATCTGCAGTGGCCTTCTGACGAGAGCCCTGGCACTTATTTCTTTACAAATTAAGCACTGGACGAATACAAAAACTTTGAATATACCTGGGGCCCACTTGTCAGCTACCTATCCAAGCTATCCGTTAACCACCTGCCCCTCAAGAATCAGGGCACTACACCTCGTCCCATTCTAAAAGAGACCACCACTCCTACAAAAGTCCTCGTAGCGATTACAGACACTCCCGATGTCACACAGGTCCTCAACCAGGCTTATTCATTTAAGTTTACATTTTTCCTTTGTCTTCCTCTATTTATTCTCTTTTTGTATTTTATCTTTGGTTCTCTCTCTGATGCGCCTTCCCCCCTGGCAAACCCATGGGACTGCCATGATGGCAACGATTCGGGGAGGACATAGCTTCACGATACGTGAGAGAAACTAGGGGGGGGCTTAACTTTGGTGGAACAGAGAAACGAGTTGTATAATTCAAGGTAATACTTGTCTTCGCAGTTAAAGGGAAGATTCTCTGACTTGCATGTATGATTCTGTACCACAAAATAGCTTCAGGAAGGATACAAGCGAAGAAGATGAAAGAATGTATTGCTATGTCTGTGATGTACGAAAAGTTATGATAATAAAAAACAAGTTTGACAAAAAAAAGTGGCAGTGCAACTTGTAATCTGAAAGAAACATTAATTGCAGGGTGCACATTTTTCTTTCCGATTACAAGTTGCTCTGGCAGTTGTACGTCACATTGCGATCCATTTTCCTTAACATATTAAAGCAGGTTTGCACTTTGGTAAAGAGGAAGCTGCATTCCCGTACAGCATTTTATACTCATAAGCCAAGCGTAAAAGGGGCTCGAAATCTGTATTAAACATGTTTTTTAATGCTCACGTTTTTACAGCCAATGTGTGCTTCAAAAAAAGATAACGATACCAATGTTCTCATAAAAATTACAAATACTGTAAGGAACGGAAGCCGATTTTTCTTTCAAAACGAAATCTCGCGCTGCCACTTTTACATTACACTTTCATCCATTTTACAGAACATATTAAAGCAGGTTTTCACCAAAAAGAAATGCAAGCAGCAATTCTGCACAGCTTTTAATACTAATTCCCCTGTACAGTGCTTTTTACACAGAGCTGGGATAATTTAACAAAGAAAACAACCAATCGCGTTTCAGTCTCGCTTGAACATATGGGGGCAGATTTACAAGCCCCTTGCGCCACTTTTGCGTCATTTTCCCCATGTTAAAAATGACGCAAAAGTGGCGCAAGGGCCTTGTAAATAAGCCCCATGGTGATTTGGGGCAATTGGTAGTGTTTAGGGCCTATTTACTCTGTAGACTTGCCAAACTGATAATGGTCACGAAAAGACCTTTGACATTAAAGAGCCAACCAGTCAGGCTGCTACATTCTTGCAACAGTGTTTCGTTTCCGTCTTTCTCTTTGATGTTCAAAACACACGATTTGGGCTTCCGGGGCCCTTTCAATGCATGCCTTATTACTATTAAAAGTAGCACAGGAATATTACTTTTTTAAAACTCTGTGAAAACTTGCTTTAATATGTCACACAGCCGTTCTATAAACTGAGCTATCTTACTCCATGGTGGCCTAATGCCAGAACGTTGCTTCAAGAATGTGGGCCTTAAAAATCTTGCCCTTGTTTTATTAAATGGTATGGGCCCTTTTTATGTGTGGTTTAAGAGTATTATAAGTTGTACGGCAATGGTGCTTAATTGCTTGTTAATGAAAACCTGATTTAATATGTTGGGAAAAATCGATTTAAATGTGAAGTAAAAGTGCCAGTGCAACTTGTAATTTGAAAGAAAAATGTGCGCCCTGCAATTGCTGTTTCCTACAGCATTTTTTTTTAATCCTGTTATTAAAGTTTCAAATTAACCTCTATTACGGGATGTGCATAAATATTTTCATTAATAGTTGGAACTACGGATAGCTAGCTACTTATATAATGTTGCAGTGCTATTTGTTTCATGCATGGGCGGCTCCTAGCAGCAGGCGCTCAATCCACCAAGCTAGCTCACTCAGTGGTGATGCAATGAAGGTGTATGTTTATCTTTATCTGAAGGATACCTTTCTTGTAAGAACATGGCCATTAAAAACATGACCTCCTTTTATTAAACAGTACGGGCCCTTTTGACATGTGGCTTATGAGTATAAAACATCGTACAGGAATGCAGCTTCCTTTTTAGGTCTCGCCTAGCGCAGCGCGCATGCGCTGCCCTAGGAGAAGGCCTCTTGGAATCACTTCAGACTTCCAAGAGACTTCTCCGTGTGGGTCTGCCTCCTCCCACACATCCAATTGGCCTTTGCGTGTGGCTTTCAATAATGAAAGCACGCAAATGGCCAAAGACGGGTGCATGTCCCGCCTTTCCTCAAAACTTTCACTCCCATGGCCTAGGGGTCTCGGGAGCGGGCAGCGGCGCGCAGGGTGCCATCTGTTCTGGATCAGGTTTCCAATTAGCTTTCACTTTCGCGTGCAGCGGCGGGCACAATGGCAGCTGCATTCCTTACAGCGCGCACACGCCAAAATCGGTTATTTTTTTTAAGGGCCTTCGTTTTAACGTTTTTTTTGTCACGGGAGTCCGTTTTTTACTGCAGAATCCTCATCGTTATTGCCACAAGTGCGTCAGTAAAATACAAATTAATAAAAATATTTTCATTTTGTCTGACACACATATTTTAGACTCTTGTTTTATTCCTCTGTGTTTATTTATTTACTCCTGCCCCCTCGGGTGGGTTGGTTCCGCCCAAAAGCCTGACACTCGCCTCACCGATTGAGCGAGGGTAGGGGATCGTCTCCTCTCGCTCAGCGATTGGCTGGCTTCGAGGGGGACCTCAGTCGCATGCTGACTTAAGCTAACGGGGCAGGATCGAGCGCGCTCCCGCCCACCACGCCCCCTCCCGCGCTCGAGGCTGCACAAGGAGGAAGCACGTGGGCAACTGGTGTTAATAGCGACAAAGGGACTCAGCCTTTGGTCCTGTCTGGTGGAATCCAGCTGCAGGAGGGCACCGAGGGCTGCTATCTGCTGTCCGGAGGACCCTTCGGGGCGAGCATCGACCCGTGAGGCTCAGTGCGTAGCCTGCTGCAGGAGAGCTCGGTGGTGAGATTTATGTTTCTTTGTCGGGGAGCCTTGGGCTGTGAATGTTGCCTGGGTGGGCCTGAGCAGCTGATTTAGTGGTCTTATTCGTGTAAAATGCATCCCTGGGGCTGCCCATGTGTATTGTCTTGTAAGTACCTATTGTTACGGAAGGCGGCCTCACTGAATGCTTATCATATATGTATATACGTGTGTGTATATGTAAATGTGTATAACTGGGTTCTATTGTCCCTTCCCGATGGTACTGATCTGTGTCAGATTTTCATCTCTCTTACCTCCTCTCCCTCTTTCTCTACTCTCTCTTACCCCCTCGTTCTTTCCGTCTCAAACACCCCTCTGCGTTTTGCTGTCTCTTAGCTCTGCCTCTTTTACCCCCCTCTGTCTATGCTGTTTCTGCTAACTCCCTGTCCCTTACCACTTCCTCCATCCCCCCTTTTTGTTTTGAGTCTTACATTCCAGACTTACAGCTTAGGAAGAAGTTATCTGTAATTTAAATTAATGTTATGGTAATCACATGGGGAGCAGGGAAGGGGGGTGGGGGCTGTCAGCTCCTTTTCCAGCACGAAGCCTTGGATGATCTGCAAAATGACCCTGCTCTTCTCTGATTGGACACCCTCATGCCTGTCACATCTAGAAACAAGATGCGCCCCAGCATCAAACAACGACGAAAAGGTGACTTTCACGCACAGGTTTAAAATATCTTAAAAGAGTTTACATAGATTCCTTCTAGGACGAGGCTTTTTACTTCTTTTGCAAATATGTGATGGGAATGGCGAATATAAACTGCATTAGCCCTGTTGTAAAGGGTTGGGACTACACATTGCATCCTGGCAGCACTGTTGAGAAGAGCGCAACCTAATAAAGTTCTTCTAAACAAAAAAAAAAAAAGTAAATTTCGAAGGCAAACGTGAGTGAAAGCAGACTTGTTAGTATGAATTGTGGTGCAACTTCTAATACTGGGAGTTCACTACATCAATTTAGTACAGTTACACAGAATGTGCTGCTTGGCTAAACACTTACAAAGTCCCAAAGGCGAGACCTATTGGCTATGCCAATGCTTGTTATCATAACTACACCTTACTATACTCTATTTCAATGCCATATAAAAATCAGATACTACATTAAGTGCGTAATTCCCTTAGCTATTACTTCAACATTCATCACAACCAAAACAACTAATAATAGTTTTACAACTATTAACACTCCGGTTACAGAGCAGCATAAACTAAAAAAATAAATAAGGGTTATACAAAGATGTCGGAGTGATGTGCAGGTGGGCACTAGGACCCTGCACTGGACACAAGGGGAGGGAGCTAGCCACCGGACACCAATTCCGGTCAGGGAAGGGGGCAGGGCATTAGCATACATTCCCAGGAAGAGGAAGGTAGTGCCTGCATGCACTGCAAGGCTGTACAGCGAATAAAGAAGAATTGCAGATACATGCGTCGTGGGTGCTCCTTGGGTGTTGGGTGCAGAGTGGGACACGACATCTGGCGACGAAGGTGGGATCTACAGACGGGCACCAAACGCGTGTGCACCGTGTCCCTCCTACAAGCACAAATCAAAACGGTGCCAGGAGCCCACCCTGGTCCATCTGTGGAAGAAAAGAAGCGATGTCGGGAGCCCACCTCGGTTGCACAAATCAAAACTGAGTCAGGAGCCCACCCTGGTCCGTCTGCCCAAGCCAAAGAAGAAGCGACGTCGGGAGCCCACCCCGGTCACACAAATCAAAACAGAGCCAGGAGCCCACCCTGGTCTGTCTGCCCAAGCCAAAGAAGAAGTGACGGCGGTAGCCCACCCCGGTCGCACAGCGTGGAGTAAGCAGCAGGAGCAAATACGGTAAGCGATGCAACGCGCTGCCCAATAAAGAAAAAAAACTCCCGGGACCTCCCAACAGCAAGCGCGTGCACACCGTTGTGGCTACAGCCGCCCACTGACAGAGCCGCCCGAGTCTCCGCAGAGGATTTCAATCACAAACTGAAATATCACAAGACCTCAGCGGCCATTGCAAGGTCAGGCGCAGCAACCAATAGCAAGGCACGAAGCACTGGCAGGCATTTTGGGGTCAGGCAAGAAAAAAACACAAAAGAAGGCCAAATCTCGCGAGACCTCAGCGGCCATTTTAGAACCAGTCGGAGGAGCCAATTAACAAGGAGAAAACCCCGGCAGCCATCTTAATGTCAGGCACAGTACTGGGTGATAAAAAAAGCATGCATAGAGGAAACCAAACAAATAAATAAATAAACAAGGACACAGAATTAAAAGATCAGAAATACCATACCAACAACAAATTAAAAGGCCCACCGGCAAGTAAATAAAGAGGAACAGATCTGCACAACCATAGCAATGACGGAGAAACAAAATGAAAGCACAACTGTAAGCGCAATTTTCCGCAGGCCATTGCCTTTCGACCTCTCTGACTCTCAGATGAAAGGTGCTCGCTGGGAGAAATGGATCAGACAGTTTGGACCGTACCTGCGGGCCACATGTAAAAATTACACAGATGAACAAAACGGGATCTATTTTTAAACTTCGTGGGAGATGAGGTTGAAGATCTGCTCGTAACATTCCCGCCAGACGCAATCACCACATACAAAGGCTTAATAAAGTATCACCTCGACAGATTTGACCCCCAGGGGAATGTAGACTTTGAATGATACACATTCAACACAGCATGCCGACAGGCAGATGAGTCCCTTGATGACTTCGCGATCAGATTGCACAAACTGGTCACATACTGCAAATTTGATAAATTCGACAATGAGGAAGCAATACAACTGCACATAATCGAGGGCTATCAGTCAGTTGACTTTCGTACAAGAATAGGAGAGGAACCATACACTTTGGACAAGATACTGGCAATATCTCGCACAGAGGCCAGAGCCACAGCACATGCCAGGCAGATGGAAAATGGGAGAGCACGGACGATGGAGCAAGCCAATCATATGGCTGAGAAGCCTAGAAGGCATGACAAAACACCACTGCCACGGAAGCAGACACAAGGTAGGACTTGCTATCTCTGCGGACTGGAATTCCCGCACGTTGGCACCTGCCCTGCCATGGGACACAAAAGTCGAAAATGCAATTGTGAAAACCACTTTGCGAGTGTCTGCATGGGGGAACAGTTCAAAACGGAGTGAGGGAAACCAGCTTAGCAACAAACAATATCAAGCAAATACGCACGGCATATGGACATACAAAACCGCAGCCCGTCAGCTAACTCTGATGGCGCAAATGCATGTGAGATCACGGAACGGCTATACCTAATATCAGAGGTCCCAGCATAAGGTCACACTCCCAAACAGATCCAGCTCATGGGCAAACAACAGATAAAGAAGACAGCGACAGTAGACATTGAGGTTGGAAATCACACAACGAGCTTTGTACTAGACAGTGGTGCAACATGCAACATCATGTGCATATCAGAACATTGGAAGTAGAAACATAAGCCACCGCTGTCACCCTCCACCGTTGATGTCTTCACATGGGGTTCAAGGAAACCAGTGGTCAACATAGGGAAATTTGCAGGCAACGTCTGTAAAAGAAGAAGTACATGTTTTAGGCGGAGACATCCCAGCACCATGTCTACTAAGCAATGTCACTACTCAGGTGATGGGCCTCCAAGCCATGACATATCACATGTCGGTGCAGCACAGCATTCTGAAAGAACACCCTGCAATACTACAAGGACTAGGAAAACTAAAAGACACGCAAATAACACTGCATATCAACGAAGCCATCAAGCCAGTAGCTCAACATCACAGAAGAGTGAGGGGGCGCTAGGTGGCGCACGACCAAGATGGCCACACACTTGTGAGGCTCTGGACGCTTGGCAGCATAATCCTGCATTAATCCTCCTTCATTCCAGTCGATCCTGTTTCTTGGAGCCTGCCGCCTGTTCCCCTGTTCATCCTCTCACTCTGGTGCGAGTTTAAGACCTGTTGCTCGCTGCTGGTGTCCCCAGGGCTGAACTCTATTGCCAGCGGGGTGGCTGTGTGACTGAGCCCGGAGCCTAACGCAGCTGCTGGGGTGACTCGAGCTCCGGGGCTCCCACGTGGTGCTGGGCCTCATTGCTGTGCAGGAGGAGGCTGAGTGGCCCAGCTGGGGCTCTAACTGTGGCCCATTCTCCGCGCCTGGGGTGCTGTCCTCTAGCGCGTGTGCTGCCCGACCCCTGGATATCGTTGTGGACTGTGGTGAATGCATCATGGCTTCTGGGACCGTTGCGGCGGCTCGCGCGCCGGGGGCTCCTCCGGGAATTGTTCCTGCTGCACCTTCGTCGGCAGTCTGCTGACCCCCGCGGCGTGCCTCCCTCTATTCACTTGCCACCTCTGGAGCCCTTTCCGCGGCCGTGCTGTGTTGTGAGGTGGCGGGAATGCCTTTGAGTGCTACTACACGGGCGCCGCTCTGCCTTGGACCTCTTCCCGTGCTGCTTGAGGCTTCTGGAGCGCACCATTTTCTTCTTGTCTTAGCTGACTCTGGGCGCGCTCCCCTACGTCGGTCCCTGGACTCGGGGCCCTCGTCTTCATCTGGGGCCCCCAGCTGTTTTGCGGTAGGACACACTGAGCAAAGCTCTCTACGGGGGGTGCGGCAACCCAGGCGCCGACAGCGAGATGGCGAGCAAAGGAGGCCCCCGCGTTGTGAGGTGCTGAGACCTGCCTCCCATAGTTACTCCGGGGCACTCCTGATCTTCACTCTACGCCGCTGTGCGCCCACCGGCCCGTTGTACCTGGGGCCAGTGATTATTGAGGGCCAGTGCATGGGTGGTTACTGTCTGCTTCACACTGCACCTACTTCGATTGCGGCTGCCCTTTGAACATCTCCTTTGGCATATCGCCAGCACGCTGCTGGGGTACCTCATACCGTTGTCCTCCTCCCTGCATCGGTGTCGCTCTCCTGATTTCTCTTTCAGTGCAGCATCAGGCGTGCTGTTACCTCATCCCTTGGATTCAGCAGCATTGGAATAGAGCGCCCTATCCCTGATTCACAGGCTGTCAGGTTAACCTAGCGGTGCGCCTTTGTCCTCACCTCCTGAGATACTTACCTGCTTAGTCCGTGCCTCTATCCTTGCTCATTGCTGGGCACTACCTGCTGCTTTGGTCAGTTTGCCACAGGATGGTACACCAACCCTCCGATTGCCTCCTCTCTCTCTAACGTTGTGGGCTTCTCTCCGCTCCTCGCTGGCGGCACATCGACCATCTTCAATACTAGAGGCGTAGGTGGCTCTTGCTGATATAGAGGTTCCTACGGTCCCACGGAGACACTTGCTGATGCTGACAATTGCTCCTTCTGCCTCCTGCGTTCCCTGTGGCCTTCCCTGAAGCGGTCTCTGGTGTTGCAGGTGTTGCTTCACACATCGCCTTCCCCTCCAGCTGCAATGTGGAAACCAGACGGCCGCAAGTCTAAACTTGTTTTTGATGCCAAGAAGACGGTTACGCGCTCAACCTCGGAAGAATCCGTCCACACTAGTGAAGAGCCGACACAGTCACAATCTTCAACCCCTGGCGATGAGGTCAAAACCTTGCTTCTTGCCATGCAGCATAGTCTTACAGATCTATCCGGGAAAATGGACACAATGAATAGCCGTTTAGATTTTTTAATCCAGAAAGTGGATAAGCACGATGAGCAGATCAAGGAGGCAGAACGTCGCGTATCAGACAACGAGGATACCACCTCACAGCTGTAGCTCCAGGTGTCACAGATGGACAAGCTGTTCAAAGTCATCGCTGTGAAAAATGAGGACCTTGAAGCACGAAGCCGCCGCAACAACATTCGTATAGTAGGTATTCCGGAGAGCGCCGCCACGGGACGTATGGAGGAATTCGTCGAGCGTCTCCTGAAGAGTGCCTGCGGCGAGAGAGCCTTCTCCTCCCAACTCATTGTAGAACGGGCACATCAATCCTTGGGCCCCCGACCCCCGCCGGGCGGTGTCCCCCGGCCCATAATAGCCCGTCTTCTCAATTACCGAAATCGTGACTGCGCTAAAAATGGCCCGCAAGAACAAGCCGCTGCGGTGTGATGGCATGGAATTCACCATGTTTCCCGACTTCACCTTCACGGTACAAGAAGCGCGCCGCAAATTCCTGGATGTCAAGCAAAAGCTTCGGAAAGCGCAGATCGAATACGCACTTTTGTATCCGGCACGTCTGCGTGTCTTTTATCAAGGCAAGCACTCCATCTTCTCCAACCCGCACCAGGTGGAAGACTTCCTCAAGTCTATCAAACGCAGATCCCCGCGGGGAACCTCCGGTACCAGGGCATCCAGGTCTCCTTCTCCTACTACAGACTGACCCCTCGGATAGACAGTGCAAACTTCAGTTTCTCTTTCGCACCTCACATGCACCGCAATGGCTGCGATATCCATGGGCTCACCTACGGATGTGAACTGGTTTGCCTAGGTCTGTCAGGTGGACCATTCCCCCTCTCCTTCAGTGTGATTTGAAGACATTCAGCTCATCGTGGTCAGATAAGTGTTACATCCCTTTTACGGGCTTTACACGTTGGACTGGTGGGTTCCATGCATTGTATTGGTTTTAGTAATGGACTATGCCAAGCACCCTCCCTTCTCCCCCCCCCCCCTTTTTTTATCCTCCTCGTTCCACTGGGCAACTGCTTCACAGTTTTTGGGAGAAGGGAGGATATCGTGTTTCACAAGCGATCCCCCCTTGTTATCTGTATTTTTGTTAGACTTATTTGGGCCTGGACTGTAATGCCATTGTTTTCTTGGATTTTGGGTGGGCAATACACTACCAGCACAATTGGGGTGCTGTTGTGGGTGGGGGTGGGATGGGGATTGTTGTTTTTCAATGTTCACCGCATGATTCACCAGCAGATAGACATGCCAGCATATTTCGCGATAGTCACGCACTGTCCTATATTCCACGTCATTTCTTGTCATGTGCCTCTCCCCGGGTGATGTCCTCCCTTCCTGAAATGCTTCGAATAAATTTACTCACATGGAATGTTAGAGGCCTTGGGGACCCCCGTAAATGTCGACAAATCCTTTCTTACCTTGACAGGCATCAAATACACGTTGCTATGCTCCAAGAGACACACGTTGACCCACGCCGTACTCCTTGCTTTGGAAGCAAGTGGGCCTCTGATCGAGTGTTCTCCTCCTATTCTACATACTCACGGGGCACTCTCATTCTAGTTAAAAAGAACACACCCTTTATTCTGGGCGGTACTTTCAGTGACTCTTCTGGTAGGAGTTGTATGCTTTGGGGAACCTTGGGCACACAATCGGTCACACTTGTCTGCTGCTATGGGCCAAACACCATTGATCCGGACTACTTCACTTCCCTATGGGGGCAAATTCTTAAAGTGGGTTCTACCCATGTCATCTGGGGGGGGACTTTAATACTGCTCTGTGCCCTTCAGCTGATAGGTCGAATCCTCTTCCTCACCATTACATCAAAACTTACGAGACACTAGCACACCTGTTTCCTGACCATGGGCTTATTGATGCATGGCGACATGTGCACCCTGATGGGCGGGAAGGTACCTATTACACGATAGCTCACGCTTCCTGGTCATGACTTGATTACTGGACTGTTTACCGGAGGGTTGCTCCTTGGATACTCTCAGTAGAACACATGGCCAGAACCCAATCAGATCAGCTCCAGTGTGCATGACAACTGCACCCCGTAACTCGATCGCCACTCCTCGAAGTTGGCGGCTTGTACCTGAGGCGCTTTTGGATGCTGTCTTCAAGTCGGAAATTGGGGAAGAGATTGCAGATTTCTTTACGAGGAATAAAGGCTCGGTCACACACATGAGCACTATATGGGAGGCTTTTAAAGTAACGATACGCAGTTTTTGTGTTTCGAAAAGTTTCGGAGTCCTCAGGGACATCCGTCGTAACCTGCGCCAACTTGAAGGGGAGTTGAAAAAACTTGAACAAGACATGTGGCGCGATGCATCGGGAGCTCAGAGGGTTATACTCAGAGACAAACTCACTGAATACACCAACACGGCCGAGCGAGAAACCCGCTTTTGCGGCATATACTTCATAGCACACAGGTACGGGGAAGGTGAGAGCGCTAGCGATGGAAATTCGCTTGCCCCGCTTTTCCAATCACATTCTGGACATCATAGATAGCGCAGGGGTATGCCACAGGGATAGTATTGCCATATTACGCATGTTCTCTGAATTTTATACAGACCTTTATAGCACTCGCAGGTCTGAACCCCCTGATTTTCCTCCATTTCTTGAGGCTATAGCATTGGGATGGTTAGGAGACAACCAAAGGGAATTCTTAGTGGCACCATTTGAAGATGATGAGTTCAGAGAAGCCATCATGCAGATGCAATCCGGGAAAGCCTCTGGCTCCGACGGACTCCCCATTGACTTTTATAAGGCGTATATTGATCAATTGGTCCCGTTGCTGAAAGAAGTGTACCTGGAGGCTCAGGAGTTACAGATCCTTCCAGGTTCGATGAGGGAGGCACTTATTGCATCCCTCCTGAAACCTGGAAAACCAGCAGAACACTGCGATTCTTATCAACCCCTCTCCCTCATCAATACAGACGCGAAGATTCTTGCAAAACTATTAGCTAATCGCCTCAGTCTATTGATGGACGAGTTAGTATTGCCAGATCAGGCAGGTTTTATCCCCGGCAGGGCGACCTCCCATAACCTTCGTACTCTTTTCTCCATTTTGCAAAATGTCGATCCACAACTGGCGCTGGTGGCCGTCTTCCTAGACGCCACGAAGGCCTTTGACTCTGTGGAATAGGACTACCTTTTTACTATTCTTCAATGCATGGGACTTCCCATAGGTTTTTTAGCATGGATACGCCTCCTCTATACTTTTTTAACTGCAAAGGTGTTGATTAATGGTCACACCTCCCTTTCCTTCCCTCTCACCCGGGGTACCCGGCAGGGCTGTCCGCTGTCCCCCCTCCTGTTCGCCCTCGCCATAGAACCCTTGGCGGCTAAAATCAGGCAGCACCATCAAGAAAAGGCCTTCCGTTGTTTCCTCCGCCCGATCCTCATCTCCCTTTATGCGGACGATGTTACCTTGTATGTTAAGGAGTCTCTGCAGAATCTCAACCCGCTCCTCCGAGAGTTCATTAGATTTGGTGGTCTCTCTGGCATTCACATCAATTGGGCCAAATCTCAACTTTTCCCACTCACTGCTTCAGTGACGCCATTCCCCACTGACTATCCCATTGTTTGGTGCTGTACTGAGGTGAAATATTTGGGGATACACGTCACCATTGATCACAAAGAATTGATGAGGCTTAATTATGGGCGCACACTGGAACACATCACTAGCAGTATTACAAGATGGAACGCTCTCCCCCTCACTATGGCGGGACGCATCTCCCTCATTAAAATGGTCATTCTCCCCAAGTTTTTATACTTGTTTTTAAATATTCCTTTTGACCCGGGCAGGCACTTCTTCTCTATGCTTCGCTCGGAGTTAATCAGACTGGTTTGGGGCGGTGAACAGCCCCGATTACAGTGGGACACACTTATACGGCCCTACTCCCAAGGGGGATTCGATGTTTCCAACTTTGAATTGTATTATCTCTGTGCTCAAGCACATTATGTCCATTATTGGTTTCATCCTCCCAGATATACACCTCATGTGGCAACTGAACACTGGCTTGCAGACCCCATTCCGCTCGACGGGGTCATACTGACTGCTCTCCAACCGCGCACATTGTGTCCGACCTCTGTAGAATGCACGATTAAGGCTTGGCACCGCATCGTGCGCCACTTACAAGCTCCCATGCTGTACTGCCCGCTACTCCCGCTTACATATCATCCGAAGATGCCGGTCCTACAGGAAGGCGCCAATAAAAAGACTAAAACTAAACACAACATTCATTGCTGGGGGGACCGCTACCTGAATGGCACGTTTCGCACTTTACAACAGTTGTTTCGTGATACACCGCCTTCCCCCATGGATATTTTCCTGTATGTCCACCTGCGGCAGGGTCTTAGAGAGTATACTCTCTCATACCCTCGAGAGCCCTTGGCACTCGCCCCACTACATCACATGCTGCGAACTGACAGTGCGGCTCATCTTTTATCTACACTTTATCATAGCTTGTACACTGACATGGCTTACGTCCCCTGCGCTTCCCGAGATAGGTGGGCCGCTGATCTCGGCTATGAAATTTCCGAACGACAGTGGGGGTTTTGTTGTAGGCAAACCGAACAGGTCTCCTCTAGCAGTCGGCTGCGTATCACTCACTACAAGTTCTTGCATCGCATCTACTATACCCCTGTTAAACTTCACAAATACGGTCTGCGTGACACTAATCAATGTGATAGGTGCAAGGCGGAGGCTGATGACTTTCTACACCTGGCTTGGGAGTGTAGCTCAGTCCTTACCTATTGGCAGCAGGTGTTCACCGCACTGGAACTGATGACTTCCTCGACGATTCCGTTATCCCCCCTTTGCGCACTTCTCGGATATACAGAAGAGATACCAGTGACATACCGCAAATTTGTTTCATTTAGTATACTACTGGCCAGACGGCGGGTGGCCTGCAGATGGGGCCGCGGCCGCGCCCCCAAATTCAAAGAATGAATTGGCGACATGATACTTTGGCAAGACCAAGCGTACACTTATGCCGAACTTCTTCCACTCTCCTCTCGCCCCCGGGATATCTGGGAACCATTTAAATCATATCTCCTGGAGCACCCCATAGAGACCGGAAATGGGCTATGATCCTCCCCCTCAGTACTGTAAGTCTGCCCTGATTAAGACTGGTCGACGAGTATTGTCTCTAAGTTCTGGTGTATCAGCAACAGTCTTTCAGCTATACTGATTTGCTTTATCTGATGTTTGCAGACTTTGGGGACACTTTACCTGTTATGAGATGTCTTTACATTCCCAATGCTGTGTCATAGTAATATCATGGTCAAATTCTGCTGCTGTGCATGTAACTATCTATGTAATGTCATTATTATGCTGGTTTTTCCTTTTTTTTTCTTTTTTTCAGTCTGCTGGGTTTCATGTAAAACTTAATAAACAAATAAAAAAAATTAAAAAAAACATCACAGAAGAGTGCCCGTGCACCTACAACCACAGGTGGAAGAAGAATTAAGCCTACTGACACAAGACATCATAGAGCCGGCGGATGGACGAACCCCATGGGTATTTCTGATAGTAGAGTTACCGAAGAGAAATTCAACATAAATACGCATCTGTGTTGACATGCGCATACCAAACACAGCAATTGAAAGAAAAAGGCTCCCAGGGCCTCACTTGAACGACATGATCAGCTGTCTCATGGAGCCTGCATATTCTCAAAACTAGATCTGTTCAAAGGGTACCATCAATTGGAGTTTGATCCACAATCACGCTACATCCCAACATTTTCAAACCACAGTCTTTTTCGCTACAAGTGACTAAGTTTTGGAATTTCATCTGCAGCAGAGATCTTTCAAGAAATGGTGAAGCAGGTGATAAGGCCTGTAAAAAACAGCCTAAACTACAGTGACAACATTCTGGTATTCGGTCACTCAATTGAGGAGCACCACAAGGCCCTACGAGAAGTCTGCAGCCAGCTACAACTCGCTGGCCTGACTCTGAATGAGGACTAATGCAAACTGGGGAAGGGAGAACTAGTGTTCTTTGGCCACATTTTCTCACGGAAAGGAATGAGACCAGATCCCACCAAGGTAGAAGCCCAGCGAAAAACAAGGCCTCCAGCAGACGTAGCAGAGGTGAGGTCATTACTTTGGCTGACGAGCTACTGTGCTTGCTACATTAAGGAAAGATGGGGGATACGCCTCATGGACTATGCCTTAAAAATAGTGCACAAACCAGGAAAAGAGCATAACCCTGCCGATTAAATGTCACGGCATCCCCTACCACATGCACCAGAGACCACGTCCATGGCTGAGGAGTACCTCAACTTTGTGCTGCGACAAAACACACCTGCCCCAATAACAATTGATGAACTGGTGCAAGAGACAATGGATGATGCCACGCTACAAGCAGTCAAAAGCACAACACAGCAACAGAGGTGGAAACATGTAAACAACAGCAGCCAAATCAGTGGAGGAGTAAGAAGGGAAGAAATGCTGATGTTCAAACAAATACAAGAGGAGCCATCAGAAAATGAACGAGGAATTTTACTTCGAGGACCAAGGATAGTGATACCAAAAACACTAGGGCGGCAGACCTTAAGCCTGGCCCATGAGTCCCACAGGGGCATTGTGACAACAAACAAAATGCTAAGAGAAAAGGTATGGTTCCCGGGACTTGATCATTTGGTGGAAGACATGATCATGAACTGTCACTTATGCCAGATAACTGGAAGGCCAGAAAAGCAAGAACAACTACGCTTGTCTGACTACCGGGCGGTGTGGACGACAATGGCTGCTGACTTCTATGGGCCGCTGGAAGCCGGAGGCTACCTGCTAGCAGTCATCAATGAATACTCATGGTTCCCCATAGTACGACAAGTGCAATTAACATCAGCAACAGTGACTTTACCAATACTAGATGACATATTTACAGCCTGGGGCGCCCCACAGACACTGAAGACAGACATTGGACCACCATTTGCAGGGGAAGAATTTCGCAGGTTCATGGTGTACCTGGGAATAAATCACAGGATAATAACACCTTGTGGCCACAAGCAAACAACATGGAAGAAAGGTTCATGGGCAACATTAAAAAGGCCCTCCAACATGCCAAATTGCCGCAGATCTCAGTGGGCCAAGCACTGTGCCAAATACCGCGAGACTACTGCAACACCCCACACAGTTCCACGGGAAGATGCCCAGCAGAACTGGTGCTGGGGAGAACAAGCAGAACGAGGTTGCCTCAACTGGAGGCAAAAGCACAACCTGAACACAGCAACATTGCTGAAAGAGATCAAGAGGCAAAGACGAAGATGAAACAGTACGCCGACACACTGCGTCATGCCAAATCATCTGAATTGAAGCAAGATGGCCTAGTACTAGTGTGCCAATGCCAATCAAGGAAGTCAGACAGTTGCTTCTTGAGTGAACCTCTAACAATAACAAACATGAAAGGGCCCATGATAATGGCAGCATCAGGACCTTACTGCATCACCAGAAATAGCTCACACTTCAAAAGATTCAGAACATCAGATGATGAGGAAGAAGAGTCAGTGCCAAGGAACAAAGCAACAACAATAATAGACGAAGCCGAGGAAAGCGTGGAAGGGGTACCTCACGGCAGCGAAGGACTGGACAGAGCTGGAGATACAGGGGAGGACTCAAGTGAATAGAGTGTGCACAAGACCAGAAAGACCAGAAAGGCTCATTGAGGAATTATGATGATGGGACAGAAGGTTGCCAACTTCAGAGACAAAGCAAACAACTATCATCGTTGTTGTCAGGACAAAGAGTGTGTTTTTAGTTTGTGACTGGGTTTTTCTTTTCTTCTCTTTTGTTTTACCTCTTTCTCGCTTGTCTCCTCCTTTATTTCCTTTCTTGTTTTCATGCCCTTTGTTTTCTTTCCCACAAAAGGGGGAGATGTTGGAGTGATGTGCAGGTGGGCACTAGGACCCTGCACTGGACACAAGGGGAGTGAGCCAGCCACCTGACACCACTTCCGGTTAGGGAAGGGGGACGGGGCATTAGCATACATTCCCAGGAAGAGGAAGGTAGTGCCTGTGTGCACTGCGAGGCTGTACAGTGAATAAAAAAAATTGCACATACCTGCGTTGTGGGTGCTCCATGGGTGTTGGGTGCAGAGCGGGACACGACAAAAGGCGAGACCTATTGGCTTTGCCAATGCCTGTTTGAGCTGTCAGTGGTAGAAAACCCTACTTGGTATTCTTTATATATTGCACAGCATGGAGTGAACATTTGAACCTCACTGGCCTCCTGGCCGGATGCTAAAATGAGAAGTGGGCAAGGAGAGAATTGTAGGGATCCGCCTAACGCTTAGGTAAGCTCACTCACCATTTTGTGAAGTTCAACACCATGAGATTTTTTAATTTGTTAATACAAAATTGAAATAGATAGATTTTATTTTTAAAAATATTATTGTTGCTAAATTTCATTAAACATGATGGATTTTGTACTGTACATGGGTGCTCCAACTCCCTAACCTTGATCGATTGCACTGTTCTTTTGGTTTGTCATATGTACAATGTGGTTGGGGCTGACTTTACCGCCACATTTATACTGAGACCCATTCAACAATAACCCAGTCAACAACAGGTCATAGGGTTTTGCATTCATGGGTATTTTTACAATTTCAGCAAATGCAATTTAAGGCAGTTGGTAATTTTCTCTGGTGAAGTGAAAAGGTGTGCAGATTATACTTTATACACTGCCAATTAAACTTTTGTGCTTGCAACACAATGTGTATGAGGATGCTGAGTTTTTACGCCTATACAATATGAGCTTTATGCAGAATGAGATGCCAATATATTAGTTTTGATATATCATATTCAAAAACTCAGCTTGTCATTATCAACCAACTGCTTCAAGAAAAGTTAGGCTTTTGAAATTGTTATCTCAGCACAAGCAATTTCAAAATTGTATATCATGAAACCATGCTGCATGTTTTGGATGAAATTATGTGCATATATTAGAATCTAATTTAGTGTGCACTTTGTTTAATAAGTATACCCCCGAGAGCAGATAAACTGCAAAGGAGGAAGGGAAAGATTCTGGACCACCTGCTCCATTCACAGTACACATTTTGGCAGCCATTTTCTTGTTACTGATTAAAACATACTTGATTGCAGCACAATGAATGCAATGTTTACATTCTTCAAACAGTCAATAAACTCCCAAGATCATTTCTGACTGATCTTTTTATGTTTACATCTGTTACTCTTTTCACTGCCTCTATCTTGTATTGGGAATTGTTTTGCAGATAATTGCTGTCCTTTGGCTGTTGATAACTCTCCTCTTTTCCTACTATCATTGTCTTGAGGAGGAAAATGGATGTGTTTTCATTCTCTCTTCATTAGATCTTATTGAAAAGAAATAAAGTGCAAAGTTTTAAATGACGGCTTTAAGAAAAAGAAATCTCTAACACAGTCAGCTTTTTGAAATACTTTTCCCTTTTTTCAGTGGTGCCATTTTACCAAAAGTCATAGTAAGGATAATGTTACTTACCCAGTAAGCATCTGTTCTTGGCATGTAGAGCTGTAGATTCACATGCTTTGCATACTCCTGCCATCTAGTGTTGGGTCCGGATGTTTGCACTTTGTTTTTCTTCAAAGAAGTCTTTCCAGTCACGAGGTAGGTGACTCCTCCTTTCGGTGATAGTGCGCATGGGCATCGCCTCCATTGTTAAATTGTTTTCCCGCAGAGGGTGAGAATGGAGTTAGTAAGGGCAGAATAGAGATGTCCATGCGTATGTATATAAAGTAAGAGAGAACTGCAACAGGAATAGGTACCCGGGGAGGCGGGTGGGCGCATGTGAATCTACAGCTCTACATACCAAGAACACATGCTTACTGGGCAAGTAACATAATCCGTTCGAGGTATGTGAGCTGTAGATCACATGCTTTGCATAGACTATACATCAGTATTCTCCCAAAGCGGTGGCTAACCTGTAGCTGTTTCAGCTGTCTGAAAAAGTGTTCTAAGTACTGCCTGGCCCACATTAGCTTGTTGTCTCGCTAACACATCTACACAATAGTGCTTAGTGAATGTGTGTGGTGTAGACCATGTTGCAGCCTTAAAAATGTCAACTATCGGGATGTTTCCTAAGAAAGCCATAGTAGCCCCTATTTTGCAAGTGGAATGTACTCTAGGGAGTATTGTTAAAGTTCTCTTTGCATAACATGTTTGAATGCATTTGACAATCCATCTGGCAATACCTGACTTGGATATGGGATTGCCCTTGTGAGGTTGAGCAAAAGCAACAAAAAGTTGTTTAGTTTTACGAAATGATTTTGTTCTTTCTATGTAATATAAGAGGGCTCTTCGAACATCTAAGGTGTGCAGAGCTCATTCTGCCATTGAATCTGGTTGTGGAAAGAACGCAGGTAACTCAACCGATTGATTGATGTGAAAGGCAGAAACTACCTTAGGTGGAAATTTGGGGTTAGTACGAAGAACCACTTTATCTCTAGGAAGTTGGAAAAAAGGTTCTTCTATGGTTAGTGCCTGTAGTTCACCCACTCTCCTCTGTGAAGTAATTGCAATAAGAAAAGCGATTTTCCAGGAGAGAAATTGCAGTTCACATTTATGCATGGGTTCGAAAGGTGTGCCCATTAATCATGTGAGGACTATGTTAAGATTCCACACTGGGGCAGGTGGAAGTCTTGGTGGAATAACTCTTTAAGTCCTTCCGTAAAAGCTTTGATTACTGGCACTCTAAAGAGAGATAAGTGTTGCCTATTTTGTAGATACGCAGCTATTGCAGCAAGATGTAGGCGGATATAAGTGTAAGCTAACTCTGGCCGCTGCAAGTGTAACAGATAACAAATTATATTTTGTATTAAAGCATAAAGAGGATCGATGTTGTTATTATTGCAGTAGATAACAAAACATTTCCATTTAGCTGCATAACACGCTCCTGTAGTAGGCCTTCTGGCCTCTCTGATGATGTTCATACAGTCTGGTGGGAGATTTAGATAACCAAACTCTATGATCTCAGGAGCCAGATCGCGAGGTTGAGTTGTTTGAGATCTAGGTGTTTGATTTCGCCATGGCTCTGTGTGAGGAGACTGAATGTGAGGTGCAGTTTTTGATGTGGAACTAGTGACAGCTCCAACAGGGTCATGAACCAAGGTTGACGGGCCCATGTGGGAGCTACTAGGATCAGTGTAAGGGATGTTTGCCTGAGTTTCCGAACCACTGATGGAATGAGTGGGAGAGGTGGAAAAGCGTAGGCAAATATCCCTGACCAGTTCATCCATAGTGCATTGCCTTTGGAGAGCGGGTGTGGATACCTGGAGGCGAAGTTTGGGCATTTTGCCTTTAGGTGTGTGGCAAAAAGATCTATTTGAGGGAATCCCCAACTTTGAAAGTATGGGAGGAGAACTTGAGGGTGAAGCTCCCATTCATGGATTTGCTGTCTCTGTCTGCTGAGAAGATCGACAATCTGATTGTCTACTCCTGGGAGGTGTTCTGCTAGGAGATAGATTTTGTGGTGAATGACCCACTTCCAAATGTCTTGAGCTGGGTGTGACAGTTGGAGAGAGTGTGTCCCCCCCCCTGTTTTTGTATATAATACATAGCTGTCATGTTGTCGGTACGAAGTAGGACAGCTTTGCCGACTAGGTGAGTCTGAAATGCTTTGAGCGCTAGAAACACTGCTAGCAGCTCTAGATGATTTATGTGGAGAGTTTTTTGCTATTGACTCCACAGGCCTTGCACTGTGTGATCTTTGAGATGAGCCCCCCAACCAGTGAGGGACGCGTGCGCTGTTAGCATTGTCTGTGGAACTGGGTCTATGAAGGGCCGTCCTTTTGATACATTTTGTGGGTTCCACCACTGCAGAGAGTGATGAGTACGGCCGTTTACCAACACTAGATCAGTTAATAGACCCTGTGATTGGTTCCACTGACTTGCTAAGCATTCCTGAAGGGGACGCATGTGAAGCCTGGCATGGTGAACAATCATGATGCAAGAGGCCATCATTCCGAGCAGCTGCATATACACTCGAGCTGGTAGTGAGTGAGTGGGCTGAAACTGGAGAACTAGAGCCTGAATATTGTGAATTCTGGCTGCATTGGGGGAGGCTAGAGCTCTTTGAGTATCTAAAGTGGCTCCTAGATAGTTTTGCGTGTTGGAAGGTTGAAGATGCGATTTCAACACATTGACTGTGAAGCCCAGTTGGTGCAGTAGCTGCAGTGTTCTGTGAGTGTGTTGGAGACACTTCGGATACGTACTGGTTTTGATGAGCTAGTCGTCCAAGTAGGGGAAGACATGAATGTGTTGTCTTCTTAGGTGAGCAGCGACTACTGCCAGACACTTTGTAAAGACTCTGGGAGCAGTGGTGACTCCGAACGGGAGTACTTTGAACTGGTAATGATGCCCCGCTACCACAAATCTGAGAAATTTGCGATGAGCGGGATGTATTGGAATGTGGAAGTATGCGTCCTTTAAGTCTAGAGTAGACAGAAAATCGCCCTGTTGTAGGAGTGGGAGCACTTGTTGAAGCGTTACCATGTGAAAATGTTCTGATTGTATGTAAAGATTCTATTCTCTGAGGTCCAAGATAGGTCTGAGAGAACCGTCCTTTTTGGTTATGAGAAAGTAGAGGGAGTATACAACCGCCCCACGGTATTGTAGTGGTACGGGTTCTATAGCTCCTTTTAAAAGGAGAGACTGAACCTCTTGGTTGAGGAGGTGTAAGTGGTCTGGTGACAGTTTGTGTGAACGTGGAGGAATATTTGGAGGATTGTTGGTAAACTCCAGGCAATAACCAGAACGGACAATTTCCAGTACCCATTTGTCTGTAGTTATTGATTGCCAGACAGGTAGGAATTGTGAAAGACGCCCCCCCTACAGGTGTTAAATGGTTGGGGGAGTGTAGGCAACACTCTGTTTGGTATTGGAGGGGGAGGAACGTGTGTTGGAACCTCTACCTCTACCCTTGCCATTGTTGCCTCTATAACCCCCTCTGAAGAAACCCTTGGAAGCAGAGGGCTGATTGTTGCCTTTGTAGGTTGTAAAGGCAGTGTCTGAGGAGGTATTCTTGGACCCTCCACGATAGAAGGAGCGCCGAAAGGAACCACGGCCGGAAGGGGACTGAAGGGATCCCATAGATTTTGCGACCTCTGTGTCCTTTTTCATCTTTTCTAAGGACGTGTCTACTACAGGGCCAAAGAGGTGTTGCTTGTCAAAAGGCGTATTAAGAATAGAAGCTTGATAGAGTTTCGATGGGAGGGAAAACATGGCGGCCGGCGAGTAGCAGGTCGCGGGAAGAGCTCCTGGAACGTTCGTGTATATCGGCACAGTAGTGTAGTATATGTTCGGCTTGATTAATTTGCCTTAAACATGAGATAATCATCTCTACCTGGTTGACTACGTGGCTCCCGTTGTCTGGTGTCTTTTCCCCGCGGCACAGCTATCGGCTTTCGGCTCCTCGCTGGTTCCGATCCGGCCGTCTTTGGAGTGAGAGAAGGCGGGGGGCTTGCTGTGTGAGCGCAAGGTAAGGCGGCGCTCTCTCAGCCAATACGGCGCCGGAGCAGGTTTGGCGCAGGGCGGCCCTGGAGCTCCGCAGAGGGAGAGGAGCCGCAGCAAAGATTTCCTTCCGGGGGTCGGAGGTGAAGCCCCTCGTAGTGTCGAACAAGATGCAGATGATAGTAGTGCCTGCATAAGGGGCGATTTGAGAGAAGGTTGTGAGTTGAGGAGCGTAGGAAGTGCTTTCATTGAAGCAAAGGACATCGCACTCCCCCGGACCAGCTGTTCAACAAAGCCAACTAAGAGAGGTAGGAGGAAGGGGGCTTTGGGAGGTGAGCTAACGAAAGGATTAATAGATGTCAAGACAAGGTATGCCCTACGGAGTGTAACAGGAACCCAGGTTAAGGGAAGTAGCAGGGGAGAAGGCGAGGGGCAAAAGCAAAGGGAGAGAGAGTCTCCTCCAAAACTTTTTAAATCTGTTAGGCGAAGGAGTGAGAGAGGGAGGTGGGAAGAGGCTGATGAGTGTGAGCAGGGTGAGGAAGCTGATAAGAACACGAAAGTAGTGGCTTGGGAAACCCCTTTCATGTTAGTGAAAAAGCCGATTTCTCCCCCTCCAAAAACAAAATACAGGAAATCCTCATTAGAAAAGAAGCAGCAGCTGCAAGCTCCCAGAGTTAAAATCACTCCCTCTCTTAAAACCTACTTCAGAGTCTTATCAAAAACTTTGATTCTAGGTGAAGACAAGATGTTGGGGTCCAAGAATGCGACTGTCAAGCACTTAAATTTGCTTGAAGGGCCTCCAGTTTGTCTTGAGGAGGCAGATCATGAAGTTGGAGGGTCGCAGGAAAACATCGATCGGGAAAAATCCGGTCAGATTTTGAGTCACCCGACCAACGAGGATCCGTCAGTGGGTGCGCTTCTTGCAGCACTATCTGAGGAAATTAAGACCAGATTTGTGATATCCGAATCTAACCAGCTAGAGATAAAAAAGGCCTGCGAAGTTATGGATAAAAAGATTGATGATTTAAGTGGTAGAACATCAACCTTGGAGAAGGAGGTCACAGCGCTCAGAGAAACAGTACAGGCAAATTGCGCTGAAATTGACAAATTAAAGGCTGCTGAAAAGGAGGGTCGGGACAGAGCGGAAAGGTTGGAAAATTTCCAAAGACGAAATAACCTGAAGATTCTAAAGGTCCCTGAAGGAAGAGAGGGGGATGATATCAAATCCTATGTTGTAAAACTGATTAAGAATAAATTACAGCTGGAAGAATCGGAAGAGGAAATAGCAAGGGACATACAGCGTGTCCATAGAGATCCTTTTAGGCTCAACACAAATAGACCAAAACCCAGGAAAATCTTACTGAATTTTTTGACATATTCATTAAAAGAGAAAATTCTCTCAAAGGCCCTGGAGATGAGATCTATGGAGGTAGATGGAGTCAGATATGAGATAAGATCGGATGTCTCAGCTATTACCTCTAATAGGCAATGGGAGATGGGGCAAAGGATGGGTAGCCTGAAAGACTTGGGTGCGTCAGTTCAGCTTAGATTCCCCGCTTTTCTAAAAGTAATGCTGAATAATAAGATGCATATCTTCCACTCAGTAGAAAAACTAGATGAATTCATTAAAAATCTCCAATCAGGGAGTTAGGCTTTTTTCTGTTTCTATGTTCTATAGCAAAGTATTGCTGAGTTAGGTCTTTAATTTAGTAAATATCTATAGGCAAACTCAAACTACTGTGAAAGTAACATTTTAAGTCTTTTTCTTTCTTTACACGTACGTTCCAAGGGGGAATTCTCATATGGCTTTGAGCCATGTAGTGGATGGGGTGGGTTTTCCAGGGGGAGGGAATGTGGGGAGCACAGGGTGGGGTGCAGTGGGAAAAATAGAAAAAAAACCTCAGATGCCTCAAATATTTTTGTTTTGTTTGTCTTCTTTTTTGTCTATCAGAGCTAGTATGTTTTGCCCTCCTTTTTTCCCTTTGAGCCTTGTGTGGAATTACTTACTGCTCTGAGTCTGATGGGTGAAAAAAGAGGAGGAGTAATAAAAATCCTTTCATGGAACGTGAATGGTCTTAGGGTACGCGGGAGGAGGGAAAACATTCTACAGTATTTAAAAGACTGCCAGGCCCAGATCCTGATATTACAGGAGACACATTTATCTGAGAAGGAGTGCTTAGATCTTTTTAAGCGTCAAAGATGGGTCTCCCAAGTAGTCTGTACTTCTCATTTGGCTGTAACTAAAGGTGTTGCTATAGTAGCAAAGAAGGGCGTGCAGGTGGTTTTTGAATCCCATATTTCGGATAAAGCTGGAAGATGGTTAGTAGTCAGGGCAAAGGTCTCAGGTTATGTTTTTACTTTAGTAGGGTATTATGGTCCTAATCAGGATGATGTTATCCCTTTGGGGGAATTGTTATCAGAATTAGTGGACGCCTCAGGTCCAATCATCATGGCAGGGGATTTTAATGCAGTTCTAGATTACAACCTAGACAGGACCTCGCGCTGCAGAGCCCGGGTCAATCCAAAAATGTCACTGTTTATTAAACAAATTATGAATCAGTTGGGTCTTAGTGATGTTTGGAGACAGAGGGCGGGACAAAGTAAGGGTTTCACTTATCATAATCAAAAATATAGACACCAGTCCAGGATAGACTATTTTCTCACTGATGCCAATTTGACCAACTGGATTGACAAGATCGAACATGTGGGTATTCATCTGTCTGATCATTCGGCAGTGATTTTACATTTAAAAGTATATGACAAAATCTCCCAATCTAGATGGAGCCTAGATCGTACTATCTTACAGGATGAGGAGGTGGTAGGGATATTGGCTAAAGAAACAGAAGAGTTTTTCCAGTTTAATCAAGGGACAGCCTCACGTGGCATTATTTGGGATTCCTATAAAGCCTTTCTTAGAGGTAGATTAGGGACAATAGCGGCTGGAAGAAGGCGAGGCTACCATGAGGAAGTGGCAGAAGTAGAGAAACAGATTAGGATTTTAGAGAAGGATTTGTCTGACCCCATGATAGACGATCATGTTAGAAAAAACTTACTGCAAAAACAGCAAGCGGTAAAAGCTAACCTGGCTACAATTTTACATGAGAGAGTAAGAAAAAAATGGGATGCAAGTAAGCTGGCACATTTTGAATACAGCGAAGGCTGTAGTAAATTGTTGGCCTGGAAGGCAAAAAAGAGAAGATGAAGAATAGAATTGACCAGGTTAGATGGGATAGCACTGGCACCCTTACTCGGGATGATGAGGAGATTGAGCAGGCCTTTTATGAGCATTACAGTAGGGTTTACCAGGAAGATCAAAACCCCTCTCCAGATGAAATCAAAGCTTGGCTAGAACAGAATTCAAGCAAGGTCCTCAATGAGGAAAAGAATAGGCTTTTGAACCAGGAAATTCAGGATGGGGAAGTTGATCTAGTGTTAAGACAAGGAAAAAAGGGAAAGCCCCAGGTCCTGATGGTCTACCTCTTGAAGTCTATAAGGTCTTGGCGAACACTTTGAAACCTATACTTTTAGAAATCTTTAACGACTTTTTTATTAATGGGGCAGAAATGCCAGCTTCATGGTCTGAGGCAAATATTTCTCTAATTTTGAAGCCTGGTAAATGTCCGATTAATTGTGATTCGTATCGGCCGATATCATTATTAAATTGTGATTATAAGATCTTTGCTAAGGTGTTGGCCGACAGATTAAATAGCTCCATAGTGGAGTTGATTCACCTGGACCAAAAGGCTTTATTCGGGGAAGGTTCTTAAAGGAGCTAACTTTTTCTCTGATAGGATCAATAGATCTGGCTTCTACCTATGGGCTACCACTCGCGGTCATAGCTTTAGATGCCACCAAGGCTTTTGACCGGGTTAACTGGGCATTTTTGCAGAAGGTGGTGAAAACAGCCAACCTGGGTCGAAATTTCTGTAGAGTATTGGAAGCAATATATTGTTCACCAAGAGCTAGACTACTGATTAATGGCTCCTTGACGGCCCCGGTTTCTATTGGCAGAGGTACAAGGCAGGGGTGCCCTCTATCACCGCTTTTGTTTAACCTATATATAGAGCCCTTGGCCAGTAAAATAAGGGAAGACCCGGAGATTATACCGTTTCAATTTCAGGGATGGAACAGGAAATTAGGTTTATATGCTGACGATATTCTTATCTACACAACCAATTTACAAAACACTTTAACTCGGATTATGACATTAACAGCTGATTTCGGAAAAGTTTCAGGATATGAAATAAATAAAAGCAAGACCGAAATCATGACTTGGAATTTAGACCCAGGGGAACTGGTTAACAAAGGAGTGGTAAGATATTTGGGGGTGATGATTCCACAGGATATTTCTAAACTTACAAAAATAAACTTGGAAAGAGTAAAAAGGAGATTAGCGGTCTTTTAAAAATTTGGGCACATCTTCAACTTACACTGTTAGGCCGAGTCAATTTAATAAAAATTATGATCCTTCCCAAGTTAACTTTCCTGTTTGACAATATCCCTCTTCCTTTTGAAAGAGAGATGCTTAAAAAACTACATGGCCAAATTAGTAGCTTTATTTGGTCAAGTAGAGGCCCAAGAATAGCCTGGAAGAAACTAAGAAGGAAGGTGGAGAAAGGTGGCTTAGCTCTGCCAGATTTGCTTTTTTACTCATGGGCTTTTTATTAAAGAATGGGAAAATGCTATTAAATACATCCACACTATCGGAAATTGGGAGAATGTTGGGAGTTATGGCAAGTCAGGAGTTAGGAGGCAGCCAAGGTTTTATGTTTAAATACGCGAACCCCAAATTCTTCAAGAAAGTTAGGCTGAAGACTTTGAGGGGCCTTGCGGAAACATGGTATAGGGTCAGAAAAGTGCTTAAAATACCATATTATAGTTCTATGGCCCCTATTTGGGATTCACCAGGCTCACCGGAATGGGCAAAAGATGCACTGGCCAGACCATTGAGAGAGGCAGGTCTAATGAACTGGAACCATATTATAACGGACGCGAAATTAATTAGCTGGGAGACATGCAGCATTTTGTCTCGCCAACAAATATCGAGATTTAAATATATACAAATGCAGAGCTGGTTCCAAGACTCATGTTTGGGGATAGGAGACACAAATGATTTGGAGGACAGACTTCTCGAGGCGTCAGCTAACAAGAAAGAGCTGGCGACGATCTATTGGCTGTTGGTTGAACTGGAGGATGGAGATTTCACATTACCCACGGAATTATGGGGACGATGCTTGCCAGATTCTTCACTGGAAAATAAGTGGCAAGTATCAATGTCTATGCTTTTTAAAATTGTGAAACCTGCGCATTTAAGGAGGAATCATCTTTTCTCCATCCACAGAGCATACTGGTCGCCACAAAGGTTGTCAAAGTTCGGGAAAGGAGGGGATGTGGCTTGCCCAAAATGCAGGAGTCTGAAGGAAGATGATGTACATATGTTTGTGAACTGCCCGGAGATCCAGGTTTTCTGGTCTGACATGAGTAAAGCATTGTCTTCCATGTTGGGGTCTAATATTAAGGTAAGCGTACCCTCGATTATTTTTGGCTGCGAAGATTTTCCTGTGGGACATACAGAGAACAAGTCAAGACTGTTTTTTTACTCTATGCTATTAGCGCGTAGAGAAATTTGTAAGCTGTGGATATCGGCTTCCTCTCCCAGGTTTTCTGATTGGCTATTGTCTGTTAAAAATGTGGCCAGCCTGGATATGAAGCTTTTTAAAAAGCATAATTTTTGGTCTCCCGTTTTTGAGTGGTGTGAGCAGCATTCGAATATTAATATCCAATGATTAAGCCTTATCTGCCCAGTACGGCTGGTTGTATAGATCTCCTTTTTCTGCTTCCCAATTTGTGCTTCGGCTCAGGAGGGAGGGTAGAGGAGTTATAAGCTAGGGGTCCGAGGTGGTGAGACTGAGCTTCCTTCTACCAGGGCAGATACAACTTTGAAGCAGCTCTCTTCTCCCTCTCTTTCTCCCTTTGCTACTAGCATTAACGTACGGAAGGGCATGATACTCTTCATTTCACTGGTGTAAGTGGAATGGGTTTTCTATTCCTTTTGAAGAGGCAAATGAGGACAAAAAAAAAAAAAAAAATATAGAAGCTTGAACCTCTGGCTTAAACCCTGAAATTCGTAACCAGGCATGTCTTCTTAAGAGAACGCTGGTGTTGAAGGCTCTAGCCGCTGTGTCAGCAGCATCTAAAGCGCACCTGATGGAATTGTTCGAGATGAGCTGTCCCTCCCGCACTAGGTTTTGAGCTTTGGGCTTGTGCTCATCAGGCAGAAATTGGAGCAATTTATCCATTTCATCCCAATGCGCCCTATCGTACCTGGCTAAAAGGGCTTGGGTATTGGAAATGCCCCAAAATTTGCAGCTTGGGAGGCTACTCTTTTCCCAGAGGCGTCTATCAACTTAGACTCTTTGTCTGGAGGTGGAGCATCTCCTGACGTTTGGGAATTGGCTCTTTTACGTGCATTAGAAACTACCAAAGAATCTAATGGTAACTGTCCCTGATGTAAGCTGGATTTGATGGTGCAGATTTATATTTTTTGTCTACCCTGGGGGTGAGGATACGTGCCCGAACAGGATCATTAAAAATGTTATCCACATGTCTTAGCATACCCTTGAGCATAGTGAGTGTGTGAGTGGATCTTTGGGAACTGCTAAGTGTTTCGAAAAGGAAATCTTCTTCTATGGATTCCTTATGTAATTCGACCCCATGGTAATTAGCAGCTCTGCTTAATAATTCAATATAGCCTACGTTGTCATCTGGTGGAGAAGGCTTAGTAGGGTAAACATCAGAATCGTTACCTGTGGGAGAATTAGTATTGTAATCTGTCCAGAAGTCTGTAGGTGTTGGATCATTGTCCCCAGCCCCATCCCCATCCCCATCATCCTGATCATCAGGTGTATATGGTGGTGGTGAGTCAGCAGGTGAAATTAACAATGGTTGTGACTCAGGGGAAGGAGGTGATGGAGGAGGAGGAGGAGAAGGGTTAGTACCCACATGCTTCCTCTTTAAAGGAATGTGGTAAGCTTCTTCAGTTTCAGGTTTGTGTTTGAGTGGCAATTTGGTGGCAATATGTCCAGTTTTTGGATGAATATAGAGTTTCTTCTGTTTCGGATCCGGTTTTGAGGGGGAAAAATCGAAACGGTGCTCCTTTGATGGAATCGGTGCATCTGTTTGTTTCGGCGCCGAAGGTTTCGGTGCCGGTGTTTTGGATGCTGAGGATTTCGGATCCGAAGGCGTTTTAGGCGTCAAAGGAGGTGGGGCTGAGCCGGATTTCGACTTCAACCCTGAAGGTTTCGGCTTGGTGCCTGAACGTGGACGACTCAATTCGGAGCCAGAAGGCATTGGGGTGTGTTTCGGTGCCGAGCCGGAAGGCGGGGCGTCGGAAACATGTTCTCGGTGCTGACTGTGGCCCGAAGGCAGGGGTAGTACTGGAGCCTTTTTCCTGGGCTGAGTTGGACTTTGGGGAAAGGGAGGATCGGTACTCACGATGCGCTGTCCTTGCGGAATGTCTTCGTCCCCATCGGAGCCGGATCCGGAGACAGAGATAGGATTCTGTTCTTCCTCGGCTCCCATGGCATCGCCGGTCTCTTGTTCAGAATTTTCTCCAAAGAGGTCCAGAATGGAACAGGTGTGTAGGCTCTGCATGTCGTGACGTCGATCCTGGCGGTCGCGAAGCGTCTTCTTCGATCGGAAAGACTTACACGCGTCGCAGTCCTGTTCGTTGTGCTCCGGAGATAAGCACAAGTTGCACACTTCGTGTGAGTCGGTGCATGGAAACTTCATGTGGCACCGAGGACAGGATTTGAATAGAGTCCGTTCCATCGACTGCGAGGCGGACGGACGCTGGCAGGCCCAACGGCCTTCCACGAGCTACGAAAGAGGGATTTTGTAGTAAATACGATATGCGGAGAATGGAAATACGCGATCGAAAACAATACCGTGAATACGCACCGAGGGGATCCCGAGAAACGGTGTCGAACCGGAGCGCAGCAATTCACGTAAGAACCCGATGGCGGAAAAAAACAATCTAACAATGGAGTCGATGCCCATGCGCACTATCACCGAAAGGAGGAATCACCTACCTTGTGACTGGAAAGACATCTTCGAAGAAAAAAAAGTGCAAGCATCCAGACCCAACGCTAGATGGCAGGAGTATGCAAAGCATGTGATCTACAGCTCACATGCCTCGAACACTGATAAATGCCATTGTATGCTTGTTTACATAAACTGACCTTATTGTCATATAAGCTGACCTTTAAATCCCGTAATGGGGGCCGTTTTAAGGCTATATAGTATGTTATAAGACTGTGCACAAAAATTGCTGAAACTAGCAAAAGCACATGGTACACAGCAGTCTGATTGATCAAATCATAGGTTTTGCAAAACAGTCCACATGGGTTGCAAGAGGCGGAAGGGGGGAAGCAATTTCACCCCCTAGCTAGCTTTTTCAGTTTTCCATCAGCTCACTAATTTGTTAGGGAAATCTCTAAGAAAATGTCCTGATTACTTACCAGTAATCCTCATTACTCTTAGTCCTACTCGTCCTCGACCCAGTCATAAATGATGAGATAGTATCCAATCAGAGACAGGAAACAAAACAGGAAATGCTTGCTAACCCCACCCACCCTCCTGCTAAGGGCTATAATACAATAGCATACCTTAGCACTTCCTGAATTACCAAGCTACACAAAGGCCTTTAATAAGGGGATGGTGGGTGTTAAGTATGACTGGGAGGAGGATGAGTAGGACTGAGAATAATGAGGATTACCGGTAAGTAATTAGGGCATTACCTCTACGTCCCTCGTCCCCGACCCAGTCATAACCGATGAGGAATACCAAAGCAGACAAATAAAATAGACCTTTGAAATACCGTCTGAAACAAAGAACCACACTGGATAGAAGCACACCACAGTGAAGTTTAATGCAACATCCAAGAACAATTCATACAGGAAAATGAGGCTCCACAGCCTGCAAAACCCCACTCTCAAAATTCAAACGGTAATGCCTCATAAATGTATGTTCAGAAGCCCAAGTCCCAGTCCAACAGATCTCCTCCAAGGCATACCCTTACAAGCGGCTCGTGAGGCTGAAACCCCTCTAGTAGACCTGGCTTGAACATTTGAAGGACACGGTAAGGCAGCGCCCTGATATGCCAAAGAGATGGTGTCCTTAATTCAATGCCCCAGGGTCATCTTAGATGCAGCCTTCCCTAGCCCTGCAAGACCAAAAGTCACAAATAAACTGTCAGAAGAACGGAATGCAGCAGACCTGTCCACATATACAGATAAGGCACGCTTCACATCCAGGGTGTGCAACAACTGTTCCTCAGGAGACGAAGGAGCAGGACAGAGAGAAGGTAACACCAGTTCCTGAGAGGTATGAAACTTAGAACAAACCTTGGGGAAGAACCCAGGATCCAATCTCAACACCACAGCATCCTCCATGAACCGCAGAAATGGAGGGAACACCTCAAAGCAGAAAGCTCCCCCAACTACCCTGCCGACGTGACAGCCACCAGGAAAGCCACTTTAAAAGACAAGAACTTCAGATCCACAGAAGCCAAGGGCTCAAAAGGAAAGGACTAAAGAGCGCGAAGGACCAGAGAAAGATCCCACACTGGTACAGAAGAGCAGACAGCAGGGGAAGCAAGAGAGAAACTCCGAAACAACCAGAACTTAAAAACAGCACATTTGGCCCTATTTTGTTTGCATTAATATTATACTTTGCTTCATCTGTTTGTAATACGTTAAACTTTATCAGCACATCATTTGGAGAAAAAACATTGATCCAAGTGACATTAGGAGAGTATAATGCATCTATTTTTTTTTACGTCCATTACTGACTCAATTGTGGTTCAGGCATGTATCACATCAGGAAAGTAAGTTTTTTGTTTTGCAGTTTTTATATAGCACAACCTTGACCCGAAGGTATTGGAGCACTTTACACGAGCACCAGTTACATTATGCAATCATTTCGTTTTTATTAGGCACTTGAAGATTAAATGATTTGCCCACAATCACAAGATGTTGAGCATACATCTAGACTTGAACCTGGTTCCCCAGTTCCAAACTCCACAGCTCTGGGCATTAGGCCACATCCTTGCACCAGCATTTTATTTCATTTTTTTAATAATTTTAAATAGCGCAAACTTGACCCGAAGGTATTGGAGCGCTTCCATGAGCACCAATTGCATTACACTAGGACACATTCATTTTTAGATTTCACATGCACAGCACTTGCGCTGAGCTTGCAAAGTCTTTTGTGTTAAAAAAAAAACTTAAAAGGGGCTTAGAACCCACCCCTTACTTACCTGAACTTACCACTGGCTTATCCCAACGTCACTCTCTCTTTGCACTCCATGTATTCTCTGCTAAGGATGTGGAAAGGAGGGTGGTGAGTTAGCTGTAACTTTCTGATTCAGTATTCTTTTTTTTGTTGCAGATTTATATAGCGCGAACTGGACCCGAAGGTAATGGAGCGCTTTACATGAGGACACATCCATTTCTTGGTAGGCAAGGCGAGATTAAGTGATTTGCCCAGAATCACAGGAACCTGAGCTGACGCAGAGACTCAAACCTGGCTCCCCGGACCCAAGTCGGCAGCTCTAGCCACAAGGCTACATCCTCTCCCCAGTATTCCATTGTTTTACCACATTGGCTCTTCTACTTTCACCCTCTGATTCTCTGACCACTTCAGTCTCCAATTCATCTCCCTCTCCACACCTCCGTCTTCTTTTTTTTCTTCTCTGTAGTCTGTTTGATCACTTGTCCACTGTTGTATGCTTGACCTGTGTACTTTTATGTCTCATGACCCATTCCTTTGCAGTCTCCTCCCCTTTCATTGTGTTTATCATCTTCATATCCTTATCTTTATTTAATAATCTGCTAGTCCCTTGTCTTGGACCCTTCCTCATCATCTCTTTTCATCTCCGATTATCTATCTTTCTTCTCTCTCCCCTTTCAGTCTCTGGCACTCGTCGCTTACTACCTGCCTCTCTCCTGAATGCCACCCACCAACCACAATAATAACACAGTAAACAGCATATGTAGTAGGAGCCACCTGTTGAATAAATATTCAGCATATGAACATTGACATAGCTAATAGATTTTGCATAGGCGAAACCTATTGGCTTTGCCAATGCTTGTTTATTTTTGCCACAGGAGCTAAAGTGATGTGCTTGGAATCAGACAGGATGGTGAGCCCATGCCGAGACTTGTTCTTGGTTCCCTAGATACAAAGGGCCTCATTTACTATATTTTGACACAGCAGTGCAGCAAGCCTTCCTGCTGTGCATCAAAATTAAAGGGCAGGAATGTGCCATATCTACAAGATCCGGCGCATTCCTGTCCTTCTCCCCTGTGCCGGTGCACAAACAGCAGTCGTGGGCCAATGCAGACACCCTTGGGCAAGGTGTAAGGGTGCCTGCATTGCAGGGAAGATTACTGTTGTGCAGGAATGGACACCTGCCTGCACAAAAACAATCATTAATGTTGTTTTTCTCCTTTTATGTGTACTGCAGAATACAGCACACATAGAAAGAGCAAAAAACGAGGAGAAATCAAAGTATTGTTCCTCCTACGCCTGCCCTGGGGTGGTGTAGGATTCTGACGCATTGATAGGTTTACAACACTTTGTACATCTGGGAATGTGTCAGGTTACATGGATGTTGCTTGGGGAACACCTACTGCAACACCCATGTAATGGCCCTTTCACACAGAGTAATGCATGAAGGGAGCCCATATTTACAAGGCCATGAAAAGTCATGCAGGGTGACTTTAGGTGGCCTTGTAAATATGGGCAGGCACACTGCGCTGCCGGTGCCTCTAAAAAAGTGACGCACTGGCGGCGGATTGGGCTTGTAAATGAGGAATAGTCGACATCTCTGGCAGTTAGACCAAATCTTCTCACCTTTGAGTACCTTCTATGTACTCAATGCTCGAGTGATAGACGAGGTTGATTACCTGAATAACCTCTGCCAATACAGTCTTGAGCACATTTAAAGACACATTGAAGAATTAAGGAAAACGCTCTGGATGTGTTTTAAACACATCCGTGCCAACCATTCTTTTCTCTTTTTTTGTTGCTGTGAACGTCCCGTTTAGTATTCAGGAATGGCCTTCTATGGGGAATCAGCTGCAGGACAGTCCCTTCTCATAGAGCAGTGACAGCCTTATGGAATTCAGAAGTTGGGAACGCTCTCTCAAGTGTGATTTTTGCTTGGCAGGCATGATTCCTGGGCATATTCACTTGCCGCAAAGTTAAATGGTTTAAACAATGTTGCATAGAAATGATGACACTGGACACATTTGCTGCGGCTTCAACAGAAGTCACACAGATGCTTGTCTGGCCTGATCGTTGTTCAATTTCCGTGAAACATTTTTATAACAATTTAACTTTATGGTGCATGAAAATCGCACAGCGAGCAGTTGTGCCTTTTGTCACACGCCTTTGACGTCTCTAATTTGCTGGTCAACTGAAATAGATGGCAGAGGTTGATAGTGCCCCCCTGCCTTTCTCGGTCCTGAAGCAGTTATGGTGCATGCACAATGCACGCTCCCAGGACTCTGCCCCACAACAGTATAGGTGGGGGTGCAGAGCCATGTGTCAGTGGTGTATGACTGAGGCAGGGTTGGGAGGGGACAGGGCAATGTGCATGACAAAAGGTGCTGCAGTCCCACGCAAGAGCAGGGCCTTACTTACACCACTATGGTGCTGCATGTGGTACACCTGACTGTTGAGCTAATGTAAAGGAGTCCAGACAGGAAAAGCATCTTCTCCAGATTTTCATGTTTAAATATTTGTAGATACAGGATTGCCATACATTTAGTAGTTATTTTACAAGCTTCTGGTCCTCGTTTAGAGTATGAAAAGGAACTGAAATTCCTCCAATTTTTGGAGGAAACTCTAACAATCCATCAACTGAATTTCCTCCTCTATAGGGTATTCAGTGGCACCTGGTGTATTTTGAAAGTGATGGGGAGCAAGACCAAATCATGACTTTGCCTGTGCAGGCAATTCTGGGTGTCTCAATTAGGATGGCAATTGTCTCACCCCAAAATTTGTTTTTTAAACACAGAGTTTAATGATGCATTTTCGAGCTCAAGTTCTGTAATTAATTTACCAAAAAGCAATAGTTTTACAAGCATTTTGGTAGAGTTGCTGTGGGTCTGCCTGTTTGTGTTGGCTAGTGTTTGTGTGTGTATTTGCACATGTGTGTTTATTTGTGTATCGCTGTGTGTATATGTTTGAGTGTAGATATGTATGTGTGTGCTGGTTGTTTGCATCATTGTGCTTTTGTGCCCGTGTATCTATTTGTATCTGTTTCTGAATATATAGGTGTTTCTTTGTCTCCACATGTTGGCGTGTTCGTGTCTGTGTATGTGTTTGTACATATACCTCTGTCCATATACCTGTGAGTCTAGACTTGGGGGAAATTTTGGGGAAAAATAGCTAAATTCTTACTTTATAGTGAAGGTTTTTTTTTTTTTTTTAAATAAAAAAGAAACATTTCTATTGTTCGTGTCCAGGGCAGATGTTGGTCTTTGGTGCACCGGGCTAATATGCATGCTGAGCACTGTCAGGATGACTGTGTCTGTGCGTTTAAAAGCCTCTTCCAAGTTGGAAGCATTTCACAGATTAAAATTAAGCATTTTACATTTATTTGATCTGCTGACTTGAATACTTCCATTTATAAACATGTGTCTGAAATGCTCACGAGTGTCCCTTCAAGCAGCACCTTATCGCTGTACATGTGACATTACCCAGGTAGTTGAATCTTTATAGAGAATATACGCATACCTTAAGATCACTCGGAGGGTTGAGGGTTTGCTGCAGAGATCAGAAAGAAGAATGCAGTAAGGAACACCTGACCTAATAGCTACACACCAGTGGCGTAACAACAATAGCCCCCACAAGGTGCGGCCGGCATGGCTTGCGTGGTGGAGGGCAGGGAGGGGGGGGTCACCGGGGGATCACGCGGGGCATTCACAGGGGAATCGCACGGGGGCGTGGGGGAATCGCACTGGGGGTTACGGGGGAATTGCACAGGGGGGTCACACATGGATAAATTAAAATTAAATAAACTTACGTTGCCGCCGGCCGGGTCCCGGGTCTCTGCTCCTACTCTCCTCGAGCACATCGAGGAACAGGAAGCAGGCCCTACAAACCAATCACAACGCCGCAGTGCAGCGTTGTGATTGGTGAGCACTCAGGCTCCCCGACCAATCACAAGGCTGCAGCAGCATTGTGATTGGTTTTGAGCTTCCTGGTTTGACGTTCAACCAGGGAATGGGGGCCTGGGCGCAAGACTGGCTTGGGCGTCCCGAGAGGGCTGACCAAACAGTCATTGCGCACTTGAGTGGGCAAACCACTCCACCTCTGCCCTGCTCAAAGACCAGAGCAGCCCCGCCCACTCACCCTCCTGCAAAGCAGCAGGCAGCAGCCTAAAATGATAATAACGCAAAGTTATTATCATTTTAGGTTTTTGCTTCCCACTGCTTAAAAGCAGTGGGGCGAACCTCCTCCGCCATAGCGGAGGAGCCACTCCTGGCCCCCACAGCCCCCATTGTGTGGGGGGCCAAACTCCAGGGGGCCCCCTCTGGCACTGTGCACGGGCAGTGGGCCCCTGGCCTGAGAGCTCCTGACTGGGTCTGGAGTGTGGGGGGGCCTCCATGTACTTTGCAGGGGGCCCCCTCAAGTTTTGTTACACCACTGCTACACACATGTATTGCTTGCTTAAGCAAATGTTGCAGAATACATTTTACATTTTAAAATTTTAGTCAGACCGACTGTCTTTGCATAGCTTGCATATTATTGTAACACAAATTATTGAATGTAGTGCTTGATGGGACATTGTATTCAGGATGTGTGTGTACAAGGAAGAACACCACAGAAAGTGCCAGGGAAGACACTGTTGCCAGTTATTTTCAGGCTATTTGCTTAATTCAACAGCAACAGACCCAAGTCAGAAGAAAAATTAGGATATTTGAGGCCTGACCAGTACAACGCTGCTGGGTGGTGTCAGTGATTTAATGTCACTTGATGAGAGGGGGTGGGGTGTGACTTCCCTAATTGGCATGTAGCCTCAGAACTTCAGGGATGAAGCCTGAACCACCCGGGCTGACTTAAGGAGTAACATAATCTGGGGAGGCCCATCACCATGGAAAGTCAGGGCTTTGCTGATGACCTCAAAGGGCCCCAGGGCTGTAAGATCATCAGCCCAGCAAATTTTGGCTCAAGAGCCTGGCGCAAGTGCATCAGTGCATGGAATTTGCCTGCCTGACACTGGACTGCAACTGCTGCCTGACCCACTCTCAGAGCGACAATCAGTTTAACAGACATACAGCCATGGCAGGCTGACTATCGGCATCTGTTTTATAGGTACTACAGTACTTACAAGCAAAATAGGGGCAGAAAAGACAGAGGGCGCAGACCTTGCACTCTAAAGTAAGAACCATCTCTGGGGTTATTATTGGGGCGAACATTCAGCTTGTGGAACTAACTCCAGATTTAGAATTTCTGCTAAAGAATGAAGTATTGTCAGTTCCACCTAAACTCTGAGGGCCAAATAACGAGATTTTGGCAGAGTGGTGGAGCAGCGGCGCACCACCACTCCACCAAATCTCATGCTGCCCGCCCACCAGATTACGACTTATTCGTAGTCTGGCGGGCGGGCAGCACGGCAGTTCCCCCTGAAGTGCCCTTTAACAGGCTGCGGTGCCTTTTAAAAAGTTACCGCAATGGGACCGCCTCACAAGGTTCCCGCACGGCATGGACTCGTAAGTATATGCTGTGCAGGAACCTATGTCATGCACACACATGTAATGCCCCCCTGTGTGCATCCACAAATGTCTGAGGAACAGAGGGGTCCTGTAGGGCTCCCTTTGTTTCCTCTCTGCCAGGCTTTTTATGGCGGTAGAACAGTCATGAAAATCCTGGATGAGAGGAAACTCATAATATGCTTGGAGTCCCGCCAAGCATATTGCGGCCTCTGACCACCACTCCTATGCCAGGGAACGACGGTTCCCTGGCGGAACCAGTGGTCCTAGTGTGGTCCGACTGCCCGAGTCGTAATCGAGTGGTTGGACCACGGGTGTGGCGGTGGCTGGATCCGCCACCGCCACGCCACCACGAGTCTGGTGGTCCGAGGATCGCCAGACTCATAATCTGTCCCTTAATGGGTTCCTCAGTCCTTATATGAATCTTGACTGTATAGGATTCAACACATCTTCCATATCGATTTATGCACTTTATGCTCTTGAACTGCCTTCACTACAGAACTGTTGAATACTGCTTTCCAGGTCTCTCCTGAAGACTGTGGGCCATATTTATCATTTTTTCACGCAACCCACTGCAGCCAGACACCTTGCTGTGCTGCGTGAAAGAGAAATGGCAGGAATGAGCCTGTCTATCAAGATATGGTGCATTCCTGCTCTCTCCTTGTGCTAGCTCCCTTTTGGCTGCTTAGTGCCAATGCAGGCACCTTTGCACCATGGTGCAAGGGTACCTGTGTTGCAGGCAGGATTATTTTTGTGCGGGAAGACCTTCCTGCACAAAAGCAATCCTTTGAGGCATTTTCTCTTTCTATGTGTGCTGCTGAATGCAGCATATGTAGAAAGAGGAAACAACAAGGAGAAATAAAGATATTTCTCCTCGCTAAGCCACCTCTGGGAAGGCGTAGCATTTTGATGTATTCCCAGTCTACCACTCATATTAAATCTGGGAATGCACCAAAATCAATGAGTGAATGCATGGGAACACCCACGCTTCACCCATGGAATGCCTCCCTGTGGCAGAGTAACGCAAGGCAGCAACTTGCGCTGCCTTAATTTACTGCAGATTTACCAAGCCACGCAGGGTCACGCAAAGTGGCCTTATGTGGGTTGGCACATCACATTCTTCATTTTGCATCATCCTGCATCCCCTGCGTGGCACAAGATTGACTCAAAACCTTTGATAAATCTGGAACTGATATATACACTGTTACACTTTTCATGTACAGTTATGAAGCTATTGATTATTGCGGCAATTTGAATTCAGGTGGCAGCGTCAGTGGTCAAGAAACACTTGATGGGATTTTAAGAGCTGCAGATTGTCCTCTTAGCAAAAACTAAAGGGGTGAAAACATTATACTTATACCCTTTTAGGGGACAGTATTCTGTGTCACTGCTGTGCTATACTCTCTTTTGAAGTCTTTTTAGGTATCAGATTTACTCTACACAACACAGTTAAAGAATTCTTTATCAATCCTAGCTCCCAAAGATCCACCCCTAGTCTTCTGACCACCATCTGTTTTACCACGATTTGGCTGTTGTGCACTGTGCAATAATCAACATTATGTAAGAGGTAGGATCATCTAATCGAACACAGTGCAAAGATGAACAGGCTAAGATGAATTCAGCTTCTTCAGTCAAATTCCAGCCAAAAGACACGTACCAAAGAAATTAGAAATTAAAAAGTAAATGAAATGGAGCAAATTGTATCATCGATTGCATTTAAAGTAGCACTATATATATATATGACTGTCTTTTTCTGTTCAAAATATTTTGTTGAATTTTATGATAAGATGAATGGCCATACAAAAAAGGGTACCAAAAAGGTACATGCAAGATTTTAAAACAGTAACAATTATGAGGAATGCACCTGTAGAATGAAAGTTATGTGAGATACTAAAAATAAAAGGAAAAGAAAACAACACTTAAATATAAGTAAAACAAAGTATAGCTACTAACTTGCGATTCAATCAATGAAAATATAAACACCTTAGCCTATATATTAATAAAATAGCTTATAAATATAATGCTATATAATCATCACTCGGTTTGCAAAGTAAGTGATAAGTGGAAATATTATGAACAACACTCATAAGAGTTAAATTATCTGCTTGTCTAGTCAAAATTATTATTGACCACCATGTATGAACTGATCATAACGAAGCATTTTTCCAGTTTGTGGTAATTGATTTTAAAGCAGCAGATAAATAAAGTCTAGTAGTTTATGTAAATCTGACATATTTGTTGATAATGAAATAGATTTGCCAATCAAAATTTCATAAGAAAGATTATCAGAAATTTAGAAAATTGTCGTAATAATAACACCGACTTTTTTCAGAACTTAGAAACAATAGGGCAACCATACAACAAATGTCTTAAAGAACCAGGATTCAAATTACAATGGCAACAATTTGGAGAATCTAAAAGCTGAGAGTTGTATAATTTCAAAGGAGTCCATAAACAATTATAAGGTATAAATGAGTTGGCTTGGTATACAGTAACAGGGAGTCAACCAGAAATATTAATCATCCATATTTTCTTCCATATAGCCTGGGAAACAGATATGTCAAGCTCATTGTTCCGAAAAGTAGAAAGAGAGTTAATATTTTCCTCTGTTAAATTATTCAATTTTTTGTAAAACTTTGAAACTTCATGTGGGGATGCAGCTATTATTAGAAAATACATTTCTACATCAGAGGTGTCCATCTGAGGTAAATTGTTAGGAAAAGAGTTAAGACTGGTATTACACAGAAGTTCATTTTTATTACTATCTGAGGAAGGTAAAAAAGTTTTGTTGCAATTCAGCAAAAGTTTCAAAAAAAGTATTATTATGCTATGTATATTTTTAGTAAAACATATCTGCTTTCATCCAAGATTGCTAACATTTTGTGGTTAAAGCTAGCTTTAATAATGGATTTTGCCACAATGACAGATTTAAAGTAGTTGAAATAGGAGATTGAAAAGAGAGTCTAAATCCTGCAAAACTTGTTTTGTGGACTTAAGAATAGCAGATGATTTTAGTAAGGTGGTAGAATTGGATATAGTTATTAAAGCAGGTAAATGGAAGGGTGAGATCAATCCTTGTTCAATAAGAAGCCAAAGGGTGACTTAGATAGATCTATAGAACTAAAAACACCATTAATCTTTGCAACTTTACATTTTTTATAACGTAAATGGGGAGTTCTGTTTTTTCAAATGAATTTAAATGTGAGTTTATCAATATTTTTATAAAACTGAAGAGATAATTGAGTAGGCAGCATAGATAAGAAGCAAAGAGTTTTTGGAACAAGTACCATTTGTATAGATTCAATTTTTCCCCACCAAGATAGATGTAAAGAGGACCGCATATGAAATGTATATTAAATATGATTAAAAATGTAATCACAATTTAAAGTAATTGATTGTTTATTAGAGTGAGAAAATAGGATACCTAGATATTTAAGTTTTTCTTTTTGCCATATTATATCATGTTAGGGAGCAGTGAAGCTTCAAAGAAAAAAAAATCTGTTTTATTAGTGTTTAATGTGTATCCTGAAACTTGAGAGTACATTTGAACTAAGTTTAGCAGAGGAGGAATGGAGGAGGAAGATTTACTAATATACGAAAGAACATCATCAGCATAGGCTGAAGTTTTTATAGTAATGTTATTAACAATAAGAACTTCTATTTGATTAGAATTCTTGCTAGCAGAGGGCAGTGGCTCTATAGCAAGGAGAAAAAGCAATGGTGATAGACAACCTCCTTGTCTAGTTCCTCTAAAAAGATAAAAAGTGTTAGAAAATTGGCCATTAAAGAAAAGTCTGGCAGATGGACCTGAATACAGTGCTGATATCATGCAAATAAATGAACGGACAAAATTGAATGCAGACAAGGTAAAAAATAAATAAAGCCAGTGGACTTTATCAAAAGCTTTTTCAGAATCAAGTTCCAGGACTCTGGAGGGAAGAGAAAAAGATGGATTGGCTTCAATCGCATGGAATAATCATCTAGTGTTATTAACAGAATGTCTACGTTTCATGAAGCCATATTGGTCAACATGAATAACAGTATCAAGAATAGAAGATAATCTGGCAGCTAGACTTTTTGCATAAAACTTACAGTTCTGATTAATTAAAGAGATCGGATGAAAGTTTTAAACTTTGGTGAGATCTTTGTTGGGTTTCGGGAGAACAATGATCAAGGCTTCAGTGAAAGAGCCAGAAGTTATTCCTGAAATATTAAAGTGCGTAAATAGTTTATGTAGATGAGATACAGGGTGAGGAGAACATTTTTTATAAAATTCAGCTGGAATACCACCTTGACCAGGAGAATTAAGTGATTTTAGGTATTTAATGGCTGACTCAATCTCTTTTAAAGAGATCCACAAATCAAGTTTAGCTCTAACTAATTGAGAAATTGTAGCTAAACCACAGGACTCTAAAAATGTATCAATAGTATGGGTATCAGTAGATGGGGGATTACTGTATAAAGTGGAATAATAATCCAGAAATTCATTAACAGTTTCTTGGTGAGTTAATGCAACTTTCCCATTTGGACCAGGAATTACATTGATTTGGTTTGTATCTCTTTTAATATGAAGATAGCATGCTAAGAGCCTTCCAGATCTGTTGGCACTGAAACAGAATTTAGCTTTATTATTAGAAATTTGAATGCCAGACTTTCTGCTTAACAAAGAGTTTAATTAATAACAGTGGTTTTGGAGGTGTACTTTATAAGTGAGATCATTGGAAGTAATAAAGAGGCGTTCATATTTGGCTATTTGTTTATCCAACTTTTTAAGTTTAGAATTAAATTAATTATTATCACGTGCCACAATAGATATAGTTACACCTCTGAAGTAGACTTTTAATGCATCCCAATGGTTGACATATGAAGTAGACCTTCTAGATTAAATAGATTACATTTTCGGCATATTACTGTTATTGAGAGCAACATTAACATTCATACTCCATCTTTGTTGAGAATTCTAAGTGCAATCTATAAGCAGAATTAAAGAAAGCATGATCAGAAATATCAATATTGTTAATTGTGGGATCAGAAGTTGAAGTGATTAAATGACGGGAGGTTAATGAATAATCTATTCGGGAATAAGAATTATGAGGATTAGAAAGAAAAGTGAAATTTTTATCTGTTGGGTGATGTAAGTGCCAAATATCTACCAATTTGGTAGTTTTAAAAAAGGATTTGAGAGTGTAAACTCTTTTGGGAGGACGATATTTAGCCATAGATATTCTGTCTAACAGGGGTAACATATTAAAATAAAATCTCCTCCAATAATAAATGGAACATTTCCTAATTTGAGCACTTCCGATGTAAAAAGGGACCAAAATTTAGGATCGTCAGATGTTGGCCCATAAACATTAATTAAATGTAAAATCATATTATCAGTTTTGATTTTATACAAGATATCGACCATATGCATCAGAATGTTTATTTAATATTTGGAGCTGAAGTTTTTAGAGAAGGGAATAGCAACTCCATTTGTTTCTGTTTCTTTAGCAAAGTCTTGATGGATGAAAATGTTGTTACCATTGACCAGGAGAGAAGGAATATCTCTTTCCGCTTTATGGATCATCACCAAATGATACTTTAAAGATCATTTGATGAGGTTTGGTGTGACTTGGATTGCTGTGTATAGGAATTCTATTGGCTTTATCAATTCCAAATTTTGTGAATTCTAAATGCAGAAGACCAGGTAAAAAGTTCTTGAGATAGCGTCTACAGTCATTGCCTTCCACGTCTTCTGGTAATGATGGTAAATGAAAAATGTGCAAATAATATTGCCAGTTACAATTTTATAAATTCAGTAAGAGATTACTCATCAGAGCAGCCTTGGCAGTAATTGGCATAATGCTGTAAAAATTTTTAAGGAAGGTTCATTAGCATCCACAATTTTTGACTTGACTAGGGGGGGCATTTTGCTTGCGTGCGCTTTGTATTATTAACGACATGGACATTTTTCCTCCTCCATATGAAATAAGATACTGTAAAAAGACTTTAAAAAAAGGAAAAGATGAAGAAAGGAATACATAAAAGTCACTACAATAGCAGTAGGTGCAGCAGCTAAAAACAGCTTTGGGAGTGGTCTATGCCTCAGCCGCACCCTTTCCTTGAAGCAGCTCCACCCTCCTGACAGGAACTTTGGCAGCAGTGTAGAAGAGGATACCAGGCATCTGGTAAACGAGCAGTCTGGGAGTAAAACTCAATAAAACCATCAGCAAAGTAATCCAAGTGAAGCGCTGATTAAAAAAAACACCAGCAGGTAAAGAAAATAAGGCAACACTAGCCTGAAGTATGGCAAATAATCGTCATTAAGAGCGGGCACCAGGGAAGGCAATTGGGAAGCAGCCATCTTGCTTCACGTTATGCAGTCTTTACTGTGATTTGCCTTTACCATGCAGTCTTTCCCACGCATGTGCATTTATTCCGTATGGCGTTATGAAGCATGCATCTTTATAACACATGTCTGTACCACGCATGCTTTTACCACCATGCCTTCACCACGCATATTAGTAAGTATTGGTAGATATTTGTAAGTATAGGTAAGTACCTTCACATATTTTAAAAGTAATTAAAAAAAGAACTTAAATAGGGAATTATTTTAATAGATTTAAAAATATTAGATAAAATGCATAATAGGTTGTAGGCAAGGCATGCAAGGGATATAGAGGTATTGGACAGGGAAGTGAATTAATACTCAGGTATGACCTATTAATTGCTTGGGTATTAATATTTATTACATTTTTTAACATAACTTTAAGGAATAATTAAATCAAATACAATTGTATGATCAGTTTTGGGCACAGGATGTGAGAGATGTAAGGGCACTGGGTGGAGAAGTGTATTAATGCCCAGGTATTAACATTAATTAATACTCTGGCATTAATATCTAGGAATTACTTAATCTTAAATGTAGTAATTAATTTAATCATATACAGTTGTATGAATAGTTTTAGGTATGGGATTTAAGGGATATAGGGTTATTGGGACGGAAGTGAATTAATACTTGAGAAGTAGCTATTTATACTCAGGTATTTAATTATTTTTAAATGGTAAGAATTAGTTATATTTGTACATTAAGGGGCCGATTCCGATTCGGGCCGGAAATCTCTCCGACCGAGCCGGACCCAGAGAGATTTCCGACCGAATCGGACCCGTGCAGCACGACCGAACGAGTACGATGCGTCCGTATGCTATCGTACTCGAGTCGGTCGGACTCCCATTGAAGTCAATGGGAGCCGGTCGTCCAACGCGTACGCGGGCTCCCATTGCCTCAATGGGTGCGAGGCGAACAAGGGCACCCCCTACAGCGGGTGCGTGGCAAAGCGACTCGCGCAGTACACGCACAGGTAGGGGGGACCCATGGGTCCCCCCTGTTTGCGACTCGGGCGGCTACGCGTACAGGGGGGTCCGACACGGACCCCTGAAGTACGGCTCTGACTGCTCTTTCGAGGCGGACGGCGCGTGTCGGTCGGACTGCTCGCGGCGCGCATCGTACTTACCCGGCCGGGGAACGTCTCCATTGCGCGGTGCGAGTCGTGTCCGAGCGAGTCGGTCGGTGCAGTTAGACCCGGGAACGAGTCGGTCGGAGCGGTTGGGACACCCGAACGAGTCGGTCGGCGAATTCGCATCATACTCGCTCGTCCGGACGCGCGTACGAATCGGTCGGGAAATAGGGCTCCGAATCGGATCCGGTTATGCCGAGCCCTACCGGCCGAGATCGGAATCGGCCCCTAAGTTTTAGTGACAGAATGCCGTGGATCAAGGACTATTGTGCGGAATATTAATAATTAATATCCAGGTATTAACTAGTAATACTCTGGTATTAATATTTAATTAAAAAAATAAGCTTTAGGCTGTGGATGCAAGGGTTATAGAGGTATTGCGTGGGTAAGTATTTTTATACTTGGGTATTAATATTTGAGAATCAAACTTTAATTTAGTGATTAACTTAATCATATAAAATTGTATACATTATTTTAGGTATGGGATACAAGGGACAGAGGGGTATTGGGTGAGGTAGCGTAGTAATACTTGGATGTTATATTTTAATATCTGCGTATTTTTTAATAAATATATTTAATAATTAGAAAACAATTAATTACATATATGAAAATTAATAAAGTTAAATATTTAGTACTTTATTAAATAAACTATATGAAAGGGATTTAATCTATTTATTTTACTAAATAAAACTTAATAGAAGACATTAAAAAAACTAAATACTGCAAAAAATGGATTTTAACTTTGAAAGTGTTTAATAAAATAAGAAATATTTTTCAAATGTATTGAAATTCATTATAAATATTAAAATATATAACTTTATTTAACACAGTAAAATAGATTTGTAAACTTGAAAACAATGAAATTTGGATGATGGATGGTACCTTTAAATTCACGCTTCCTTTATTCACCCAAATTCACACCATACACTCTAACATTTCTATCCCATTGATTTATGCATAAACTTCCTGAAAAGAAAGCCTCAGACTATAATGACTTTTTGTCAATTATAAAATCAAAAACAATGAATAAAAGTCCTATGAAAATTATAATTGCTTTTGAATTACAAATGATTAATACTATTGTAAAACTCTATCCAACTACCCAAGTTCAAAGATGTTTTTTTCACTTTTCCCAGGCATATTGGAAATAAATACAAAAAATATCCTTAGCTGAGGATTATATGGCAAGCAGTACATTACCATTTGAACTTAGAAAATTAACAGCTTTGTGTTGTGTACTTCATGAATGTTTGGATGACTTCTACACTGCAATTGTACAATCAGAAATTTTACACAAAACAAGGATAAATTGGCCCCTCTTCTAAATTATTTTGAAGATACATGGATTGGCCTTCTAAGCAGGTCGGGTCATAGAAGAAAATGACGTTTTCCCACTGAACAGTGGAACTGTTACTCGTCCTGCTTATAAGGAGGTGGAAAAACAAACAATGCAATTCAGGGTTGGCTTAATTCCTTCAACAAAGCAATTGACAAACTTCATCCCAACCTTTATCATAGCCTGGATTTTTTTGTAAAAGGAACAAAGTTTTCAGGAAATAATACATGCACAATCTTTACAAGGTAGTTTGAATCCTCGAGTTTATAAGAAAAGCAAACAAATGTCTGAACGACTATTGCAAAAATCCTACAGTTCCCTTTATTGGGAGCTTCAGACTGCAAACATACTACATTCAATCAATCAATCAGAGTTCTTGTAAAGCGTGACTACTCACCCATAAGGGTCTCAAGGTGCTGAGGGGGGGGAGCTACTGTTCAGTCAAAGAGCCAGGTATTGAGGTCCTTCCTGAATTGAGGCAGAGATGGAGATTGCCTGAGATGCAGAAGTAGGGAGTTCCAGGTCTTTTCAGTAAGGTAGGAGAAGGATCTTCCTCCAGCAGTGGTCCTGCGGATCCATGGGATCCAGGCCTGATGGGTGGAGCTAAGATGTCTGGTGGGAGTGTGGAAGGAGAGGCGGTGATTGAGGTATGTGGGTCTGGTGTTGTGGAGTGCTTTGCAGGCGTGTGTGAGGAGTTTGTAGGTAATCCTTCTGTTGACCGGGAGCCAGTGGAGGTCTTTCAGGTGGCCGGTGATGTGGCTGCAGCGGGGCATGTTCAGGATCAGTATGGCAGAGGTGTTTTGGATGTTTTGTAGGTTCTTTTGGAGTTTTTGTGGTGTAGAGTGCGTTTGTAGCTTCTTTTGGAGTTTTTGTGGTGTAGAGTGCGTTGCTGTAGTCGAGTCTGCTGCTGACGAGTGTGTGGGTGACCATTTTCCCGGACTCTTGGGGATCCACTTGAAGATTTTCCGGAGCAGGCAAAGCATGTGGAAGCAGGAGGACGAGACTAAACATAGTAATTTATTGCAGTGCATTACTCTCCTGTTTTTAATCAAAAACGCCTAATTAAATTGGATTTTTTTATATTTGTCCCTTTTTTTTAAATTTAAATCATTAAAGTCCTACCTAGAGATGTCTTTTTCAACTGCTGGTGATATTTGTTAATGATCCACTCACCTGCAGTCCCTGATAATCCCAAGGTCCACTTAGAGTAAACATTGTCCAGACTTCAAAATCCATCCTTGTTGCACCGAAAAAGAAATATCAATCCAATTCCTAGGAAACCAAAAAGATGTTTTTTAATTGTAAAAATCAACATCGATAAGCTCAACAGATAAGTCCCTCGAAATTGACATCTGCAAACCAAAAACCCATCCAAATCCAAGGACACCCTGAAAAATGTTTTGTTCCAATTAAAACAATGACATCCATAAGCAAAAAAAATAATAATAATTTGTTGCCCCTGGAAATTGTCACCTGTCTTCTTTGTTTCAAATTGTACACCTGTGCAAAAAACTCGACTTAAGAAATTCTAAAATAGCTAATTAAAAGATATTATCTTAGAACGAAGTATTTTCTATTTTAAGATTCTTGTTTTTAAATCTTTTTTAAAAATACAGCTGTCCTAACCTGTGCATACGAAAGCACTCTGTTTGAGGATAAAAAGCTGGTTTAAAATATAGTAACATCAAAAAAATTAAAATTTACATTTACATGGCGCAATTTTGAATGAGGAGACCCGGTCTCCGTAATAACAACCACCTGTAAATAAGAACATGAACGCTGTATATTGTGGATTTCAACAATTTGCGTGTGTATAATGAGTTGAGCAATAGGTTTTGAGATCTGTTGACACATTTTGTGGTTTTCTGCAATACAGATGGGATCAGCTGTATGTTGTGAAATGGCTGACACTTCAGTTATTTATTTAAATAATATTGCACTGTAGTCCATCATTGATGTTTTAACTCACATAGCTGGCAAATTAAATTACAGCAGGATAAAAGGTTGATTTGTAATCAAGTTTGCTGACATTGACAAAGGCCAGGAGGCCGAAACGAGTTTGTCAGTTTTTCGGCTGCTGAAATAAAGGATTATTGAATGCACAGCCCATGAGTACGTGGCGTTCCTGTGAGGAAGATTGTGGTGTGTATGCAAGACCATCCTCATGAGCCGCGGCACCCACTGCGCTGAGAGTGGCAGCTTCGGTGTAGAAAGTAAATGAATATATATATATACACGCACATAAATACATATGTATATATATTTTACCTACTGGCAGTCACCAGTAGGTAGTTATAGTTAAGACCTAGTTTCCATAGTAAAATAATTTTTTGACTTGCCCATAACTTTAGCACCGTTTGACGAATCGCCATGAAATTTTCCAAACAAAGTGCGCCGGTGATTTTTATTGTGCATGGAAAGTTTTGGGTTGATCCATCAAGCGAGGGCCGAGAATAAAGGAGGTCAAAAAATTTGCTTTTCCCATGTTAATTCCCATAGTAATTTTAGACACGACTACAGCCCGAACCACTGAACGGAATTATACCAAATTTAATAGAAAGGTAGCTGTTGGTCCAGAAAGTGACCATTTTGTAAATTGGCGTAAATCCGTTCAGTAGTTTAAGAGATATAAAAGAAAAAACAAATTTGTATATCTAGGGACATGAAGGCTTCGCGAACCCTCCCGATCTCGTGCTGAGATCTGATTGGCTGCCAACGCTTCAACCAGGAGGTGTTGGCAGCCATATTGAGACTCAGATTCAGCGGAGTACCTGAAAAAAATATTTTCTAAAGAAAAGGGGGCAGGGTAGGAGTACCCTGACCCCTAAGCTCTGGTGCTGGGGTCCCTGCTAGGTCAAAAAAAGCATTTTTTTTAAAACGTTTGCTGAAAATCATGATGAATCCGTGACTTTGGCAAAATTCTTTTTAAAAAAACAAGTGCAGGCTTCTGCACTTATTTTTAAAAGAGCCCCCGGGTGGGCCAGGTACCTTGGGCATTTGTTAAAAAAAAAAGGAGGGGCCACCACCTCCCCGTGCTTTAGTTAAAGTATTAGAGGGGGGCCGAGTGGACCTCCCCTCAATGTGCTCTTTACAGCCCAGGGACCACCACCTCCCCATGGCTTTGAAGCAATAATTAGTGGGGGGCCGCGTGGACCCCCCACGTCCTGGGGACCAACACCTCCCTGGGGCCAGCAATTAAAATACATGTGGGAGGGGACATGCTCAGGGCCGGCCCATGAAAACAGAAGGAGGGGGCCATTAATGGCCCTGGGGAACACCACCCCCAGCCGGCGCTCCTGCTATGTCCCAGGATGCCCACTCCTGGGACACAGCTGTTTGCTTTTGCTTGGCAGGAGCTGACAGCTCTCGCCAAGCAAAAGCAAACACACCGTTTCCAGCGGGCGGTAGCTGTCAAACAGCTCCCGCTTGCTGGAAGCAGAGTTTTAATCTTTTTCCCTGCCCGCAGACATGCGAGCAGGGAAAGAGATGAAACAATTGCTCTCACACACAGGGAGCTGCATTTCCCCCTGAAATTGGCCCAGGGAGCGCGGGTCTCCTCCCCATTAAGTTTTATCAAGGCTGTTTTGGCCCTAACACATATTTCCACAAATCAAACCTCAACGGGAGGCATTTACAAATATAAACATAGCAGGTGCCCCCGTTGACGCTCCACTTCTGTAAAGGACAAATGATCCTAACTCCTGGACTTGGCGAAGGCAAAGCAAATGAGTTTTCTTGGCAATTCCATATTGAAAGACAATCTGAAGTGCTTCATGGAGGTGATTGCATCATTGATCTATTGAAGCGCAATCTGTATGTAGCTGTTAAGAGTGAGTTCTTTGTTGTCCTGTCCTGGTGAGAGCAGAGTCCATGGTTCACCCTTTAAATTACTATGAGCATACAAATGTGCAAATCACTTGGAATCTTCACCCATTTGGCCCCGCCCATCTCAGTAGTATGCAAAGTTTTCCCGTCTTTTGCCAGGATGATGGATGGCTCAACAAGTGGCCCCCCAGCGCGTTTCCTCCAATTTTGGTGAGCAATTCCTGATGCAGAGGAATATGAGGACCTCTCCACTAAACAAAGGAGCACTTACTTAATATAGTTAAGAGTAAAGACCCTTGTTTGGTGTAGATTTACCTCTTTGTAGTTTGTCATCTCTATAGGAGGATTCATGTTATCACATATTTCTGGATAAAGATGCACCAGGAATGATAACATTGCCAAAACGCACACAAGGTCACTGGTGACATTTCGTCATGCTCCATTATGCAGCTGTAGTGTAGAGTATGTACTGGTCATTTACCCAAGGAGGTAGCACTTAATAATAGCACTTAATAATTAACCAGTTGAAAGTACTTCACTTGGGTAGATATTTTGTGCTTAACTGTGGACTCTTGTTGGATAAAAGGGCAGGTATGGTTCCTTTATGGCTGAGTGACTCAAACAGCTATTGACATACCCACACAGTCACTTAGACACCCACTCACACACTCAGGCACTCACACACCCACTCACAAACACACTCAGACACTCATGTACCCACTCACAGACTCATACATCTGCTCACACAGCCACTCAAAGATCCATTCAAATCCTCATGCACCCAATCAGACACGTACACCCATTTACAGAAACACTCAGACACTCATGCACCTACTCACAGATCCATACAGCCACTCACACAGTCATTCACAAACCCACTCAGAGACTCACATACTCACTCAGAGACTAATGCACACACTGAGAGACCCACTCAGACACTCATGCACTCACTCACAGACTGACTCACACTCATGGAGGCACTCACAGACCCACTCAGACACTCTCATACCCACTCACAGACCCACTGAGACACTCACTCAGACACTCATGTGCCCACCCATACACCCACTCAGACAATCATGTACCCACTCACAGACCCACTCAGACAAACACACTCACTCTCAAAGGTTACAGGTAGGAAATAAAATGTAAAAAAAACTTTAAAATTCACTTAAAAACAAAAGGTTACAGGGACGTGATAGTTAGGCTCAGATTTCACTCGTACAAAACAATAGAAATTCAGCAGTTATAGTTGCCTGAGCTAACTATAACTTACCCCTCACAATGCACTGCTTATGACCTTGCATGTTACATCACTCATGACATGGTCAGTGACATCACTGATGACATCATCCACAGAACCACTCACACACCCACTCATACCCCTATACAACCTCTCATACACCCACTCACACACCCACATAATCACTCACATACCCATTCAGAGACCCATACAAGTACTCACACAACCACTCACTCATCCATAGAGCAACTCGCTCACTCATACAGCCATTCCCACAACCACTCACTGACCCATTCAGCTGCTCATACAACCAGTCACTCACCCATACAGCCACTCACACAGCCACACACTCATGCATTGTCTTTCGTACACCAAGCCTATAGCGCCTACTCTCAAACTATATAGCTGCAAGGCCGTGAGTAGTGCCCTATACGGGGCAGAGCTGTAGGGCACGGTAAATGCAAGCAAACTTTTAGCAGTGGAGAACAAGTTCCTTAGAAACTTGGTATCCCTTCCACAAAGCACCCCTCTCCTCCCACTTAAACTTGATATGGGCATCAAGCCTATTAATGACCTTGCAAGGCTTCGCCCATTGATGTTTTGGCACAGAATGGTCACTACTCCTGATCTGGCACCTTATGCTGCTGCTTACAGTGAGGTTTGCGCTCTAGATAATACCAAAAAGATCGGCTGGATCAAACATGTAAATAATCTTCGGTCCTGCATTGGTTTGCCAAATCATGATATTGGCGGTTCACCAACCTACACTAGATGCCGGGTCAAATTATTATATTGGGCATGGGTTGAGCAGAACACATTTTCTATAACCAAACAAGGCAGCCTGACAGAAGCTTTTGGAGGCCTGAAAACAAGCCGTTTTTTAGAGAGCTATCTTGATATCATCAAGGTACCAGCCGATAGGAAACTTTATATCCAATTCAGGCATGGTAGCCTACCAATCAATGCTTTCACAAACACTTGGCTGAGTAATAAATCCCAGCCCAAGGGCTGCCCCTGTTGTTGTTGCTCACATGAATCAATATGCCATGTTATCTTTGCCTGTACAGCCTATGCGAAACCTAGGAGCAAATGGCTAGCCCCAGTGTGTAGACAGCTTGGGACTCGAAATTTCAACGTGGCCTTGCATATATTGAAATCAGATTCCAGATCGTTATTTGTTTGCGCAACTGCGAAATGTTTAGGCCAGTTTTGGGTGATCAGAAGGCAGGCGCTGCAAATTCCCTTGCCCAACCCCGAGAGTCAAAATTGTGACTATGCTTGGACTGTAACTCGGGGTTTGTTTTATACGAAATTGCTTGAATGCATTCGCACTTTAGTCATGGGTTTTTATTGTTTGTAACAAATTGCTGGAGATATAACTAAGAATACCTTGACATTTGTTTTACTTACATCGTTCCGTATGCTGTTATTACCATGTCAATTCCAGCTATTGTTAATTGTAACTTGTTTTAATATTCACTTGTTTGTCGTTTTGCCAGCCAGAATGCACTAGACTCGACCTGTATGGCTGTATCTTTTATGGTTTTTATAAAGAGTTTGATTGATTGATTGATTGATTGACACACCTACTCACTCAACAATACAGCCACTCACTCACCCATACAGCTACTCACACACCCATAAAGCCACTCAGACACCAACTCTCACATGGATACACACAGTCATACAGCCACTCAGGTAATATATATTAGAAGTAGTATCACTCAGTAGTACACCCAGTATACTAATTTAACTTTCGTAGTAACTTAGTATATATGTTTAACACTCATAAACTATTAGAAAACACTTACACTCACTGGATGATGTCATCAGTGATGTAATCAGTGATGTCATTGGAGATGTCATCAGTGATGTCACTGACCATGTGATTAGTGATGTAATATGTGAGGTCATAAGCAGTGCGTTGCAAGGGCATAAGTTATAGTTATAGTTAGATCAGGTAACTATAACTCCAGAATTTCTATGGTTTTGTACGAGTGAAATCTGAGCCTAACTATAACACCCCTGTAACCTTTGTTTTTTTCAGTGAATATATAGGTCCAACAAGGAAGACAGACACTGTGGATGCATGTGCAAATAGATGTATTGCTTGGCATCAGCAATAATCGAACATGTTTCCGCAAAGAACTGCCTTTGTCAACATAATATGCACCATTTTGCTCACTCATTATTTAGTCACATGTGCACAATGTCATGGTAAATATAGAAAACATCAAATAACATAAAAAACAGCAACCAGAGCAACCTGAGCATACATGGCATAATTCCAAGCATATTAAAGGCATGCATTTGACATTAAGGCATAACTCACCATGGTGTCTCGAGCACAATTACATTCCGATTGATATTTGCAGAGTACGCCACTGTTGCCCATATTGGCGCTTCAAATAAACACAATGATGTGGACGGGATGTGCAGTCCCCGCTGTCATGTGTACTGCCCAAGTGGGCAGTGTATGCGCTATACCCTTCATATCATAATCACCATATTCAAATTAAAAAATAAGTAGTAAACATAAGGGTACAATCAAGTACAGACAGCAAAATAGACAATCTGAGTTCCAATACAGTGAGGCTACTCTAAGGTCCTCTTCGTCATACCATACTGCATGACACATATACAGGTACATATTCAGCCCAAGTGGGCTTTAACAAATGTGGCAACTACACATCCACGAACCCATGCTCACTTGCATACAGGCCAAAATAACCAGTAGCTGCTGACAACCTCATGGGGGTCCATCTAAAATGAGAAGCATCAGTGTAGCCCATATACTTTACAAACGAAAAACCTAGAACCAGTTTATCACAAATCAGGGGTGGCTGTGCCACAGAGCTTAATAGCAGCAGTTCCTTTAGTCCACAAGGTGCCTGCCCGAGATATAATTAGTTCTTTTACATCCAAAAAGTTCCTGTTACTTCACTGCAAACTAAGTAAAAACACACACATAAAAACGGGTTAAAATCAAGGAAAACAGCTTTCCTTAACAGTAGGCAGCAGAAAGCATGCTAATTATAATATCCCACGAGGATACATAATAGATAAACGAATATGACAGTGTTCCCCGCTACAGTAGACTTTGACCTGTTATAAATGCACATATAATTCCTCATCACAGTTCAACCCCTTAGGTTCCTTACTGTCCAGTGCTAATATGTATCTTGATTCCATTATTCTCCATTTCTTCTCTCTGTTTCCCTCTCTCACCTCCTGTTGCGGGGATTCTGCACATATACAGAACTATGCGCAGGAAAACAGGACCTCGGTGTATGGTGGTGTACCAACCATCCACCTTAGTGCCCAAAATCCCAATCCGACTAGCTATAGTGTCTCATTCGTTCTCCGTACTACAGCGAAGCTACCAATGATTAGACATCCCAGAACACGGACTCTTTTAGGAATCGCGGGAGCAAGAACACTCTTTCATTACTCACTCATACTTGTTCACAACGTGCGTATTAAGAGACACTGTATAGTTTAAAAGGTTTATTCCAACTAACGTGCTCTAAGACACAGTACACGTGCCAGTACTAACAGCATTATGCATAAAGACAAAATAGTAAGCATTGTTACAATTCCATAGAATACAAACGGGGACAGCATTTTATAAAGACAGTGGATAAAGGACTATAATGCCTTGCCACCCTCCCCGTGCTAGTAACTAGTTTATTATAAAAATAGAAGACCTCTGGGCTTTGTCAGGGGGACCCACATACCTCAAGAACTAGATGCAAGGTTTACATCATCGGACAAGCACAGCTCTTCTCCCTGGAAAGGTTTTTCTCCAAGTGCCTCTAACAGGTATATTGCAATATTAAAAGCACTCGAATTTCAGCAGTGCAGCTGTGCTTCGTGTTATGTCTAAGTGCGTGGGGCTGACCAGAACAGAATAACAAGGGACGTTGTTTTTCGACCTTGTACATCGTGTGCAGACGAAAACCACAGAGAACAGCAGAAAACGTGAAAGGCAGAAATGTAGACAGTTCTCATGAACATAGGCACAAGCAGAGTCTGGAAAAACAAAGTCACGAAGTAACGTGTGCAAAAGAGGCATCATGGCAGCTAGGCCTAAGCTAACTAAGCAATGTCGACAATGAGGCCACAATCCACACCACACTCCTTGTGGATACCATCAATAACACTGTGATTCAAATCCTTATCCTCCCCTCCATGTACAGAGTGAAAGTGACTTGCTATGGGATAAGAGGTGTCAAAGTTCTTAATAGCCCTCAAATGCTGTAAGATCGACATGGGTACTTGTAGGGTGGTACTCCCTACATAGATTTTGGGGCAAGTGCACTTCAGGATATAAACCACATATTCACTTTTACATATAAAGTGACCCTTGATCTTGTGAATATCCCTGCCAAACATGTTAATTTCAGTTATGTTTTCACCATTTATGCAAGCTTTACATTTCGTGCATCTAGTAAAGCCATCTTTGGGTTTAAGCCAGGTCCTTCTCTCCATCCGGACATTGCTCCTTACTAGGGTATTTCTCATAGATTTCGCTATCCTGACAACCCTGACTCCCGAGGGAATCGTGGAAACAGAACTAGAGCTCTTTAATTTGGTAACTCATGCATGCCCAAAGGGAGACACAAGAATACTCAAATTAGCATTTCAATATTTATTGAAGCAATAAGATTCTTGTGTAAAATACGTGTGCTGCAATAATCAATAGAAGGAAAAAGAATAATCAGCATCACAAGAATGGTAAAGAAAATAAACAATTCAACCATTGTGCTGACTTATAGAATATGTGCTTGCATATAAGTACAGTTATAGTAATGCTCCTACCTAGATCTCCATATCCTATTGTACCTAGTGTTGGTGAATCTGCCAGAATCCCTGTAGGGTGATCTAGCTCCCCAGTTACCTGTGGGTACATTTCATCTGGGAGCTCGTCTTGGTGTAGAGCTGGGCACCATCCTTCTCTGGAAGTAAACAGGATTCAGTTGACCCGGAAATCCGGCATGAGGCGACCTCAACAGTGTTAGCGAAATGCTCCTCGACAGTGTCAGCAAAATGCTCCTCTAGCTAGGCAAAGGAGTGACGTTGTTTATATAATAAACTTCACCCATGTTGCCATGCCAAAGTGCCATTCAGGCTCTCATTATTGATTCTTTCCTGACAAAGAGGTCGCTGTGTGAACAATAATAAACAACATTAAGGCTCTGATAATATGCCTATGAAGATGTGTAAATGTAAGCAAAGTTATTTCATGGAACCTTGCTTATACAAGCACACAAGCAAATGTGTGTCGAATTTCAAGGTTCAAGAAAAGATGTCAATTTCAAACATGAGGATGTAAAATGGTGGTGTTTCTGCCCAGGCCTAATGTGACCACCTGACAGTACCTGTATCTTAACATCTAGGAATTCCGCTTCCATCTCACTTATGTTGCTGGTGAATCTTGAATTCAAATCATTGGTGTTAATATCTGAACCACATATAAGGGCTCAGTTCATGTCTTCTCTCCAGATTACAAAAATGCCATCCATGAACCTTACCCACATGGAGATGTGTTCATTCCATTTGTCAAGGGGAGGGTTACTGAGCACCTGCTCCTCCTACCAGCCCATATGGAGGCTAGCATAACTGGGGGCGAAGCAGGTGCACATCGCTGACCCCCGATATTGTTCATATATATCGTATCCTTCCTGTAGGCGATGAGGGCACAACAACCAAGCACACTGGTGAACAATTCAAAATGTTATTTCTCAAACTCTGAAGTCCTATGTCAATGGCGCTTCACTCTCCTCGGTCCCACCGCCAAGGACCAAGTCCTCAAAAATCAATTCTGCAAATGGAAAGGAGCGTTGATGTATTTAAATTTCATGGAATACAGAGGATTATTCCGAATGTGCGAGGGGGGATTGGGAACTAAAAATAAGGCAACAGGAAGCAAGATGGATAAGTAAATGTAGAACGGTTGATCAAGGATTAAATAGTGATAATGAATTACACTATTTTTTACACTAGATTTTCATCTTGTTAAAGTCAGTTTTGAGTGAGGAGCTATAGTTGTGACCAGTGGGTCGTGAAATTAGAAATGAAGGATTTTGTCTGATCCGCACTCTAGAGTGCGGTTAGAAACCGGGAGAACCAGATGTGAGATGAGAGCCCTGGGACAACAGGTTGCAGGCATATATATATGTTTTGCCATTTGCTTGAGACAGTATATTGACGTTTTAACCAAAGATCTTGTGAGTAGTTATCATTAGGTTTTATTTATTAGGCCATTGGAAGTCGTAATATAGAACTTGTCAATGACAGGGAGGAAAAGTCAAAGGTTTCCAAGCCCAATCCTAGATTGGTCGGGCAGTGTCGAATAAGTAATTGTAAAGTGATCAATTTAAATATAATTATATTAAGGTAACGCAAGTATAAATAATAATTAAGATCGAGTGTGTTATCTAGTGGATTCTTTTGTGGCGTTTATTATGTTAGAAGTAAGCCTTGATACGGAACTTGCAGAGAACAGGAAGGGGAAGTAATGTGTTTAAATGCCCAACTTCAGGCAGGGCACTCACCGAGCGCATTCGCGGTTAATGGATCCACGATATCTTGTAGCGGGCTACTTAATTTGAAATGGTAATGTGATTCGAGTTGTAGATATATAATTGCAGTAAGGCAAACGGTGGCCTTGAAAATAATCAGTATTTAATGCGTGATAACTTTGTCTCTTCCGTTTAAGAAGGAAGCGCATCACCGCCCAGCGTCAGACAGGTTAGGCGGGGGTCTTGACACGCAGACCTACGGAGGCAAGGGAGGAGTCATTAAGATTAGAAGGAGCGATTCTGATAGACGATTGGCCAGAAAAAGTAAGGACCAGAGAGGGAACCGAGTATACGAAAATACTGATGGGCTCTTGGTTAAATAATGGTACCGTTAGCTCGTGAAGAGTGATTGGTTAATAACTGTGAGGACCTGTGAGGGAACCATGTTAACAGTAACACTAATTAAGAGGCTAGAATCAGCGATTCCCCATTGATCATTGGTATATTTAAATACAGGGATCCAAGAGTGTTAGTTTTACGGCGGGATTTATCGGGCCAGGCCGTGTTATGAAGACTAGAGTATAAGACGCTCTGGCAAGAGATAAGAACCAAGGTGTCATATGGGGATGTTTTGCCTGCCTGTGATATTAAGTATTGGACTTTTTTTGAGCCTGGGGACCAATGATCAAGAGAACAACAGTTATTATGTGTTCTCTGATTACAGAATTTTGAATGATATTGAAAAAGGTGCAGGAGACTATACATTTTACGGGGTCTCTGTTGGTGGGTAGGACTTAAAGGTAGAACAGTTGGATACCACATTTAGTGACAGTTTTTGAACCATGTAGAAAAAGGTTTATCATGAATAAAATTTCCCAAAGTAAACAGGGTTTTACAATTTGGTATATAATTTTTTATGTCTAGGACAGACGTTTCCACATTTATGGGTTGAGGACATGAAGAGCAGAAGGACTTTAAAAGAGAAACGCTTAGGATTTAAACTGGAGGTACGTTCTAAGTGCTACTAATGAAACTTATTAGATAATACTGCTGTATGGGAGTGAATGATGAATAAGAATTTAATAATTTATGTGAAATAGATTCTCATTAGGAGTTTAAACATGATTACATGATACAGGGTAACAACAGTTTGTACGGTACATTAGATAAATTGATGAGGTAATGATGTGGAAGCAAATAAGACTGCGTTGAGACCATTAGATGCTTTCCATCCAAAAACCATGAGCGGATTGTTTGCTCGGGTATAATGTATGGAAATTAGAGTGTATATAGGCAGACTTGAAGGGGTTGTTGGAGATTCAAATCTATGAGAAGTAATTAAAATTGGATAATGAGATTCAATTTTTCGTTTTTTAACATGTATAAAGGTTTGTATTGATTTATGTACTTATCCCTTGTTTCAGCCCTGATGACGTCCAAGTGAGGACGAAAAGCGTAGGCTGACGATTTGATATTGTTTTGTCTTGGAGCAATGATTTTTTTTGAATAAATAAATGGAACATTCATATGAAGCAAGTTTGCCTATGGATTTGGTTTATTAAATGAACACAATAATTGATTGAATACTACAGCAGATACATTGACACTCCTTACCATTTGCAGAATTGTTCATATATATCATGGTTAAAAAAGAATATGTTATGTTTGAGGCACCAGTCAATCATGTTTAACAGCATTTTGCTATATTTATAGAACCTTATTGGCCTCACCCTAAGCAAGTGTTCAACAGCCCTGAGCCCATCAGTATGGTGAATGCTTGTGTATAGGGACGCCACATCTAATGTCATGAGCACCGAGCCCTCCTCCCAACTGATATCAAAGACTCTTTTCAAGAAATCAGTAGTGTTTTTGATATGCGATGGTAAGTTCTGCACAAAGTGCCGTAAGAAATAGTCTATGTTCCTGGAAACATTTTCAAATAACCCCTCTTGGGCTGCTTTAATGGGTCTCCCCTGGGGTTTGTTGGCATATATATATATCGCCAGTAGGTAGTTATAGTTTGGACCTAGTTTCCATCGGAAAAGTGTTTTTTTCCCCATGCAGCTTCCCATAGGGATTTTGACACAACTACAGCTCAAACCGCTGAAAGGAATTACAATCAATTTGGCAGAAAGCTAGATTGTGGTCCAGAAAAAGCGCCTTTTGTAATTTATTGCAAATCAGTTCCAAAGTTTTGGGGTTATCAAAGAAAAAAGATTGATGTATATCTAGGCTGCAGAGCCTCCGAGGATCTGACAGATCTCATGATGAGATCTGATTGGCTGCCACCACTTCAGCCAGGAAGTGGTGGCAGCCATCTTGCGACTCTGGACTCCGCACGAGTCCCAAAACAAAGAGAAGGGGTCAGGGTAGGAATACATTGGCCCCTAGGCCTGGTGGTGGGGTCCCACAGGGGGCCAAAAATGTTATTTTTAAAATGTTGCCACAAATTAATCCGCTGCAAAATGTAAAAAAAACAAGTGCGGTCCCCCACGCTTGTTTTTTCACAATGCCCCCGGGTGGGCTAGGCCCAAGGGGGATTATGGGCAATATAATTGGGGTGAGGGGCGCAAGTGGCACCTCTCCCCAGGAGGATTTCCTTATAGATAAGTGGGAGGGGGGCATGTGGCTACCCCTCCAGGGCCAATTTTGGCCCTGGGGACCCTATCCCCTGGGGCTTGGATGTCTTAATAATGGGCGGGGGGCCACACCGCAACCTTCCTCAGGCCGATTTCGACCCCGGGGATCCCATCCCCTGGGGCCCAGCCAAAATTTGAAAAGGGCAGGGAAACCTGTATTTGCTCTCTCTTGGTGGGAGCAATTTCAAAGCACCTGCCAAGCGAGAGCAAACACAAAGTCTGCACCCAGCTGTCGGGAGTTTAAAAAATGCTCACATCCGCTGGGAGCGGACTTCAGATCTGGACATGGAAACAAATCTGAATATTGCTCCCGCCCACAGGGAGCAGCATTTTTACCTGCTCTCTGCGGGCGGGAGCAATGCCGACTCCAGCTAGATGTGGGGAGCCGGCTGGGGCCTTGGGATTCCCCCCACGAGGAGATGGTGGGTGCCCTGGGTGGGCACCAGAGCACCCACCCTTAGTTGGCTGGGTCCCGGAGGATGGGGTCCCCATAGCCAAAATCAGCCCAGGAAGGTGGGCCACGTGGCCCCCTACCCCTATACTAATTGGCTGGGCCCCAGTGGATTGGGTCCCCAGGGCCAATATTAATCATTGGCTAGGCCCTGGGGGATGGGGTCCCCGGTGTTGAAATCGGCCCTGGGAGGGAGGCTGCGTGCCCTCTACCCCTTTACTAATTGGCTGGACACCAGGGGATGGGGCCCCTGGGGTCGATATTGGCCCAGAGAAGTGGGGTGTGTGCCCCCTCCCCCTTTAATCATTGGGCAGGCTCCGGGGAATGGGGTCCCCAGGGCCAAATTCGGCCAGCGGGGGAGAAGTCCATGTGGCCCCCTTCAGCAATTAGTCAGGCCCGGGGGATTGGGTCCCCGGGGCAATATCGGACTGGGGAGAGGGGCAGCATTCCCCCCTTCCCATTTAGAAAAGGTGCTGGTCCCTGGGGTCCCCTTAGGTCAAACTCTTCCTGGAAGGGGGGCTGTGTGCCCCATCTACAATACGGGTCGGCCCCGGGAGATGTGGTCTCCGGGGCCACAGATTGACCCAGGAAGAGGGGCTGCATGCACCCCTCCCCCATAATTACAATGGCCAAGCCTTGTGGCATGCCCCTCGCTGCGCATAGCATGCCCCTCTCCCTGTTTACAATATGGAGGGGCCCCGGGAGATGGGCACCCAGAGGCAAAAGCGGCCCGGGGAGGGGTGCTGGGTGCCCCCCTCCCCCATAAATTCAGTGGCCAGGCCTTGTGGCCAGCCCCTCGTCGTGCCAGGCCAAAGGCTGTGCACTGTGTGAGGCTGGCTGCATGCTGGGGTGAGCGCAGGGTCTGGGGGTTGGATTAACGTATGGTAATTAGATATTACTTTACGTTTAAAAAAAACTAGAAATTCACTAAAAAAACAAAAGGTTACAAGGTCGTTATAGTTAGGAAATAGCATTAACAAAAACGTAGAAATTCACTAAAAAACAAAAGGTTACAGAGACGCTATAGTTAGGTTCAGATTTTAGACACACAAAACCATAGAAATTCAGGAGTTATAGTCAGAGTTATCTCAAGTAACTAGAGCATGTGCCCTAAAGTAACGATAGCTTGCGCCCCTGCCATACACAATGTTGTCATCAATCATGTCATTTGAGATGTTGTAGTGGTGTTATCAATGATGTCATAGAACATGTAATGATTGATGTAATATGTGAGGTAATTAGCAGTTATAGGGCATGAGTTATCATTACTTGAGATAAATGCAACTGGTTAATTCCAGTGGTTTTGTTAATTTAAAACAATATGTTTTAACTGACATTTTGACCTAATGATAACTTCCCTTTAAACTCTGGGTTTTTTCAGTGAATTTCTAAGGTTTTTTAAATGTAAAGTAAGGTATTAGTACCATAACTAACTGTAACGTCACTTTAACATTTTTTTTTGCAGTGAATATCTAGTTTTTTTTTAACGTAAAGTAATACTTTATTATCATATGTAACACCAAACCACCCTGCGGGCAGCCAACCCCACACCACACATGGCCCTTGGCCGTGTTCCATGTGGGGTTGGCTGAAGGGCCTAGTCTGTGGCCAGGCCATGCACCCAACCGCTGGTGGGGGGAATTGGGTACAGGGGTTGGGTGCCCAAACTAATGGTGGGTGGAGTTGCATAAACAAACTGTGGAATTCGCTCCGCCCTAGTCATTATGCATTACTCCCACAAATGAATAAAAGTCAATATTTTTCATGTCACTGAAAAAGCACTGCTGAAATGCGAAAGCGGTGACTCATCCATGAGCCTGGCAACCTCGCTCATTGAGGACCTTCCTTAATTAGCGCCGTAAACAGGGAGCTACCTTCAATACTCCCTGAAGAGAAACCTGCTTTAAGTATGAAAGGAGGATAAATAATGCGCTGTAGGAATCGAGAATGTCAGCCGACATGAGTATTGCCAACTCAAATTCCCCTGGTATGAACTTGCTGCAGCCGTGGGCCGACTGCAAGGGATCGCACCCTCTGATAACTGTCCCCGCCCACATGCCTGCATGCCTAGCATTGTTGTGCTCCACTCGGCCGTGTGCTGCCCGGCCTCTGTCTAGTGGTGCTGCCGGAGGCTTTGGGGTCAAGAGAAGCAATCCTCATAGGCTCGGGCCCTAACCTTGCCTGGGAGTGGGCAGGGCTTGCTGAAGCCACGCTCACCTCGCAGCCTTCTGTGTTGCTCCTGGGCATGGCGACTGTGACTCTCGCTTGAGCCAGTCAACTCCCTTTGTTGGCAGTGCACCTGAGGGCTCTGGGCAAGTCCCTCTTGTTTTATCTCCTAATCTGCAAAGGAGGACGTGAAGCGCACTGCTTCCTGCTCCATTACCGGTCCCACGTGATGTCCTCACTTCCACCTGGTGCTCCTTAATAAAAAAAACCTACGTAAAACTCTGTTCCGCTGGCGGTAGACGGAGTTGCCCGAACTCTGCTCTCCAAGCGAAACGCTGGAGTGGCAAAACTCTTCAAACTCCACAAGTGGAGTGGAGAATACTGCCCACACTTAGCCCAAGCCCCCATGGGGTATGTATTGTTTCAAGATAAAGGGTGTCATTTAAGTAAGGCAGACCTATTGACTTTGGAAGGGTCAAAACAGCCAAATATAAAAAGTGGGCCTATTGACTTAATGAAGAGGTCAGCAAATCAACATATATATAACACACCTATTGTCTTTGTAAAAAAATCACCAATATTTATAATCAAGTCATATTTTTCATTAATTCACTCAGTGCAATGTTTGATAAAAGTGACTGTCATAAAAAATGGAATAAGTTTTATGTAAAAAAATCAAAATGTGTTTAAGTTTTATTAAACATTTCTAATGCTGCAGAGTGCAGCCATAGAACCAACTACAAAGGGGGCTCTGCACTCCAGCTGGAGAGCATAGTGTTTCAGCTAAGAGTGCTTTACAAAATATGGTCATCTCTCCTTGGGTCATAGATTTAATGACCAAGAAGACTTACTGTTTTTTTCAATGTTGCTGGGGGACTGCTGTACTCCCTGCAACCCCACCACAACATTAAAAAAATGCTTGTTTGGTGCCCCTTCCCCTTCTAGGGAAACTACCAGGCTCCCAAAAATATATTTAAAAAGCCCTCGCAGAGCATTATGGGGCGCTATTTGCAAGGAGTAGTGAAAAAAAAGAGAGGCATCAATCAATCAGGGGTTTGTTAAAGCGCGACTACTCACCCGTAAGGGTCTCAAGGCGCTAGGGGTGGGGGGGGCGTGCAGGTTCCATCCATCAAGGAGAGGGTCTGTCGAAGAGCCAGGTTTTGAGGTTTCTTGCGAAGATGGGGAGCGATGTTGTCTGTCTGAGGTGGAGCGGAAGGGCGTTCCATGCTTTGGCCGCGAGGAAGGAGAAGGAGCGGCCTCCCGATCTGGTCTTTCTGGTGCGGGGGACCACTGGGTAGGAGAGCTGGGCTGATCGTAGGGTCCTTTGGGGTGCGTGGAATTTGAGTCGGCTGTTCAGGTATGCTGGTCCGGTGCCGTGGAGGGCCTTGTGTGCGTGGGTGAGCATCTTGAAGGTGATTCTCGCCTCGACAGGGAGCCAGTGGAGTGTGCGCAGGCGCTGGGAGATGTGGCAGTGTTTTAGCAGGTTGAGGACCAGTCTTGCGGCGGCGTTCTGGATGTTCTGTAGCTTGCGTGTGAGGTTTTTGTTTATTCCGGCGTAGAGTGCGTTGCCGTAGTCGAGTCTGCTGGTGACCAGGGCGTGAGTGACGGTCTTTCGGTGTTCGAGGGGATCCATTTGAAGGTCTTACGAAGGAGGCGGAGGGTGTGGAAGCAGGAAGACGAGACAGAGTTGATCTGGCGGTCCATTTTGAGCTCGGAGTCCAGGATGATTCCCAGGTTGCGTGCGTGGTCCGTGGGGGTTGGCGGGTTTCTGAGGGCGGGGGGCCACCAGGTGTCGCTCCAGGCATCGGGGTTTGGGCCCATGATGAGTACTTCTGTTTTGTTGGTGTTTAGTTGTAGGCAGCTGTTTTTCATCCATTTGGCGACGGCTTCCATGCCTTCTCGAAAGTTGCGTCTGGCGGTGTTGGGCTCGTTGGATAGGGAGAGGATGAGCTGGGTGTCGTCTGCGTATGACATGATGTTGAGTCCGTAGGTTCTGACGATGGGGGCGAGTGGAGCCATGTAGATGTTGAAGAGCGTCGGGCTGAGGGAGGAGCCCTGGGGGACTCCGCAGGTGGTAGGTGTGGGGTCCGAGAGGAAAGGGGGGAGTCTGACCCGCTGCGTCCTGCCGGAGAGGAAGGAGCAGATCCAGTCGAGGGCCTTGTCCTGGATTCCTGCGTCGTAGAGTCTGCGAATTAGGGTGCAGTGGGAGACGGTGTCGAACGCCGCTGATAGGTCGAGGAGGATGAGGGCTACTGTTTCTCCTTTGTCCAGTAGGGTGCAGATGTCGTCTGTTGCGGCGAGGAGGGCGGTTTCCGTACTGTGGTTTTTTCTGAAGCCGGATTGGGAGGAGTCGAGGATGTTGTGTTCTTCAATGAATGTGGCGAGTTGGCTGTTGATGGCTTTCTCGATGACTTTCGCTGGGAACGGGAGCAGGGAGATGGGTCTGTAGTTTTTGAGGTCGGTGGGGTCCGCTGAGGGTTTCTTCAGGAGGGGGTTGACCTCAGCGTGTTTCCAGTCATCGGGGAACGAGGCGGTCGCCAGGGAGCGGTTGATGGTGTGGTGGAGCATGGGTGCGATGGTGTCGGCGGCTCTGTTGAAGATGTGGTGGGGGCAGGGGTCCGTGGGGGCCCCTGAGTGGATTGCCTTCATTGTCTTCAGTGTGTCTTCGGTGGTGAGGGCTGTCCAGTCGTCAATCGCTGGTTTCCGGGTGTCGGGGGTGGTTGGTGAGGGTTCAGTGTGTTGGTTGTCTTCGTCGAAGTTGTCGTAGATGCTCTTGATTTTGTGGTGGAAAAAGGTGCTGAGTTTGTCGCAGAAGTAATGTGAGGGAGGGATGTCGGTAGACTCGCTAGTGGGTTGGGCGAACTCCTTGATGATGCTGAAGAGTTCCTTGCTGTTGTGCGCGTGGGTGGAGATTCTGTCTTCAATCGCTTTTCCTCGTTTCTCTGATGAGTTGATGGTAGGCATTGGTGGCGGCTCTGAAGTTGTTGTGGGCTTCTGGGGATTTGGTGTTCCTCCAGGCCTTTTCGAGGTGGCGGCATGTGCTTCTGGACTCTCGAAGTTCGGTGGTAAACCATCTGGCTTTCTTGGCGCGGGTATTGTTGTTTTTCTTGAGGGGGGCTATGGTGTTGGTGCTGTCCGAGATCCATCTATGCAAGGTTCGGGCTGCGGTGTTGGGGTCGTCGTTTTCCGCGATGGTTGGGGTGGAGTTGTTGAGTGAGGAGGTGAGCTGGTCGTCGGTGATTTTGGTCCAGGTTCTTCGTGGAAGCAGGTGCTGGTGTCTGTTGATGGTGGGTGTTCTGAAGGTGAAGTGGACGCAACGATGGTCGGTCCATGAGAGTTCGGTGGTGTGGCTGAAGGTGATGGAGTTTCCTGTAGTGAAGAGGGGTCGAGGGTGTGTCCTGCTGAGTGCGTGGGCTCGGTCACGATCTGGCGCAGTCCAATGTTGTGGAGGTTGCCCAGGAGGGATTTGGTGTTGGGGTCCAGTTGGTTGTCGAGGTGGAAGTTGAGGTCTCCCAGCAGGGTGTAGTTGGTGGATGCGATGGCCTGCGGGGAGATAATGTCCGTGATGGAGTTGGCGAAGGCTCCGCGGGGTCCAGGGGGTCGGTAGATGAGGGTTCCTCGGAGGGTGGCGGTGGGGCTGGCCAGTATCCTGAAGTGAAGGTGTTCCATCAGTTCTGTGGGCTCGTCAGGGAGTGTGGTCAGGCGGAGGCTGGATTTGTGGACGATGGCGATTCCTCCTCCTGGGCGGGTGGGGCGGTCCTTCCTGGAGATCTTGTATACTTGGGGGATGGCGATGGCGATGTCCGGTCCCGAGGTGGTGTTGGTCCAGGTTTCGGTGAAGAACGCTACGTCCGGGGTGGTGCTGTCGAGGAGGTCCCAGATTTCTGTGGCGTGTTTGTTGAGGGATCGGACGTTGAGGAGGATGCATTGCAGGGTCTTCGGTTCGGTTGTGTTCTTGTGGGCGGGATGTGCGGGATCCGTGTTCTTGGCGGTGCTGCAGGTGTGCCGGCAGCGGTGACAGCTGAAGGGTCCGTGGGAGTCGGCTGGTGATGCTAGCTTGCAGTTGTTGTTGCGGCCTGGGTTGAGTGCGTGGAGTGCTGCTGGGTCGTAGCGTTGGCGGGGCGGAGGTCCAGGGTTCCTGGCGCTGGTCGCGGTCGGGTCGCGGACGGGCGCAGACATGCTTGCCTTTGACGCGCCAGTGGCCGCCATTAAGTAGGGGTCGGGGAGGGCTGGACAGCTGGGAGGCGGAAGGGGAGCTGGATTGGGCCGGTCGCGCTGGGGGGAGGGGCCGCGGGGGCAGCAGCGGCGGGGAAAGGTAAAGGGAGGAAATAAGGGATAAAGAAAAAAGGGAAAATAGGCAGAAATAAGGCACAAAAGAGCAGAGATGCAGAAAAGTGCAGAAAGGTGAAAGATAAAAGAGGGTAGAAAAACGAGTGAAAACAAGTGAAAGGGCAGAGCGAGAGGAAGGGAAAATGAGCAGAAATAAGGCACAAAAGAGCAGAGATGCAGAAAAGTGCAGAAAGGTGAAAGATAAAAGAGGGTAGAAAAACGAGTGAAAACAAGTGAAAGGGCAGAGCCAGAGGAAGGGAAAATGAGCAGAAATAAGGCACAAAAGAGCAGAGATGCAGAAAAGTGCAGAAAGGTGAAAGATAAAAAAGGGTAGAAAAACGAGTGAAAGAGCAGAGTGAGAGGAAGGAGACAGAGGTCCACTGGACCACCAGGGATGAGGCGCAGGGAAACCTGCGGGTGGAGGAGGGCCTCAATCACCAACACTCGAGAGTGCAGGGGCAGGGGCAGGCCTCACTTAATGGTGGAGCTGCGAGGGTGGGAGAGTAATTTCACTGACAATGAGTCAGTGGTCTTGCTCGCCTGTCCCTGCAGTGGCCGCCATTAAGTAGGGGTCGGGAGGGCTGGACAGCTGGGAGGCGGAAGGGGAGCTGGATTGGGCCGGTCGCGCTGGGGGAGGGGCCGCGGGGGCAGCAGCGGCGGGGAAAGGTAAAGGGAGGAAATAAGGGATAAAGAAAAAAGGGAAAATAGGCAGAAATAAGGCACAAAAGAGCAGAGATGCAGAAAAGTGCAGAAAGGTGAAAGATAAAAGAGGGTAGAAAAACGAGTGAAAACAAGTGAAAGGGCAGAGCGAGAGGAAGGGAAAATGAGCAGAAATAAGGCACAAAAGAGCAGAGATGCAGAAAAGTGCAGAAAGGTGAAAGATAAAAGAGGGTAGAAAAACGAGTGAAAACAAGTGAAAGGGCAGAGCCAGAGGAAGGGAAAATGAGCAGAAATAAGGCACAAAAGAGCAGAGATGCAGAAAAGTGCAGAAAGGTGAAAGATAAAAAAAGGGTAGAAAAACGAGTGAAAGAGCAGAGTGAGAGGAAGGAGACAGAGGTCCACTGGACCACCAGGGATGAGGCGCAGGGAAACCTGCGGGTGGAGGAGGGCCTCGATCACCAACACTCGAGAGTGCAGGGGCAGGCCTCACTTAATGGTGGAGCTGCGAGGGTGGGAGAGCAATTTCACTGACAATGAGTCAATGGTCTTGCTCGGGGCATCCCCCAACATTTTGTGCTATATTGGGCCACGGTAAGAGCCCCAGGACCCCCAGGGCCCTACCAGCTCTCTGCAAGCGCAGGAGCCAGCCAATTAAAAAAAATAATACTGGTGTGACCTGGTGCGCACCCTGGGCACCTCACAGCATTTTGCACATTACAGGCTGTGGGTGGAGCCCAAAGGGCCCCACAGCCCTGCTGGCTCCCTGCCTGCACCCATCCCGAGTGCAGCGGGAGCCGGCATTGCTCTTATCCCGTGGAAGCAGTTAACTTTTGCTACCACCCGGCAGGAGCAATTCTGTGTTTCCCTATCCACAAGAGCACGGGCAGGGAAAAACTACTGTGCTCCCTCCCAGTGGTAACAGCTTTCTGAGCCCACTGGGAGGGAGCACATCAGACTTCCCTGCTCATGCTCTCATGAGCAGGGAAATCACAGTGTCCTGAGGGTAGGGGTCCCACCATACAAGATATGGCCCAGGCGGATGGGCTCCAAGGGCCTTACAATGGCTTGGGGAAGGAGGACACAAGCCCCCCTCCCTTTTACTTATCAGCTTCGAGGGTTTGGGTCACAGGACTTCAAACAGGCTTGGCGAGGGGGCAGCACCCCCTCCCTTAATAAAGCAGTGGCCCCCATGAGATGGGGTCCCTAGGACCTCAAGGAGGCTTGGAGTGGGTTGGCTGTAGCGTCTTCCCCAGCCCAGGAGCATGCATATGAACACTCCACATGTTTTTGCCCATACCTATAGAAAATGACTCAATCTTGACATCTCCATAATTATTTTGGTTTGTGCTCTTTTTTATATGGTGTTTGGGGTCTGCTTATCTGTTTCAGGGCCTTCTTTTTGAGGAGTCGGTTAATAAATCACACCAGTTCCCTTTTGAGATAAGCCACTATCAATATAAGGTAAATAATTATTTTTAGTGGTAGGTTAGAATATCTTCCTATATTCAAGGATGTACCTAGTTAGTACTGGAAAGATTATTTATTCTTTCCTTTTTTTCTGTTTCTGTGCACTGCTTTCGAACCTACAGGTGTATTCTGGATGACAGGAATAAATTCTTGACCTGAACTACTTAAACCTTTTATCAGCCTACGTATAGATGCTGGACAGTTTTGGTAAATACATTTTTTCATATATTTTTTTCAGTACTTTATACTTTTTGGGAAAATATGCATGTATATTTTCTTTAACCTTTTCCCTCTTGCAGACACTAATTATATCTTCCTTTAATAAGGGGACAGCTTTGTTGATATGGTTTACATATAAAGTATGCAGATCATTGACAATAGTTTTCCACTGCATGTTTGTAGTGTTACATGTTTCCTGGGAGATTATATGTTTGTATTTGTGTTTATATCTTGTCAGGCTCGTCTTTTAATTTTCCTGTTTTATAAAAAGATAATAAGATATTATACCCTCAGTCCAATTATGGGTCCTTGTTATTATATGTAATCATTCTAATTATTAACTACAGTGACACTCAAAATCACATTTAATGATTATGTTGTATATGTATGTGATATATATATATATATGTTATTCTCTACAGAGCACAACATTCTGAGGTGGAAGTCCTGATGAAGACAGTGTTTCTGTCGAAACGCGCGTAGAGTCATCTTCCAAAACCACCCTACAAATGCAATCTTCTTATTTAAGTGTTGTCGTTGTTTGTTTGTTATAGTTTGTATTAAACCAATCATGTGGGACGGAATAATCATGGATATCAATTTGATTATATGTATGTAGTATGTCTCTGATTGTGAATGAATGTGGTCAGAATGTTGTATAATTGTTAGTCTCTGTATGAATATCTTTATGCTTATTATGTGTTTTTATAGTTACCTACCAATAGGTTTAAGATAATTTATAAATAAACTTTTTTATACATTTCTAATTTTTAGTGTCACTGTAGTTATTTCTCAGCCGTTCATGGCGTGAGGGTTTATGGTCTGAAGTAGCCCTAGAGTATTTACATTGATGTCCTTTCCCTGTCTAGGTGTACTTCTCACTAGTGTCAGGGGGCCCCTTCTCTTTGCAATTATGAACACTCCACACTCAGAGCTCTGTAACACACGTCTTTATTCTTCAACATATGATCACGCTCTGCACTTATTGCATCATAACTTTCATAGCCACACCTTAACACATCCCAGCAGATAACGTAATTCCTGTTTAGAGTCCGCCCAGAACCGCAAGAGTCCTAGCACCCATAATATCAAAGATGCTACATCTCTCCCTTTGGTAAATGAAAAGGACAAACATTAGCATCATATTTTCTCAATGAGTCACCAAGGCCCTCGCACTGGTTCACCAGATCAGTGGTATGAGGTAGTTGAGGTGCACCTTGATTATGCACTGATGACATAGGCTCAGATGTGTGATATGGACATTCAGGCGTGGTTGCCTTGCTTGTGATCTCAGGAGCTGACAAACATCAATAGACTTTCAGGGACGATGCGATATCACCATGTGTCCTTTGCATGTTACAACCCTCAAAGGGTCGACAGAAAATGGAGTGTCTGTTTTCCGCTTCCATTTTTGTTTGACTAGTACCCAGTCTCCTTTATCGAAGACTGTTTCCTGGGCACGTCATCGGCATTCATCGATCAGTCCAATGTCCATTGTGGTAGTTTGGTTCAGATGGCTCTCCCAAATAGCAAGGTGGCGTGACTCACCAGTTGTGGAGTGAGGAGTTGTTTGATAGGTACGAAGGGCTTGACACATGGCTTGGTTTAGATCGATTCCCTCCATTGATACCTGCTGAATTACCCTCTTGAGGGTGCCCATAAATCGTTTAACACCACCAATGGCTTAGGGCCAGAGTGGTGTACTCTTTTGATGCTTGACATAATGTTGATCAAGAAACTTCTTGAATTCTTTGGTATTGAAAGGTGGGCGATTATCAGATTTGAGAATAGCGGAGATGCCCCACGCTGCAAAAATGTCATCAAGCCGCTCGATGACTTTGTCATGGGTTGTTGATGATAAGTCCTCCACCAAAGGAAAACACAAGTATTCATCAATGACTACCATGAGATGATGTCCATTTCCTTGAGGCCCAAAGAAATCAACTGCAACTCTCTCCTCGGCATGCGCAGGAAGGTCAGACATTGTCAATGGGTGCTGCATCACCTTGGGGAATAAACAGTTGCAAAGGTGGCATACTTTCAGCTCTTTCTCAACTCGTTCATCTAGGAGAGGGAACCACACTCAGTCTCTTAGGGCTCTTTTGGTGGCTACAATGCCACAATGTCCTTCATAGGCTAGCTCAATGACGTTCTGTCTCAGGCTCTCTGGTATGACGATTCTCAAGCCTCTCAATATTATACCCTATCGGGTGACTGATAGCTCAGCCTGTACATTTTTGAATTTTTGGAATTCAACATCATCAGCAAAGGGTTGAATACTTTTCTTCCAAGATTGCATTGTAATGAGATCTTTGAGGATGAGCAGCAATAATCTGTTCAATGGATAGAGCTGCTGGCGTGCTGGACCTCACAATGAAGTTGAGATACTCTTCATCCGCTTTGGAGGTCGAACTGTGGCATTGTAACGAAACTCGTGAAAAGTAGTTTGTGGGGTTTTGGCCTTTTCCCAGCTTATGTACAGTCACACAGTTGTACTCTTGCAATCCTAATCCCACTTTTCGTTGTGAGGGGGCATCTTAGGTTTCAGTTTTCCAAACACAGTGAGCAACGCCTGGTGGTCTGCGATGATAGTGAAACGTTTCCTATATAAAAACACATAAAAAATGTGCGCAGGCCCACACTACAGCCAAATTCCTACTGAGAATAGGCACGTTCTGTTTCAGACATGCTTCTACTGGCATAGGCCACAATGTGTCTCTGGGCATTCGGATGGCCATTGTGTTGAGCAAGGAGTTCCCCAGCCCCACCAGGCTCGCATCTACTGTGATCTCTGTATGTAACTTGATGTCAAAATAGGCCATTTCAGAGGCATTTTCAAACACATGTTTTATTTCTTTGAAACTTTGGAACCATTCAGGAGACCACTAAAAGGGACATTCTGCTTTGTTAAGTCTCTCAATGGGGCACTCACTGTAGCAAAGTCACAAATGTACCTTGAGCAATAACTGGCCATGCCTACCAAGGATCGCAGCATGGTTACATCTTGTGGGGGGCAAGCAGATGACAGTGCTTGCACCTTATCCGAGTAAGAGTCATTCCCCCATCAGAGAATAGGTGCCCAAAGAATTTAAGTTTGGTTTTGTGAAACTCACACTTTGCTGCATTCAGAGTGAGACCTTCATCAGCATATAATTGGCACACTTGTGTAAGAGCCTTGTCATGCTCCTTTTGTGTTGTCTCAAATACCAGTATCTCATCACTGTAATTGAAAGCATGTGTAACAGGTTGAATTACTCAGCAAATAACATCCTGAAATATCTCTGCAGGCGAAAATACCCCAAAACTCACTTTTTTGTATCTGAACAAACCAACAAGTGTCAAAAAATTGTAATGTACCTACAGTTCTCTTCCAGCGCGAGTTGATGGTATCCTTTTTTCAGGTCAAGACAAGAGAAGACTGTGGTTCCGTTCAGCTGCATGATCATGTCCGGTATGTGGGGACCAAGATGTCTTTTTATCTCGATTGCTTTGTTGGTGTGGCGCGTATCAACACAAATGTGCACTGCACCTCCACTGTCCTTTGTTCGCACCACAACTATGGGTGAAACCCATGGGATAGGACCGGTGGAGTTCAATGATGTCATGCTTCAACCGTGTTTCTAGTTCTTTCTCAACAGCATTATGTAAGTGAAAAGTGACACTGCTGTGCCGTTAAGCAACAGGGTACATGTCCTTATCAATATGAAGTTGCACTCTCATCTTCTTGAGTCTTTCTAAGCCATGAAACAACAATGGGAAGTGACTGACAATTTCAGACTGAGCACGGATGTTGTAGTTGAGAGATATCAGTCCAGAGTAGTGGTAAAGGAAAGTAGGCGTGCAGTAGATGAAGTTCCCTGAAGGACATTAATTGGTGCTTGCACTGACATTGTTTTATGTTGCAAAGTTGCTTTAAATGACCCTTAACTCTGTAACGGTTTAGTAGCAGTCCGCTTGTATACCTTCATGTTTAACAGAGTAAGGCATGGCACAGGAGATAGGCTGTTGAACATGGCATGCTGTTAATAATGAAGGTTATGGGGTGAACGTTCAACTTTAATGTAATTTTAGGACAGTGTCCAAATTAATTTTGTTGCTTTCTTTGGTGATTCTTCTTTGCAAGCAGCTCATCCTACATGTGCATGTTGTTCCATATTCGATGTCATCAAGGCACATCCATCTTCTTCACTAGTGCTTGATAATGATGTTGAAGAGCCTTTATATGATGAACTTGACAATGATCGACTGAGCTTGGATCCTTCTTGTCGTAACTGATGTTGCGTTTTGGACTTGTGGGCGTCGCAAGAATGCTTCTGGAACCTTCTGGTGTTCATTTTCTCTTCTTGCTATGACGCATTTGGTTTCTCTTTCACTTTGCAGACCATTATGAAGTGGTTTTCTTTCCTGCAGCCTTTGCATATCTGTCCTATGCCTGGACATTTACCTTCATGTGGAAATGAAAACCCACATCAGATGCATAACTTATACTTCTTCGTAGACGTTGACTAGTGTGCATCTATTTTGTGCTTATGCTTGCTTTTCATAATCCACGCAGATTCAATACACACTGTTCCTGCTTTCATATCAGCAGCTTGTCGATCTGCTCATTCTTCTGCCCTTGTAGTCATTAGCATTTTCTCTAAACTGAGTGTCTACCTCAACATGAGTCTCCTGAAGGCATCTGAAAGACAGCCATCAATGGATCTAGGGCACATGGCTTCTTCATCATTAAAGTCACAGAACTTACAGTGTTTGATAAGGTGCATCAAGTCTCTCAACAAACTCATCCATAGTTTCACCAGCCTGTTGTCATGCTTGGGTGAAGATTCATAGTCGACATTCGGCATCGTATTGAACTTGGCTTCCCTCGCTTCTTTTATCTTTTGGTACGATATTGCATCAGTTTGTGAGACCTTCTTAGCACTTCTTTCACTCCATCACCGGCAACGTTTTTCAAATTTTTAATGATTTCTTATCATCTTCTTTTTCTAGCGCATCCATGAAGTCATTCAACGTTTTGATCCATGTGGTCCACCTGGCACCGATGTTCTGCTTTTTCGCTGTGTCAAACAATGGTGGTGGTTTCAGGAATGTAGCTGAGGTATATTTTGCGCTCCCTTCTACTGCCATTGAGAGTATATGCTGTTCAGGCAGCGTTCCTTGCACAGGATGCCACCTGCAACTGCTGCAAGCATCAGCCTTGCGCCTGAGCCTGGGTCACCACGTCCGATTTGAGGTCGTGTGGTGCTTTAATCGCCTGTGCCGGTAAGTACATTTCTGTTTTCATACCTGGTCACCACTGCCTTTAGTGTTTGTTTCGTATGGATGAATGCTCTGTGTTATGGCGTGGCACAGTATCTCTTCTTTCAGCCTTACCAGCAGGTTCTGGCTCGCTTTTTGAATGTGCTCCTCTGCAGGGCCTTCAACTTTTTCGATGGCTGTGTATGGGCTAGAGCAGGGCTTTGACTCCACATATGCCAACCACAGACCACTTTGCATCGATTTAGGGTTCATGTGGCACGCGCAAGTAGTTTGCTGTACCTTTGAAAACTCTCAGGGACAGCAGCCTTGCTTATTCGGGGCACGTACCCCCTACTCGTCACCAGTTGTAGCGTCTTCCTCAGCCTGGGAGCATACACATGAACATGCCACACTCAAAGCTCCGTAACAGACATCTTTATTCTTCAACATACGATCATGCTCTGCACTCATTGCGTCATAACTTTCATAACACACATTAACATCTTCAAGCAGATTACATTATTCCTGTTTATAATTCACCCAGAACCGCAAGGGTCCTAGTGCACATATAATCAAAGACACTACAGGGGCCACATGCCCCTCTCTCTTATATTTACATATCAGTCCAGGGAATGGAGTGCCAAACAATACCCTTTCAGGCATAGAGTGCTAATCCTATGCTTAAACTTATACTGGGTGCTCTCTTGTGTCTGGACAAAGCTATACCTCTCTGAAGAGCTCTAATGAGAGCGAAACACGTGTCAGGGGTTGCTTTTATTCATTTCAGGTTGGCTTGGTTGGTATTTTACCAATTCAAAGCTGTAATACTGTGCCTGGAGTGGAAAACGACTTTTGTAATTTTACAGCTCGGCATGGATAGCACTATGCTAGTCCTAAGCTTAAAGACTTTGCTGTAGAAATGGCAAAATATTTTGTCCCTTTCTATCTCGGCGTGGATGGCACTGTGCTAATCCTATGCTTAAAAACTTTGATAGAAAAGCAGACATTTGAGGTGAGCAGATCTAGAGTGTCACTGGTGTTGAGAGTGCTCTATACAAGAGCTGCTTTCCACCTAAACTTGAGAACTACCCAGAGTTCTCTGCTTCTTTTTTGCATATATAGATATATATATAGAGAGATAGATAGATGGATAGATAGATAGATATATGTATATATATGTGTATATATATATGTATAGATAGATAGATAGATAGATAGATAGATAGATAGATAGATAGATAGATAGATAGATAGATAGATAGATAGATAGGCATTGATATATATTAATTGAAAAAAACCAGAGGTTAAAGTAACGTTATAGTTAGGTGAATTTGGCAATGACAACATTAACGTCATGAACTAAAAAAACACAGAAATGACCCACTTATAGTTAGCCAAACATATTTGTATAATACAGTAGTATTGAGAGTAACAGTAAAATATACATTAATAATGTTGTCTGTCTAAGAGGTGTTTGGATGAGTAGTGTATGTATTACAGTGTGATAAATGAGTGCACTATATACTTACACTGTTTATACTGCTCTTTTGTTTTTTTTTGTCAATTGTACAGTGTGCAGACAGAATGTTCTCTCATGGCAGACTTCTTCTAGAGAAGATGATGGTTTCAATAAGGATGTAGAAGGACTCTGACATTTTTCATCACAGTTGCTATCTTGATAGAAAAAAAAGAACATGTTAATTTATTTTTAGAATATTTGTTATTTTTGGGATGCAAATATTTAATGTATTCAACTTTCAGAAATTACATTTACACTGAATATATCCTGATATAATATATACAATTCATATACATCAGAATACTAGCAGTGTGTATAGTTTAATTAATTAATTAAATGAAATCCATCAAGGAACTGTGGGGAAAAAGAAATCAATTTGATTTATTGAAAAAACACGTTTTATGTGTATGAAACCAGCACTGGTAAATAGTACACATTGATACTCATGTATTTATTTTATCGTCATTTTTTATTGTTAAAAAAAGTTCAATCATTATATAGTCGTTATTCTTGGTACGCAACATAATGACAATAAAAATGAATTTTAATGCTTTTTGTCTAGTTATATCTACATAGATATTTCTAAACATTGTTTCCTCTAGAACTTTGGTTCTAGAAATATAAGATAGGAATTCAGACAATTCCAGGGTAACCTACGCTTTACTTGAAAACATGCTTCATCACATTCAGTCCAGCCACATGAATTTTGAAGGTAGTCTGTGTAGTGTCCAGAGTTGATTGACTGCCCGTGATGAAAAATAATGGCAACAGCAGTGTATGTTTTCTTATAAATTGATATCTGACTAGCTTTGAATTTGGTGATATCAGTATTGATTTCAGTACCATCATCTCTACATCTTTGTAGCATAAGTTATTTTGAATTGTGTCTCACAACTAATGTAGACAGTAGTTCGGATGTGCAGTCTGGACAGGAGTTATTCTGCACAGCTTTCACAAAACGTTTTTCGAAAGCTACTGACTTGCAATCTGGTATTGTAAGCTACACAAATCGCTCTAATTGAATGTCTGTTCTGCCTGAATAGGAACAATTGACGCACATCATGGTTCAATTAATAGTTTGTTTTAAAGAAGCCATTAATTTCAATTCCCTCACACACATTTTGCACTACCATTAGAAACTCCTGTGCATCTTGTTGCACATTCAAAGTGAACTGTGTACCACCATTACAGGGGTCAGCTATATCACGGATAAATGCAGTTGTGTTACACACGTGTTTTTCAGTGTGTACTAAACTGAAGAGATTTGCCAAAGCTTGATTTAAAGGTCTCTCTTTGTTCTGTAGAATGTTTTCAAACTACCAGTTGTAGGTGGAACAGAACATTAACTACTACATTACAGTAACATGAAAACTCATGAAGTGTTAGAAAAAGGAAAATGGAAAATCTATTACATTACTAACTTCATTATTTTTTAGGTTTTTGAAAATCGTTGTAGATTCTTCACTTAGGGCCTGATTACGATGCCTGTCGGACCGACATTCGCGGTCTCATCAGAAGCGGTCGGTCCGACTGCTGGATTATGATGCATGCATCCTGTACTCCGACTGACCGCTGAAAGACCGCCGACTCCAACAGCCTTTCTCCGACCGCTGAGATGGCATAGGAGAAAAACAGCATCCATAGGGCAGTAAAGGAATCCCCGACCGCTGTCTGGATTACGATGTGGGTTTCCAACAACCGTACTATGGTGGTCCGACCGTCTGCCTCAAGTCGCCAGAAACGACGGATTTGGGGTGTATACTCATCCAAATGCGCGTCTCTTCAGCAGTCTCCACCATGGATCCCTTCCTCCAGGTCCACCCTACATCTGAGCAGCTGCACCCCGATGACTACGACCTTGTGGGAACCGGTATGCAGGTAAGTCCGTAGGTGGCATGTATCCCCATTGACTGGACTGTGAACAGATCGCCAAACTCCAGCAATGGGGTGCATTGTGCACAAGACATATCCCCACATATGTCATGCATGTGTGTACATATCACATGTTTCCTGTGAGTTTGCATGCACTCGTAGTGACATATTCAGGGGTATGTGCTCCTCCCTAGATGAGCCCTCCGTGGTCGCAGTGGTTGCATCGTAATATGGTGGAGGGAACTTTCCTGACCTCAGCAGTCAGAATATGATTGCTGTCATGGCGGTTGGACAATCGGTCTAACCGGCATTGTAATAAGGCCCTTCGTTCTGAAACTTTTGAAAAATATACAATCTCAGTACATTTTTGCTTTCTATAAGTTGGATGCTTGTCAACAATGGGATATAAGCTGAGATGAGGTGCATACAGCCCTCTCAAACAATTGTATTCTATCACACATGATGAGTCAGCATTGACTGCTCTCATCAAAATCAAGATGGTACAACCCTGACAATAACCTAACCCGTGATAGAACAACATAAGACATCCCTTCTTTGAACACTGTGTCACCTGTATTTATCATTGCTGCATCCAAAATCAACTCTTGAGATTTGTGAATGGTAACAATATAGGCCAAGCACAGAGGAAACTGCTGTCTTTTCACATACAGGTCTTTTACCAGCAAAAATCTAGCAGTGCGCCTTCCAATTTTTTTACCCTCTTCATTTATGATCAAATGTAATCAAAATATATTGATACTCTGTTCTGCTGGGATATATAATGAAGTCTATCACGTTCCCCATTGCACCATTTACTAATCCCTCCTGGGCGTTCAGATTTTGTCACAAAATTATTCTACAAAATGTATAGAGGTTTAGAGTCTTTTCTAAACCAGAAGTATGTGAAACACTTCTTTCTAGTGATTCCAGTTTCTTTACCACTGATTGACATATTGGATAGTTTAAATCTTGATGTTCCATTTTATCATTACTAGTAAGAGTCATAATCTCCTGTTTTTCCAAATTAAGCATTTCTAAGGTAAATTGTGCGCACTCGTCCAATGTTGGTGTGAGGCACACAATCTGTTTCTGAGTTTTCATTGGATCTTGCATTATGGAAGCTGGTGAGTTATTGTGTGGGAATAGAGAACTAAACATGCGAGAAGCAACAGCTTTCTTTGCTTGTTTGCTAATGATTCCTATTCTCATGTCTTTTAATATATTGCCATACTCCACATCTGCTGCCTGTCTCATATTTTGTGTCAACTCAGCAGACTGAAAATGTATCATACGTTAATATTTCCAATTCTTTTTAGTGTTTTCATGAAGAAGATTCTTAAAAACTGGTTGACCTTTGACAGGAGTCAACTGTAGAAGGTCACCAAAAACTATGATGTTTTTACTACCAAACAGAATATCATAGTCAGTTCCGAGGACTTACTGCATCCTCAGATGAACGAAAGCTAGCATTAGGTTAGATACCATACTAACCTCATCAATAATGAGAACTTTTAATTTTTTCAGAACTCTGGACACTTCATGGCAAGCATCACCAGATAACTTCAGGTACTCTTGTTTGTTGTCAAGTTCCACAGGCAACATAAGTAGTCTGTGCAATGTGATTCCTTTCATGTTGTGAGAGGCTAGTCTAGTAGGAGCTGTCACAACACATGACAGATCACAAATAGTCTTCCTGAGAAAAAACGCAGTCAGCACTTTAATTAGAAAACATTTTCCTGTACCTGCCTGACCACTAACATAGAGAAGTATAGGCTTGAATGTTCTACAAAAACATTCAGACTTATCATGTAGTAGTCTATGCTCTACAGATTCTTTTATTTGCTCAAACATTTGTAGCTGTTCTTCATTCAGTTTAGAGATCAAAGTTTCTAAATCAATGCTCTCACTCCTCACTTGGTCCAAAGCATGTTTCACTTCATTCATAGCTATGGAGCTATGGATGCTTCATTGTCGATAATGGGCTGGCCAAGGGGATCCTGACTATTAGGCACTGAACTCTGGCTATCTTGTGAACAGTCCTTTGCAACTTCTGTATTAATTGTTTCCTCTTGTTGAATTTCATCATTTAATATTTGCTGATATGTGGGAAGCACTTTACATTGTATACTATTATTGACTGCATTGAAAGAATCTTTGTAACAGTCATAGTTACCTAGCAGTTCAGTCTCTGAATGCCAAGCTTTAAAAAGTTGCAAAAGAAACAGACAAAAAGAATTCTCTTTTCTAACGTGTTTGACAGCTCAGTTCACAATGATTAATGAGACTTGGTTTTGAATGTCTCACTAAACAGCAGTTACATTCAGTAACCCCAAACTTTCCTGGTTCAATATTTTCATCTATGTTATTTCTGTATGTATAGTGCTGCAGTACTTCATACAAACAAAGGTTTTCTAGATGAACACTCCGATTAGAGTAATAAGTGTCCATCATATCTGTTTTAAGGAGCTCATTTCTTTCTGGATAAAACTGAGGAACATACTCAATTTCAGGTAATGGATTCAGCGCACGTTTTCGTGTTGATGCCAGGCCTTAACTAGCCCAAATGATTGATTTGGACTTCCTATATAAGCTAGAAGAACTGAGTTTGTCACAAGCTTCATAAGATCCAATTTCCCTATGTGAGAGCATCTTTAAACTGAAATTGTAAAGCTTTTTACTTAAAGACTTCTCTACTGATATCTCTTCCCATACATCCTTCATTTCTGTCTTTTCTGAATTCGTTATACATGAAGTGATGTATCGACCTACAGCCATAGAATTGTCTGTTACAAACACAATATCCATGTTTGCATTCCACATGGTCAGGATTACTAGATTGTAATGATTGATAAGTTTTGAAGTCTCACTTCATTTTAGATTATTTGTGTTTTAGGTGATTTTCCAGCAACAGTGTCTGACTACAGACATACAACTGTTCACTCTTCCTTTGGAGACTACAGGCCTAGGGAATCCAAAATGACACTTAGGGGCTGATTACAAGTATGGCCGCGTACCGACGGTGGCAGTCCGACCGCCACCTCCTCGGCGGTCCGACCAGCCAATTACGAGTTGGGCAATCGGACCGCCACAAGATCACGTGGATGTTGGACCCTGCAGCAGTCGCAAAAGCGGCAGCCTATGGAGGCGGTGCCAATGCCGGCACTGCCGGCACCTACTTTTCCGCTGACCTTTTCATGGTGGGAACCCCGCCACGAATAGGTCGGCACAAAGGCAGAGAAGGGCCCACACAAGGCCTAAGGGCGGGTTTGCCCATTGGAGACTGGGCATGGCAGCACATGTTGTGCCCCCTCTGCTTGCACTGTTGTGGGTGCACTGTGTGCCATGCATGAAATGGTGCATGGTACACAGTGCACCCGACGTGCAAGTAGCACTGCACTGAGGCAGCATCTACTTCAGGCTCTCATTATGAGCCGAAGCATGCCGCTGCCATTCCACAGCCAACTACACACCGCCAGCCCGGTAGTAGTATCATAATACAGAAGTCAGGATGCCGCGCTTAGCGTCATTCTCCCAACAGCCACAGTGGCAGTCCGGCAGTCAGACTGCTGATCTTGTAATCAGTTCCTTAGTGTAGTATTTACCTTTGCTCTGTATCTCCGTCAACAATATTTGCCATATTTATAGGACTGGAATCTCAAGACTTGTAGCCTAAGAGTTCTGTTCTGAGACTCTTGTGAAATAGTTGCATCCTGCTCAATGACTGATAACACCGAGTCATCAGTATCTTGACCAAACATTCGTGCACCGTTTACCCTCAATAACATATGTATATGTGGTGCGCCTCTAGCTTAGTATTCTTTTCTCCAGAAAAAGTCCACAACCTCACCTAGTGGTGAGTTCTTTTTGTTACAGATAAAATGGAGCATGGCTAAAAATCTGTGCTTAAAGTATCTACAAACATGTGCACAATCAATGGAACACAATTCATCAGGATATTTAAGCATCAAGCACACGCTGCATTAAGTGTTTAGAGTACACAAACATATGATCAGAATCAATATCTGTATTCCAAAGTTTTCTTTAATCATTCGGCCTGTCGGTCACTTATTTCTTTTTAGCCACGAAGCCAACACGTGTTTCGTCGTTAATGGGGCGTACCCCACGACTTCCTCAGGGCTAAAAAATAGAAAATTATCTTGATTGTAATCTTAATATTCCTATATCACCACATTACATCCTTAAATTGGTGACATTGGTGTCAGTATCCAAATTCATTGATGTCCCTATCTGTGACATATATTTGGAAGCCCATGCACAATACACTTTGTTTTTTTTTAATTCACAGGAAATACAGCATATTGATCACTAACGTTTTTCAAACAATCTTTATATGAAACCAAGGGTTCTAGTGACACCCCAAAAACTGTGTACCACCATCCATGATGTCCTCCAAAACATAAGCATCCTTAAACAAGGCTCCTGTGTTACCACACCCTAGTGTCTAACCACATCAAACACTACCACCAGCTATTAAAATCCTATATCCAAAATACCTGTATAGTTCAAATAATATCAGTTTCTGTAACGAAAACCAGACCCATTATAAGCATCTCAAATTTGCAAAAGAAGAGAAAAATAAAGCCCTTGTTGTTTTTCTAAGATATTTGCCTACCTCAATGCCCTTTGTTCTTCCGTCCCGGATAAAATCAATAGTGCACTCCTTTCAGTTACATCTCTGCAATCATGCAAAGTAGCCATCAGAAACTTTTCATTATCCCCATGTCCTTGGGTTAAGACCAAACTTGTAGCATACTGCACTCACCACTCTATATTGTCAAGCATCCATTATTCCATATGCTGTGTAGCAATCACACCGTTTTGTTCTGGAGAAGTCTCCTGAAACCAGAGATCAACTTCCTATCAATTATGCCAGAAAAGTATTGTATCAAAATATAAAACTGATCCAGGGCAAGTCACCCCACCCATTGTATCACGTACACCCCCCCCCCCATTCTACTCACCAGTTCTTCACTGCTTCTTCATCTCTGCAATACGAGTGAGTACACTCGAAACCCGGCGTTCAGCTTGTGCGCCATTAACTACAGACCTATTTTTGGCAATTGAGAAAACTGACTCCCTATACAAACCTGTGAGGCCTGATATCACTGAACGGCCGCCATCTTTGAGAATCCCTACTTGCCCGGAAATACCCGTGAATAACGTCTTAGATACAAAATAATCTGATTCGCCCAAATACGCCAGTTCTAGCGTATTTCCAGTACCCAACATATTATAAACCTCACCACATGTCTTCAACAGCTCGGATTAAAGATGAATTCAAATAGTCTCACATTACGGCTATCTCTGCAAGAATGGCCACCATTTTTGAGGGTCCATTTTAATTCCATTGATGGAGCAAGGACTCACAAATGAGACTTGCTCGTACGCAATCTCCTCATAGTATTAATTTATTAAACTTGTATTGTCCCTATTAATCCTTGCATACACTACACGAATAGTAAGGATGCTTGCCTATGTGTTTAACTAACGAATAACGCTTGTCTATAATCTAAAATGGCCGCTAAAGCGCGGGAACCTTACTGCGCATGTCTCATCCATATCACATGGTGTGACGTCTCTTCTTGCTTGGTGGGAAATTTCTGCTTCTGCGCAGTGTGCATTAAAATGGCTGCTTGATGTTTTCACATGCTTCAGCTTGCTCTCATGTCATTATTTAACTGTTGTTTCTCTAACGCTACTAATGCGGGATAGAATTTATAATTAAATGGGAATAGAGTAGAAAGAGTGGGCATACAGTGAAACATTTTATTTGTGATTTTAATGTTTTCTTCTTTGACTTTTATTAGTTCGTAAACTTGGGCCTGGGTTTGGTGAACTGAAAGCTCGTGTGACAAAGATTCTGCACATGTGCCCTGAGAGGCAGACCAGAAAGAAAAAGATGAAGTCAACTTGGACATCACCCAAGGCCATGACCTGCTGGCCGACACCACTACATACCAAGATGTTCTCGTCAAAAGAAACATTTTATATGAATAAATTGTAAGTTTTGTCATGAGACGGGTGGGAAATAAAGCAAATGTATTAAATTGAAGGGGCGGTAGTTTAAAAACAATAGGCTTCAGAAATACAAGACAAATCAATATGGTGTGAGAATCCACCCCCTGTCCCTGTCCAATCAGAAGTAGTGGTCCCATATTTTAGCAACATTAAGGGGAGGTACATGGGCGTAGAAGGGTATAATAGATATAGAATTAGCTAATTAGTTAGCGCTCTTAGCTCCAGACTGCCAAGCTGATCGATTGCAGACTGAACCGCTGTCCAGAGAGGTCCTGAGGAGGGGGCGGCGGAGTCCATTAGAAGGAAGACACGGGCGAATCGAGGAGAAGTCGAGTATCAGAGAGGGAACAGCGCAGGCGTCGTTGTAGAGAGGTCACCGGTCCTGTCCTGATCCTGGAAGAAGTCTTTGCTCTTCATCCTTCCTGGGTCTTATTCATTCCAACTCCGTGGCCAAGGGGTTTGGTTCTCGCACTTAGGTAAATATAATGCAACCTTTAGTTGCGCTGCTGTCTCTATCCTCTCCTTTTCTGAGGGACCGTCATTGATAACAATAGTTATTCTATGCTTCATCTTGGGTATTACGATTAAGTACCGTGTGGTTCTGTATTTTACTCTGCTAAATCTTAGATAAACATTTTAAAACTTCCTGACTCAGTGGTTATTTCAGGATTATGTACTATAATGAATGTCACTCATTTTAAATTTCCCAATTAGCAAAGGATTCATTGGTAAGTCATTACTCTTCATTCAGAAGGTAATTGGTAGCAGGGATTTTGATAAAGAGTAACAACTGATAAAACCCAGCGTAAGTATTAGCGTAGTATGAATGTATGGGCCCAAGTGAGTATCTGGTGTATGAATGCTGTTTGCTAATATCGCGCTGGATCAGTTTTCTGGTAATCAGAGGATGGTTACTCTTTGTTAATTGGGTAATGAGAATTTTATTTTTATGAATTAACATTCGTGTGTTGTTTTATGTTGTCCAGAAATCCCCGGGGAAAGAATAGCGGATGGTAAGTGGAAGCCATACTGCAGTGAGGTTATCTGTCAGGCAGAAAAAGTACTGAAAAGTTAAGTAGGACTATCAGTACTGGTTAGGGAATCTATGCGTGTGATTAATAGCAAAAGAGTACGCTGGTGAAAATTTGATGTTATATCACCTAGAAAGGGTAACATTGAAGAAGTAACAGGTACTTCTGGAGCTTGTGTGTAGAGTAAATGGAAGGGTTTTACTCGTAGTGTATGTTTAGTAAACGGAAAGGTTTTACTAAGTGTGAGAGAAAACTATCTTTTCTAAATTAGAGAAACTGGCACGATAGCGAATGTTTTATGTTGTTACTGAAATTCAATTAAGAATTGTAGAGAAAATAAGTTTGCGTACGAATTTGTAAAGGGAGGGTCAGCTGCCGGAGAGGGAGCTGACGTCACAAACGCCGCGCTGGGATTGGTTGAATCAGCGGGTGTGGAACGACTCTTGTAAAGGAGGGGTTGATAGTCAGGAGCAGTACTGATGTCACAGGTGCCGTGCTGGGATTGGTTGAAACAGCGAGGGACAGAAAAAGAGCAGATTGTAAAGGAGGGGTTGACAGACAAACGTCACCAAAAGGCCGCGCAAGGATTGGCTCGGGAATAAAAGATAGCAGACACTTGATTGGTTGATATTCTAGAAGCTAAAATCTCAGTGGGTAGAGATTGCATGTTAAAACGCGATCCGACTTTAACAGGAACTCGTCCGGATAGGAGAATCCTAGGTTTTGCAGAATATAATTTTATACACCGAAGATTAGATAGAATGTACGGAGAGAAGAGAAAAATGTCCTTTCTGCAAAAGATTAAGAACTATTTTAAAAAGGATAAACCAATTAAAACTAGGGAAGGAATTATCATTCCACCAGCTAAAACGCCCGCTTCATTTATGATGATGGAGAGAGGTTATCATACTTGTGTATGGATAGAGAATTGGATAGAATATACAAAAAATGATGGAATACTAGCATTTCCCGAGAATGGTACCTTCAATGGAAGAATTCTTCAAAATTTGAGATTGAGGATGAATGACCTAGAACCCAGACCTAGATTAACTCAATACGAAGCCTTAGAGGAATGGGAAACTGAGGCATTTGAGCGTGACCGATCCAGGAGTAATAGGGGTTATCGAGGATTTTTCCCCAGATACCAACATGAGTCTAGGGACGGTCAGATGAAACAATGGAGAAGGGCAATGCTGACAGAAGGACTATATCCATTGTTAACAGCAGAGGAAAAATTAGGAAGTAAATGCACAGAAAAGACAAAACATTTAATGAGAAGTGACGATTCTGAAGACGAATTTATGGAAGAAATGCTAAGGAACCCCCCACCATATCAGGAAGGGACAAGTGGATGCACCCCAAGTGCACCACCGTTAAAAACTCCATTAGTACCACAGGTAATGCATGAATTCACCCCTAGTAGAATACTTCATGACAAAGAAAGGGAAGCCCTAGAGAAGACCAGAGCAGAATTAATACAGAAAATAACACAGATAAAAGTACATCCTGATTCATTGACCATACCTGTAACAATTGGTCCAGTAGTTCCATTATATGGTACTCAGGGAAACTGTCCTCCACCGATACTTGCACCTACTCCTGTAAACGCTACAAAACCTGAAGCAGTAGTAATGGTTGAAGATCACTTTAGTGACAGCGAATCCACAATATCATTGATGGATTTACCCATTCGAGATTCTGTCAATATTACTCCCAAGAGAACTACACCTGGGTGTTCAAAAGATATAAGTCTAGTAACTTCATTAGGAGCGAAAAGTGCCACAATAGTCACCCCTGAAGATTTAGAAAGGTGGGCACAAGAATCAGATAAACAGTGCACACCTCCAAAAATAATAGACATTCATAAATTGAAAGTCGAATTAGAAGAATTAATAGCAGGAAATATAGGACTAGATCGCTTAAATACCTATGATGAAGAAGAATTATTATTTATGTGCAGGAGTATCACAAGAAATGTAAGATTATTCCATGAAAAATTATCCAATTTAGCACTACAGATGGGAATAGAAATAGGGAGATCAAAGGTGTTGCAGAAACCCTATAGAGCAGAATTTTCAGAAAAAGATTTAGAAAACATGAATGCCTCTGGAAGAAAATTACAAGTAAGGGAATTAATGATAGTTCTACAAAAATGGGGAGTCCTAGATAGATGGAGAACTAGATGGGCCAAGAAAAAGGAAGAAGCACGATCCAGTAGATCAGCATCGGAATATGTGATGAAAGAAACATGGAAAGCTGACCAAATGTACCCAATGCGAGAAGTTGCGGGAGGAGGATATATACATGTCCCATGGAGCAGACAGGATATTTTGTCATTTACGAATGATTTTCCAAAGTTGAGAGAAAAACCAATTGAATGGTACAAGCAGGTTGAAAGGTTTGTGAAGGTGTCAAAGGTATTGTTAAAGGACTTAGATGGTTTGTTTGACATAGTGGTACCTGCCGATTTGTGGACAGATTGTAAAATTACAGTTGATTGGCCAAGTGACGAGTATCCTAGAGATCCGAAAACAGGTGCCCCGTCAAATGATGTGATGAAAAAGTATCAGCAGGTGATAACTTACCTGAAAGGGAAAATACCGCCGAAAGAAACAGATTGGGTGAAAATAGACCGAACTATCCAAGAAGCTAATGAATCGGTACATTCCTACTATGAGCGTTTATTGCAGGTATTTAAACAGTATAGTGGATTTGAGGACATTGGAGACAAGAACATGAGTCAGTTTGTGTATCGATTTGTTTACGGTTTGAAGCCGGAGATTTGTCAGATGATTAAACAACACATGCTGTGTTAGCAAGGGAAACCTATCGATGAAATTTTGAAATATGCAAAATATTGTGGAGATGATATTGAGGATAGGCATAAGAAATTACAGGAGAAGGTAATGTGGGCACAGGTGAAAATGGCCGAGAAACAGGGAATTAATTTGGAAAATCCGAGTGAAAATCAGGGAAAGGATTCTGGAACGAGTGGTGATACTGGGAATGGTGGAAAAGTGAGAGGACGAATGAGTAGAGAAGAAGCTAAAAAGAAATTTCCTTGTCATGGATGCGGAAAATTGGGGCATTGGAAGGATGAATGTAAAAAGATTCGGAATAATAATGGCCCAAATCAAAATTTAAATCCACAGACGCAGAATGACTCACAGCAGGGTGTAAATCCTCAGAGTCAGTTGCCACCTGCACCTATTCAGGGTAATGTAAGCAGAGCAAAGCACGGTACAGACATCGGATATCAAGGAGGAAGTGGTAAGAATGATTATATAACCTCACAATTTCTTTTACAGGACGATTTCTGTCAATACAGTTCATGACGGTGCCTAGGAGAGGGGGAGAAGGAGTGCGTACTTGGCGCATCCTTATCGGTAGATCAGTCAGGTCCATATGTTGAAGGAAATGTGAAAGGTAATGATATTACTTTTCTGTTGGATACTGGTGCTACCCGGTCTACTGTAAGAACAGCAGACATTCCAGACCTTCCTCTCTCTGGTGAAAATATCCAAGTAGTGGGAGTAGCTAATCAAAGGATTAGAACACCTCTTACCGAACCAATGGAAGTTAAAATCGGAAACTTCAGAGAAATGCATCAATTTGTAGTATGCGATTCTAGCCCAGTAAACTTATTAGGCAGGGATTTATTGTGCAAAATGAACTGAACAATATTTTGCACACTGGATGGTGTGGCAGTTCAGACACCAGATGAAGACCATGTATATAAAATTATGATTGCAAAACAGGGTACAGAAGTAGATGAGATGTTTTCGGTATTAACAAAAGATGAGTTGCCAGAAGAATTAAAAAGTACAGTAAACCTCATAGTATGGGATTTCACAGGAAAAGAAGTAGGACTTATGGCTAAAATAGACCCAGTTAAAATTACTGTAAAAGAAGGTGCAATTTTCCCAAATACCAGACAGTACAAAATGAGTGCAGAAGTAAAAGCAGGAGTCATTGAAGAAATTAATCGAATGGTTGAGCAAAACATACTAAAAGAAGTAATGAGTAGCCCATGTAACTCACCAATCATGGGACTAAAGAAACCTAGTGGAAAATATAGGATTGTTCAGGACCTGCGAAAAATAAATAAATTAGTGGAACCATGTTGTCCTATAGTGCCAAATCCTGCAGTAATTCTATACCAAATTCCTTGGAGTGCAGGATGGTTCACAGTAATTGATCTATGTCAAGCGTTCTTTTCAATACCATTGCATCCAGATAGCCAGTATCTTTTCTCATTTAAATTTGAGAACAAAGTCTATGTATGGAATCGTGTTCCTCAGGGGTACACGGAAAGTCCTTCCATTTTCAATCAGATATTGAAAAAGTGTCTTGAGAAACTAGTGATGCCAGGAAGCTCAGTCCTAGTGCAATATATCGACGACTTATTGGTGGCATCAAACACCAGAGAGGACTGTGTTGTTGATTCCATAGCACTATTAAATCTTTTGGCCGAAGAAGGGCATAAAGTCTCACCTGAAAAATTGCAGTTTTGTACAACAGCTGTTAAATATCTGGGACACCAAATTGAGAGGGGAAAAAGAAGAATAACCTCGGAAAGAGTACAATTGATTAAGAAAATGAAAATGCCTGTAACCCAAAGAGAAGTGAGAATGTTCCTAGGGATAGTAGGTTACTGTCGACAATGGATACTAGGATTTTCCTTGTTAGCGAAGCCCCTAATTCAAATGACAAGGAAGAAAGCAAAGGACCCAGTAGATTGGGATGATGAGAGTGCAGGAGCTTTTGTAAAATTGAGAAATGCTCTGTGCTCAGCACCAGCCCTAGGCATGCCGGATTATAAAAGAGAATTCGCATTATTCTGTCATGAAAGAGAAAATTGTGCACTTTCTGTCCTAACCCAGAGACACGGTTTAGACAGACGTCCTATAGCATATTTTTCTGCTACATTGGACCCAGTGGCAGCCGCGTTGCCAGGATGCTTAAAAGCAGTGGCAGCTACTTGTTTGAGCATTGAACAAAGTGAGTCAATTGTGATGGGACATCCTGTAAAGGTGTATGTTCCACATGCTGTTGTGATTCTATTGACAAGAACAAGAACACAACATCTTACTCCTAGTCGGCTGACTAAATATGAAAGAATAATAATGGGTGCTGAAAATGTGACCATGGTAAGGTGTACTATAATAAATCCAGCAACCTTACTACCAGACCCATATCATGAGAAAATTAAAGATGACGAAGAAAATGAACATGATTGTTTACAGATTACAGAGTTATGTACGAAACCTCGCCCAGATATAGAAGAACAGCCCCTCAGAAAGCCAGACAGGGAGCTATTTGTTGATGGTTCATGTCAAAGACATGAAGATGGAAAATTAACTGCTGCCTATGCGGTATGTGAATTAACTGGAATAGTCGAAGCATCCTATTTACCAGGAGTCAAATCTGCACAAGTAGCTGAATTGATTGCATTGATAAAAGCCTGCAAAATTGGGAGGAATCAAAAAGTAACTATATTTACAGATAGCCAATATGGTTACGGGGTTGTGCATGATTTTGGCCAACTATGGATGCAGAGGATTTCCTGACTTCTTCAGGATCCCCCATTAAAAATGGACAGTTTGTAAGGGAATTGCTGGAAGCAATACAATCACCAAAAGAATTGGCTGTGGTGAAATGTGCTGCACACCAGTCAGGAGATGACTGGGTGGTAGTCGGCAACAGATATGCAGATCTGGTGGCCCAACATTGTGCCAAAAATAGATTGTCAGTCAATAAGAGGGTGGAAAGAATGGGAATCAGCTGCCAACTTATGCTGTATATGCCACCTGAAACTTGGAATGATGTAAAGAGATTACAAGATGATGTTGATGAAAATTAAAAGAATTTGTGGATCAAAGTGGGTTGTTCCCAAAGAGGAGATGATGAAGTGTGGATCAGTGCTGATGGCAGACCAGTCATGCCAGACTGTTTACTCTCACAAATGGCCAGAATGTATCATGGAGACACACACATAGGGAGAGATGCAATGATTAGGCTTTTAGACAAAACTGGTACAATCCGAAGTTCAGGGCTGTTGCAGAGAGTCTTTGCCAGAGATGTTTAACTTTCCAGATGCATAATCCAGGGAGAAAGACAATAATCGGCTTTGGGAAAATTGGAAAGGCAGAGGGTCCTTTTATAAGACTCCAGTTCGATTTCATACAGTTACCACCATGCAGAGGGCTGAAATATGTACTAGTCATAGTGTGTCTGTTTTCAAAGTGGGTGGAGGCTTACCCTACCAGGAGAAATGATAGCATTACAGTCGCAAAACTGTTGCTACGAGAGCTCATTCCTAGGTTTGGTTTCCCAGTAACTTTGGAATTAGATAGAGGAAAACATTTTAACAGTGAAGAGATCCAAATAATCTGTGAAGCATTCCAAATTAAACAGAAACTGCACTGTGCATATCGTCCAGAGGCTTCTAGAGTGGTTGAACAATTAAATGGCACTATAAAGTCAAGATTGGGAAAAATGTGTGCATCAACATCATTAGAATGGCCAGATGCATTGCCACTTGTTTTAATGGGACTCAGAAGCATACCTGACAGAAATACAGGATTGAGCGCCCATGAGATAATGATGGGAAGAGCAATGAGACAAACACATGTTCCCACAAACAAACTGCTGAATATATCTGATGATATGGTTTTGGACTATTGTAAAGGATTGGCTGACCTAGTGCGTTCTGTCTCTCACCAGGTTGGAGAAGACGCAGTTTCCAGGCAGCCTGAACAGGAACATGATCTGAATCCTGGTGACTGGGTGGTAGTGAAGAATCACACCAGAGAAACGTGTCTATCACCCAGATGGGGCAGTCCTTGTCAGGTAATACTGACCACAAATACAGCAGTGAAGTGTGCAGGATTTCCTTATTGGATTCACGTAAGCCACACCAAAAGAGTACCAGATCCTGAAGAAGAAAATCCTCAGACAGCATCAATCACTGAGGAAGCTGAAGGTTGCCTAGCTGAGGAATCTCAGGCTCGAGATTCAAGAGAAGCTGAAGAAGAACAACCGAGCACAAGTCAGGACTGGATACCGGTGGTAGAAATTCCTGAAGTTTACCACAGAACAAGAAGTCAAACGAGATTTGAGGAAATCGAAGAAGATCAGATAGGTGAAGAAGAAGCAGCTCAGGAGAACGAAGAACATACAATAAAAGAACCTGAGCAGGACCAGATAGGGAAAGGAAACTGGGCTCAAAATAACGAAGAACCAACGAGTTTTGAGCAGGAACAGACAGGTTTAGAAGAATCCGGTCAGGCTGCAGAAGTACAAAGTGCAATAAGCCCTGATCAGAACCAGTTAGATCAGGAAAATCACGGTTCACTGACAGAATATCGAAAACAAAATATCGTGTGGACAGAATATCGTGTCCAAAATATCGAGGACAAGAATATCGAGTAGGTAAGTGCAAATAGATGGGTATCAATTTACTATTCTTAACTCCAGATCTACGTACCTTGAAGATATATATATCGTCAAAGTACATATATGTGGAGTTATATATAGTAAAACTTTACTTACCCATAGAAAATGACCTTCACGATATTCTTGTCCTCGATATTTTGACACGATATTGTGTCCAACGATATTTGTGTTTTCGATATTTTGTCCACCCACCGAAAATCACACAGAAGAAAAGGATCTCGAGAAAAATGAAAATGAAGAAATAAATCAAGCACAAGGTGAATTATTGGAAACTTCACAGTGGAGCTGCTGAAGAAAAACAAATCTGACCTGAAAAAGAGCAAGTAAGAAAAACAGTAATTGCAGAAGACGAAAAAGTGTTAGAAAGTGAAAATAAAGAGATTTCTGAAGACAAAGATAAAGAAACAGTGCAAACAAAGAAAACAAGAAAAGGAGATCACTGGCCGAGTGTCAGTTAAAAGAGTAAAATACCACATAACAACCAGAAGTGAAGATCCAGATCAAGTAAATGAAGTGACAAGCCAAACTGAACAACAGAATAAAACTGAGAAAAGAAGAAGTAAAAGACTGAAACTTGTGAATAACAAATTCAAGGGTCCTGATTGGACTTACATCATTCTTGAAAATTACGAAAGTTCAGTCAAGTGAAAGTGGTGACGAAGGAACAAGTGCAGAACTAACGTACGAGAAAGAAACAAGACCACCTTGACTAAGCAAAAGAGTCATATAAAGAAAAGAGGAAATAGATAAGAAGAGCGATCTTCCTTGTCGAAAATGCCTGACGATAGAGTTGCTGGGAGACCAAAACAGAGATGTTGTAGAAGATGCTGTGCAATATCCATATGTAGTCTAGTAATGGTGCTTATAGTATGGTTAGTCCTGATCGTAGCAGTCCCTTACCTTATGATAATGGATAAAAAGATTAATAACGAAACTAAAGGAAGGACAGCAAACATGAAGGGCAATAGAGTAGAACTAATGGCAGAAAATGAACCAGAATTTCATCATGAAATAACTGATAACGACACTAGTTTAAATGTTTTCACAAAGTTATTATTTCAGTATGTAGATACCAAGGAAGTTAGTAATTGTTATGTCTGTATGAAGTTACCTGAATCAGTAGCAGAAGGATTAACATATCATCACTTACCACTGACATATGGCATATCATGTAGTGTTTTGTCTAGTTTATTTTATAGAACAGGGAGACTTCAGTATTATTATTCAAACATAGATGTGATATTTTCTGAGGTTCCGATTCGAAAGAGTATGAACCCAGTGCTTAGTAGTCAAGACGCACAGTTTATGGGAGAATTTTTCTTAACAATGAAATCAATAGACATAACACATGCACATAGACACAATCTAACATGTTCTCTACAGGAAGAAGAAAAGATATTTCTGAATTTAGTAGAAGATAGAAGACAAGATTTTCAAAAGAAAGCTTCTGAGCATAAGGCTCATTTGCCACCTTGGGCTGAGAAAGAAGGGAGTTACACACCTGGCAAGGCTCAAGCTGCTATGGCTCTGGATTTTGTAAAGAAGGGAAAATTTGTCTACATAGATTAAGGACTGAATATAACAATGTTTTCATCGGTACTAGTGAATGTGAACATAATTTCTTAATTCTTGGAGGTTGGGGAATCAAAGGAGGAACAGATTCAGTTTTTCCTGGAATCTATTATGTGTGTGGGAATAAGGCTTACTTTAGGCTTCCTGCACGGTGGTATGGAAGTTGTTATTTTGGAATAGTATTTCCAAAGATATACCACGTAAAAAGAAACACTGGGAGCAATGAAAACAATAGTGAATTAATACGTAGTAAAAGAGCTAGTTTTTCTGAAATTGTAGGTGATATATTTGGTGCATTGATACCTTCGGTGGGAATTATTCTGAACTCAAGGAAAATATGCAAATTGTCTACAGTGGTTGATCGTTTATCAACGGATACTGCTGGAGGATTTCTAATGATTAATGCGGAAATGGTTGCGATTAGGTCTATGGTGATGCAAAATCGACTTGCTCTTGATATTATATTAGCAAAAGAGGGCGGAGTCTGTAAATTATTGAAGACAAAACACTGTTGCACTTATATTCCTGATAAGAGTGCAGAAATTGGAACGTATACAGAATATAACTAAACTTGAGAAGGAACTAAAACCACTGGAAGTTGATAGTGTATGGGAAAGATTGACAAGTAGTATTGCGTCAATTGGTACCTGGTTTACTAATGTAGGAAAAGGACTTATAGGTCAAATAATAGTACCCCTAGCAGGGATAGCAATAATAGTACTGTCAATAACAATATGGTGCAAATGTTGTAGAAAGAATGGAACATATAAAGTGACAGGAAAAGGAAAGAAGAGAAAATTAGATGAAATAGAACTTGAAGAATGGAGAAGTGAATTATACAAGAAATTGAAAGGGGATGGTAAAAATAGAAAATGTAAAAATGAGAAGGAAACTATTTGCTAGAAGTTGGCATCTGAATGTGGGTAGTATTTTGATGGCTCAGAAACGCCATCAGAGAGGGGATTGATGGAGCAAGGACTCACAAATGAGACTTGCTCGTACGCAATCTCCTCATAGTATTAATTTATTAAACTTGTATTGTCCCTATTAATCCTTGCATACACTACACGAATAGTAAGGATGCTTGCCTATGTGTTTAACTGACGAATAACGCTTGTCTATAATCTAAAATGGCCGCTAAAGCGCGGGAACCTTACTGCGCATGTCTCATCCATATCACATGGTGTGACGTCTCTTCTTGCTTGGTGGGAAATTTCTGCTTCTGCGCAGTGTGCATTAAAATGGCTGCTTGATGTTTTCACATGCTTCAGCTTGCTCTCATGTCATTATTTAACTGTCGTTTCTCTAACGCTACTAATGCGGGATAGAATTTATAATTAAATGGGAATAGAGTAGAAAGAGTGGGCATACAGTGAAACATTTTATTTGTGATTTTAATGTTTTCTTCTTTGACTTTTATTAGTTCGTAAACTTGGGCCTGGGTTTGGTGAACTGAAAGCTCGTGTGACAAAGATTCTGCACATGCGCCCTGAGAGGCAGACCAGAAAGAAAAAGATGAAGTCAACTTGGACATCACCCAAGGCCATGACCTGCTGGCCGACACCACTACATACCAAGATGTTCTCTTCAAAAAGAAACATTTTATATGAATAAATTGTAAATTTTGTCATGAGACGGGTGGGAAATAAAGCAAATGTATTAAATTGAAGGGGCGGTAGTTTAAAAACAATAGGCTTCAGAAATACAAGACAAATCAATATGGTGTGAGAATCCACCCCTGTCCCTGTCCAATCAGAAGTAGTGGTCCCATATTTTAGCAACATTAAGGGGAGGTACATGGGCGTAGAAGGGTATAATAGATATAGAATTAGCTAATTAGTTAGCGCCCTTAGCTCCAGACTGCCAAGCTGATCGATTGCAGACTGAACCGCTGTCCAGAGAGGTCCTGAGGAGGGGGCGGCGGAGTCCATTAGAAGGAAGACACGGGCGAATCGAGGAGAAGTCGAGTATCAGAGAGGGGAACGACGCAGGCATCGTTGTAGAGAGGTCACCGGTCCTGTCCTGATCCTGGAAGAAGTCTTTGCTCTTCATCCTTCCTGGGTCTTATTCATTCCAACTCCGTGGCCAAGGGGTTTGGTTCTCGCACTTAGGTAAATATAATGCAACCTTTAGTTGCGCTGCTGTCTCTATCCTCTCCTTTTCTGAGGGACCGTCATTGATTAGCAATAGTTATTCTATGCTTCATCTTGGGTATTACGATTAAGTACCGTGTGGTTCTGTATTTTACTCTGCTAAATCTTAGATAAACATTTTAAAACTTCCTGACTCAGTGGTTATTTCAGGATTATGTACTATAATGAATGTCACTCATTTTAAATTTCCCAATTAGCAAAGGATTCATTGGTAAGTCATTACTCTTCATTCAGAAGGTAATTGGTAGCAGGGATTTTGATAAAGAGTAACAACTGATAAAACCCAGCGTAAGTATTAGCGTAGTATGAATGTATGGGCCCAAGTGAGTATCTGGTGTATGAATGCTGTTTGCTAATATCGCGCTGGATCACCATCATCCCAGTATTTAAACCTTTGTCACCAACGTATATCCTATAATTTCTCCGATATAGCATTCTATCACTGCGTCAATGGGGCGTATGCCACTTCGCATTTCTGCCTATCTTAACATGGATTTTCATGTTTCGTCTAAAATCAACAAATGGATTCCACATGTAATTGATTAAAGTGTCAATCTAAATGGCTATCATCATATCCCGTTATCTCTGCACATGTCAAGTAATGTTCCTATATTACAGACATCGTCTTCCCGGTAATTCAATCTTCTAAACAACTTAACTACGATAATCTAGACACATAATGGCTACTTTTACAAATATAATATCTCATATCAGTACAACATGATCTTAATTTCTCGCTTGTCTTGAGTAATGATGCTCTATTCTGTTCATGGATTTACCCATTATACAGTTATAATGTGAAATACGATGCAGAACATCCTCCATACATTAAGATTATTATTCCATTTATATCAGTAATGTCTGCACATCATGATCATACATGTCACCCATTAGTACAAAGTGTCTGTTATCATTTGAGGTGTTGCTTATATATATACATTCCTTATATTCGCATTTAACATCCAGGTGGCAGTACTCCATCCTATTCAACAAGTTGAGTATAATCAATACATCCTCAACATGTCTCACTGTAAATTACTCTCTTTAGAGCTATATATGTAACTATAATTTCACTCGCCCAAAAAGCATTATAATTTGTGATCTGTGTTGAGGCCCTGTTCTACTGTTCTCAAAGGCATGATTCACATTGCATCCCTCCTTCTTAAGGTGAGTTCCCTGTTGTCTCCCCGGGGTCTTTGAGAATCTGTTCAATACCATAAAAACTGAACGTTTTGTGTTTAGCTTGTGCCCCACATTCAGCTCCACGAATTGCTTTAGGGTATCTCTTGTCTCGTTTCAAGGCTCTCATATGTTCACTGGCCCTTTCTTTAAGAGATCTGATTGTACTGCCTATGAACATGTGATTACATTTGCATTCAATAACATAGACAAAGTATTTAATGTTACAGTTAATATTAGAGTGTATCACAAAGTTCCTTCTTGTGCTCACTCCAAAATTATTTTTCTTGTCACATGCCCATTTACACATACCGCGATGTCCACATTTGTGAAAACCCAATGTATATTCCTTTATCCAATGATCCTGTGAACCAAATATAGGATAACTGGGCTCAGTAAAGCCTTCAAAGATCTGCCCCTTCAAAATGTGATGCCCGATCTCGAAGAGGTGAACTCCTCTAATGTTTTGTCAGCACGTAAGATGTGCCAATGTTTCTGCATGCTGTGCAATAGAACATTTGACATTCTCGTGTAATCAGTAATTTGGCGAACCCTATCTGTCATATCATTTTCCAGAATCCTCTCTCTCAGGGTGCCCTGTGTCTTTATTTTAGAAATCTTATCTCTGGCTCTTGCTATAGTAATGTCATGTCCTCTTTTCGTGAACCGGGTAGCCATATCCCGTATACACTTCTGAAACTCCAGGTCATGACTACAGTTACGTCTCACACGCATCATCTGCCCATATTGTATGGCTCTAATTTGATGCTTCGGATGTGCACTGGATGCATGCAATATTGAGTTACACAAAGTAGGTTTACGGTATAATTTGCTTTGTATTGCGTTATCTCGAATATACAGCTTCATATCTAAGAACACAATTCTCTCACTACTGTGTGGGTGTGTGAATCTAATGTTTTTTTTGTTTCTATTGAGATGGTCACAAAATTGATGGAGTTTCTCTACTGTGCCCGTTCAAATCATGATGCAGTCATCTTTGTAACGACCCCAATATAAATCAGAATCATTCAATGGTGTCCCCCTCGGGCCCCAGATCCACTCCTCCTCCAGCCACCCCATAAAGAGGTTTGCATTGGAAGGAGAAAACCTGAAGCCCATGGCCACGCCCTTAGTCTGTATGTACCAATCATTTTCGAAAAGAAGCACATTGTTATCTAAAATCAACTTGGTCATGTCTATCAACATTTCTGTTTGTTCCCATAGACTGGCTGATCTGGTACCCAGAATGTGTTTTGATGCTCCAATTCCTAGTTCATGTCTGATGTTAGTATATAAGGCTGTTACTCCAGTGTTACCATTGTCATACTCAGTTCCCATGTGATGTCAGTCAGTAAACTCATGATATGTTTTGTGTCTTTTATGAAAGACGGAAGATTGAGCACAAAAGGCTGCAAAAATATGTCCACAAATTCCGAGAGTCTTTCTGTCGGGGCCACCTATTCTTGAGACTATGGGCCATATTTGCAAGATTGGCGATAACATTATCACCGCTTTAGCGGCAGGAAACTGCAGCTAAAGCGGACATAAGGGGCTTGATAATATGCCCTATAGAATTCCAATAGAAGCCCAGGTTTGATGTCCTTCACACCAGAACCTGGGCTTCTATTGGAATTCTATAGGAAATATTATGAAGCCCCTTATCGCCGCTTTAGCGGCAGTTTCCTGCAGCTAAAGCGGCAATAATGTTATCGCCGTTCTTGATAATATGGCCCCATGAGTCTCCCCGGTGGAAAGGGGAGAGCCTTGTTCACCTTAGGAAGGGTGTATAAACATGGATATCTCAGACGATCCACCCTCAAATATGTAAATTCATCGTCATCTAGTAAGCATCTGTCATGTCAAATCTTTAGTGACCTATTGATCTTAGGCGTTAGGTCCCGATTGGATTGCCCATCAATCTTTCATAACACAAAGGGTCGTTCAATTGCGATAGAATGTCCTGTTCGTAAGCCACACGGTTCATCACCACAATATTCCTCCTTTATCAGCCTCTTTAATTGTGATGTCAGTATCCTCCTTCAATAATCTAAGAGCCTCTCGTTCACCATTTCTAAGGTTTTCTCTCCCCCTCATATGGTGTAACCCTGTCTTTGACTGTAATTATCCAGGTCACCAATAATCAATTTATGAAAAACCTCTATGTTGCTGCCACATGAAAGAGTAGGAGTCCACTTAGACTTACTTGTAAGCCCACTCGTTGGCTTTGTGGCTAAATAGAAAGACGTGACTGGCAGGCCGAATGATTAAAGAAAACTTTGGAATACAGATCGTGATTCTGAACATATGATTGTGTACTCTAAACTCTTAATGCAGCGTGTGCTTGACACTATAATGTGGTATTGACAGTGATTTTTTAACATGTTATAGGGGAGTTGGGAAAATCTCCCTACATTTGAGAGCACCGCAACCATAATAAACATTGTGTCAGATATTGTGTGGAATAATCAAGTGAGCGCCTGGTCCCTATTCGATCACCCACATGAGACACAATTCACCAGGAGTCTTGAAATTAATCCCTGCAATGTTTGCAATAGCTTGCCTGAGAAACTCATGAAGATCATCCCAAGCATACTCTGCACAGCTCAAGGTGACAAATCAGGTAAGTACACCAAGATTGCGTAACATACACTTTGCATCCCGGAGGAGAAGGAACCAATATTCATTTGTACCACATCAGTAAGCCATGATATTCATCAAATTACTCTCTAGTACCTCATCTTTACCATGTACTTTTTCTGCAAAATATCTTGCACTGGTATCATTAAACCATGTCCCTGTTCTCATAACATGGCCCACAGCATAAAATAGCACTGACAGATCACTTTCAAACAAAAGGTGGAAAATGTATGGAATATTTAGCCTAAAGCAAGGATCTTCAGAATATAATCTATATTCTGATGCAGGAATCTGTACTGGACGTTCATCATAACGACCACCTCCTCCTGTAGCGAAAAAAATTGGAAAATACAGTGCTTCTAAGCTCTTTTCCCAACATTTACAGGTTCTCCTTTTGCTTGTTTCATTTGGTACAATTCTAAAGCATCACCCATCATCCCTCTTGTACGTAGAGGATGAATGCGGTAATCTTCATATATTTCTTCTGCTTTATCTCAGTCAACTTTTTCAAACTGAGCAGAAGCAGCTGAGGTGGCAATTTGTATTCTGACACAGGTTACATGTTCCTTTATATCAACATCTTTGTAAAACACATTTAGCAGTTTCAAATATTGCAAAGGTTTCTTAACTCTGTTAATGCTTACAAGTTGCTGCCAATTTTTTTTAATCATTAATAGGCACTACATTTACTAGAACCACAAACGGTTCTTCTTTTTGATCTACACCTATGGTTTCAATATTCTCCTTCATATTCAAAGGCAAAAACACAACTTTACCTTTCAGACCTTTTAGTAGTTCAGAAGGAACCAGTTTCTTATTTTTTGGTCTCCATTCTAACAATTGCTTGGTGTGAATACTCTCTTAGACTGTGAGGTTTTCAAGCTCAGGAATTGGAAAAGCTCAAATTTATTGTTAATACCTCTAGGAGGCTTTTTATTATCTTCCAGTTTGTTAATACAATCTACCTTATAAACAAGTCACACCGAACTTCAGCTATCAAGTAAAAAGCGAGTTTAAACTACTGTACTAAATCACTCTCTTCTGTTTTGAGCAAATATACATTTTTGGGGTTTGGGATTTGTAGTGAGTTCGCCTACAATAAACATAGACTTTGTCAGGAATATCTACAGTTATTGTTGCAAATCCATAAATTTCCCTTTTTAAAATGTTCTAAAGCTGTGCTTGTATTAGAAATGACAGTATTGGTCTTCACAACCATCTCATTCTCTTCAGTTGGCCTTTCAAGCCCAAAGTATTTTATCTGACTTTCATCTATAACAGAAGTCTCTTCAGAATGACTACCTCTTAATAAGATATCATTTTGTTTTTGAAGCTGAAGAGCTGGACTTTTCCCAAAACACAATCGTCTTACTAGATTACGCCTTTTAGTATGGTTCACAGACAGCATCCCTATGGGATGAAAGTACTGTCACAAATCTGTTGTGATAAGCAAGCCAATAAATTTTCTTGAAGGTTTGCCAGTCTCCTAACTCGAGAAAGATCAAAGCATTGCAGTAGGATGATTTTTTGTCTCGCAGTCCCTGAAAAATATTGCAAAAGTTTGTTTTACTAACTTGAACCTTTTGATGACACTTTTTTAAAGTGAATTAACCAGTTTAACTAAACATTTCATTCTATTCAAAATGAAAATAAACAGCTTTCTATTTAACAATAAGGCCTTATCTACTGAAATCTCAACAAATGTTTTTTGCTGTTGCAATGCTTTTCTCCTTTTCACTGTCTTCAGGCTCCTCATGGTATTAGACGCTAATCTTCTACAGAAGAACTTCTGATGACGTTGTTTGAATTTCTTCTTCTTAAACATGTCTGGTTACTCCATTCCTTTTCAGACATTATGTTTTTTTTTTTAAACAAATAGGATTTTTTTCTGAGATTTTGAAAGATTTCATTACATGATGCTATTTGTTTTATAAAAGACTGAGTGCTCCTACTTGATTTCAATTTTTTTTTTACAATTATACCTTCCTGTGGCTGTGTTCCATGTTTATAGACTTGTTTTGCAGTAGCTTTGTTTTTTCTTCTTTCTCTGCTATTTCATTGGCATCTTTAATCGACTGTAAACCCTACAGAGAACAGTAAAGACACATTATATTTTTGTTCTGCTTCTCACAGACTTATTACTAAAAAATCAGATTATTGCATGGTTCAAGTTACTAAGTACGCCATTTTTATTGACACGTTTAACCCCTTCGCCGCTAGGACTCCCCCTCCCCCAGTGCAAAAATTTTGAGGGGAAAAACGGTAAACACGTGCTGCAGAAGAAAGCATCTGTCTTTTTCCCTACAAATGGCATCAACAAAGGGTTTGCTGTGCTAAAATCACCATCTTCCCAGCTTTCAGGAACAGGCAAACTTGTGTCAGAAAACCGACATTTTCTACACAATTTTGGCATTTTAGTGGGACATAGCCTATTTTTCCTATTTTTTTTGCTTTAAACCTCCTTCCAGTTAGCGGTAAAAATCATTCAATCAATCAATCAAAGGTTTGTTAAGTGCAACTACTCACCCGGGAGGGTCTCAAGGCGCGGGGGTGCGCGCAGCTTCTTGGTGCTCATGGAGTTCCGTCAAGTGGCCAAGTAGGTCCAGAGGTCTTCCAGGGCCCACCAGGGTTTGTGCAGTTGCCGGACGCTCATGGTGATTTGGCGAAGAGCCAGGTCTTGAGGTCCTTCAGGAACTTGGAGAGAGATGGTGTCTGGCGGAGGTGGAGAGGGAGGGTGTTCCATGCCTTGGCCATGAGGAGGGAGAAGGAGTGGCCTCCTGTTCTGGCCTTCTTGATACGCTGCACCATTGCGAGGAAAAGCTGGGCTGAGCTGAGGGGTCTTTGCGGTGCGTGGAACAAGAGGCGGTGGTTCATGTAGGCGGGGCCTGTGTTGTGGAGAGCTTTGTGGGTGTGGGTGAGAAGCTTGAAAGTGAATCTCTTCTCGACGGGGAGCCAATGAAGTGCCTGCAGGTGTTGGGTGATGTTGCAGTGGCGTGGTAAGTTAAGGACTAGTCTGGGGGAAGCATTCTGGATGTTCTGGAGTTTGCGGTGAGGTTTTTGTTGATCCCGGCATAGAGTGCGTTGCCGTAGTCCAGTCTGCTGCTGATGAGGGCATGGGTGACGGTTTTCCTGTGTTCGAGGGGAATCCAGTTGAAAGTTTTTTGTAGGAGACGAAGGGTGTGAAAACAGGAAGAGGTGACAGCTTTGATCTGGCGGCCCATTTTGAGTTCAGAGTCCAGGATGATTCTGAGGTTGCGTGCGTGGTCCGTGGGTGGGGTTGGGTTCCCGAGGGCGGGGGGCCACCAGGTGACTTTCCAGTCTTCGGGATGTGGGCCTATGATGAGTACTTCGGTTTTGTCTGTGTTCAGTTGTAGGCAGCTGTTCTTCATCCACCCGGTGACAGCTTTCATTCCTTCTTGAAAGTTGTGTTTCGAGGTGTTCAGTTCGTTGGTCAAGGAGAGGATGAGTTGAGTGTCGTCTGCGTACGATATGATGTTGAGTACGTGTGATCTGACGATGGTTGCGAGTGGGGCCATGGAGACATTGAACAGAGTGGGGCTGATGAAGGATCCTTGGGGACTCCGCAGGTGGTCGGTGTGGATTCCGAGAGGAAAGGAGGGAGTCTGACCCGCTGCGTTCTGCCAGAGAGGAATGAGCAGATCCAGTTGAGGGCTTTGTTCCAGATTCCTGCATCGTGGAGTCTGCGGGCTAGGGTGCGGTATGAGACTGTGTCGAAGGCCGCGAAGAGGTCCAGGAGGATGAGGGCCACAGTCTCTCCTATGTCGAGGAGGGAGCGGATGTCGTCTGTCGCGGTGATGACTGCGGTTTCGGTGCTGTGGTTCTTCCTGAAGCCTGATTAGGAGGAATTGAGGATGTTGTGCTCTTTGATGAAGGAGGCAAGTTTGCTGTTGACAACTTTTTCAATGACTTTCGCCGGGTACGGAAGTAAGGAGATCGGTCTGAAGTTTTTTTAGGTCTGTGGGGTCTGCCAAGGGTTTTTTCAGGAGAGGGTTGATCTCGGCGTGTTTCCAGTCATCGGGGAAGGAGGCGGTCTCGAAGGAGCGGTTGATGATTCTTTGTAGCTCAGGGGCAATGATGTCTGCGGCTCTGTGGTAGATGTGGTGGGGGCAGGGGTCCGTGGGGGCCCCGGAGTGGGTGTTCTTCATTGTCTTTAGGGTGTCTTCGATGCTGAGGGCGGTCCAGCTGTCCAGTGTCGGCTGTGTGTAGAAATGGATGTGAAACCAATAATGGATCCCGGAAAGCTATACATTTCTGGAAAACAGACAAAATTCTAAATTCAGCAAGTGGTCATTTGTGTAGATCCTTCAAGGTTTTCCTATAGAAAATAACAGTTGAAATAAAAAAAATATTGAAATTGAGTTAAAAAAACAGCCATATGTGCATACGTTTTCACCTGTAACTTCTTCTAAGTGTGGCAGATTTTTCAAAGCAATATACTGTTACGTCCGCTAAACCCTTCTGGGGATATATAGGACCTGTAGGTTCACCAAGAACCCGAGGTACCCAGAGCCAATAACTGAGCTGCGTCTTGCAATGGTTTTTCATTGTTTACTGGGTATACAGCAGTTCATTGGGTAAAATATAAAGAGTGAAAAATAGGTATCAAGCAAACCTATGTAGTTCCGAAATAGGAACAACATATGAAGTTTAGAAGTAGTGGTTATTTGCACATCTCTGACTTTGTGGGTACCCATACTAGCATGTGAATTAGAGGGCATTTTTCAAAATGACGTCTTTTTTACACATTGTCTTCCATTTGGAAGGCAGAAATGCATAGAAAGTCAATTGGTAATAACACTTGTTCTATTATTCTGCGGTCCCCTAAGTCTCCTGATAAAAATGGTACCTCACTTGTGTGGGTAGGCCTGGTGCCGACGACAGGAAGTGGCCCAAAACGCAAAATGAACACATCACATTTTTCAAGTTAAAACTGGCCCTTTTTTTGCAATGTGCCTAGCTGTGGATTTTGGACCCTAGCTCAGCCGGCACCTAGGGGAACCTAGCAACCCTGCACATTTTTGAAAACTAGACATGCAGGGAAATCTAGGATGGGGTAACGTGTGTGGCTCTCACCAGGTTCTGTCACCCAGAATCCCAAGCCAACCTCAAACTTTGTAAAAAAAAAAAAACATTTTTGTGATGGAAAGTTCTGGAATCTGCGGAGAGCCACAAACTTCCACCCACTCAGCATTCCTCTAAGTCTCCCGATAAAAATGGCACCTCACTTGTGTGGGTAGGCCTAGTGCCCGCGACAGAAAAAGGCCCAAAACGCAACAGGGACACATCGCATTTTTCCACTGAAAACTGACCCCTTTTTTGCAATGTGCCTAGCTGTGGATTTTGGACCCTAGCTCAGCCAGCACTTAGGGAAACCTAGCAAACCTCTACATGTTTGAAAACTAGACTCCCAGGAGAATCCAGGATGGGGTGACTTGTGTGGTTCTCACCAGGTTCTGTTACCCAGATTCCCTTGCAACCCTCAAACTTTGTCAAAAAAACACATTTTCCTCACATTTCTGTGATGGCAAGTTCTGGAATCTGTGGGGAGCTGCAAACTTCCACCCACCCAGCATTCCCCCAAGTCTCCCGATATAAATGGTACCTCACTTGTGTGGGTAGGCCTAGTGCCAGCGCCAGGAAACAGCCCACATCAATTTTTCCAGTGAAGCCTGACCCTTTTTTTGCCATGTACCTAGCTGTGGATTTTGGACCCTAGCTCAGCCGGCACCTAGAGAAACCTAGCAAACCTGTACAATGTAATGTACAGTAAAATGTGATTTTTTTAACCTAAATTTGAGGTTTGCAGGAGATTCTGGGTAAGAAAACGTTGGGGGATCCTTGCAAGCTACACCTCCCTGGACTCCCCCGGGTGTCTAGTTTTCAGAAATGTCTGGGTTTGGTAGGTTTCCCTAGATGGCCGGCGAGCCCGGGACCAAAAACGCAGATGACCCTTTTGCAAAACGAGGTCGTTTTGTGATAGAAATTTTTGATGCCTCCACAATATGTTTTGGGCCCTTCCCTGTCGCAGGCACTTGGCCCACCCACACAAGTGGGGTAGTATTTTTAGCGGGAGACCTGGGGGAAAGCTGGGTGGTAGTAAATTTGTGATGGCCTTGTGATCTCACGGTTTTCCCATACAGAAATGTGAGGAAAATTTGAGTTTTTTAGCTAAATGTGAGGTTTGTAGGGGATTCTGGGTAAGAAAATGTTGTGGATCCACGCGAGTCACATCTCCCTGGACTCCCCGGGTGTCCAGTTTTCAGAAATGTCTGGGTTTGGTAGGTTTCCCTAGATTGCCGCCGAGCCTCTGACCAAAATGCAGGAGCCCCCTTTTTAAAAACAGGTTATTTTGCGATAGATAGGGGTAGGCCTGGGCAGTGAGCTCCGCTCCGTTTGCGGAGTCTGTGGAGTTTTCTGCACTCCGCGCTTTGCGGAGCTCGCGGAGTGCATAAAACTCCGCTTCGCGTAGTGCCAGCGGAGTTTTTTCCCTGATCGCGCTCGCGAATGGTATGTTCGCGTGTGCGACCTTCCGCTCGGGTAGAATTTCTACCAGAGCGGCAGGAAGACCAGCCCGAACAGCAGTTCACACTACACTCCGCCACTTGCGGAACTTCGCGGAGTTTTTTTGTAACTTCGCGGGGTTCCGCATAGTAAAACTCTGCGAACTACGCCCAGGCTTAGATAGGGGGTACCTGGGTTTTTGTTCCCGGGCTTGGTGGCCATCTAGGTAAACCTACCAAACCCAGACATTTCTGAAAATTAGACATCCAGGGGAGTCCAGGGAGGTGTGTCCAGGGAGATGTGGCTTGCATGGATCCCTGATGTTTTCTTATCCAGAATCGCCTGCAAACCTCAAATTCAGCTAAAACAAAATCACATTTTCCTCACATTTCTGTGTGGGATCAGCGTGCCAGCACAAATTTCTTACCACTCAGCATTCTCCTCTATCTCCTGATAAAAATGATACCTCACTTGTGTGGGTGCCCAAAGCAGAGTCAGCCTAAAAACGGATAAAATGAAAAACTGAGGGGGAACCAAAGCGTGCCCATAAGGGCAGGTTTTATACGTTTTTAGGCTGACTCTGCTTTGGGCACCCACACAAGTGAGGTATCATTTTTATCAGGACATCAAGGTGCACGCTGGGTGGTAGGAAATTTGTGCCAGTGCTGTGATCCTTCAACTTTCCCACACAGACATGTGAGGAAAATGTGACTTTTTATCTAAATTTGAGGTTTGCAGAGGATTCTGGGCAAAAAAAAAACACTGGGGGATCCACATAAGCCACACCATCAGCCAAGCATCAGTACATACACACCACCAGCCAAGTGCCAGTCTACGCACACTGTCAGTCAAGTGCCATCCAAGCACACCACCAGCCAAGCACCATCCAACATACACCACCAGCCAAGCGTCGGTCCACACACACCGCCAGGCAAGTGCCAGTTCACACACACCACAAGCGCTAGTCCACACACACCGCCAACAAAGCACACATCCACACACACCGCCAGCAAAATGAAGGAGTACACACATAGCCACCCAAATGTCAGTACATGAAGACCGTCAGCTGAACTCCAGTTCACACACACACACAGAAACTTTCCCTAGTATCTAGTGGTTTTCTGTCCCTTTTGGGAGCAGATGAGCCTAAAAATATCACTGATCTGCCCCCAAGGGGAGCAGAAACAGCTAGAATGTGTGCCTAAAAATATGGGGAGAGACCCTTCACTATGGGGCTGCTCACCAACATTCCCATAAACAAATCCCTGGTGCTTAGTAGGCTTTTTGCCGGGAGAAGGGCAGATTGGGTGTAATAACCACCATCTGAGGGGGCAGAAAGACTGTGCCCATTTTTTTTTTGAGGGGTTGGGAGCATCAACATGTCTTTTCTGGGCAGCCCCACCCCTACACAAAGTAAAAATAGTCACTGGTGTCTAGTGGGCTTTCTGCCCCCTCTCTGGGTGGCAGATAGGGGTCTGTTGCCCATATCTCCAGAAAGACTGTGCTCATTTTTTTGGGGGCTTGGGGGGCATCAGCTTGCCCCTTCAGGGCAGCGCCCACCCCTGCACAAGAAAAAGAAAAATAGTCCATGGTGCATAGTGGGCTTTCTGCACCCCTGGGGCAGCAGATCAGGGGCTATTGGCACGATATGCCCCCCAGCAGGGGTCAGAAAGACTGTATCCATTTTTTAAGGGGGGTGGGGGCATTGGCATGCCCATTCTGGGCAGCCCCCACCCCTCAATTATTAAAAAAATAAAATGACTACTGGCTACTGGGTTCTCTGCCCCCCCTGGAGGGGCAGATTGGGGGTAATAACCCCCATCTGCCATTCGGGGGGGGCAAAAAGACTGTACCTTTTGTGTTGGGGTGGGGGCATAGGCATGCCCATTGTGAATAGCTCCCACCCCTCTTCTATAAAAAAAACAATAATCCATGGTGCCTAGTGGACTTGCTGCCCCCCACGGGGGCAGAAAGATTAAATATGCCAATAAAGGTTTTGGAGGAGCAAAGGCCCTTGCCCAAGGGGCCGCTCATCCATCCCTGGTGTCTAGTGGTGGATCCCTGGTTGGGGATAGCCCTCCTGTGGCGAGCCCCAAGCAGGTATAGAGTATCATTGGAAAGGGTAGATTCTCCCCTTTCCAATGATACCTCTCCCATCTGCCTAGGTGCTCGGGCTGTGATAGCCCTGCAAGCACGTAGACAGTGAAAGTGAAATGAGCCGATCGGCTCAGTTTCACTTTAAATGTAATAATGTCAGAGCACCATGTGCGCCGATCGTCATTACATTGAATTAAAAAAATGCCTTGGGCAGCTGGGGAAGATCTTCCCCAGCTCCCAAAGCTGAAAAAGAAAAAAGGAAATCCCTCTGCTGTCAACAGCAGAGTAATATCCTGGTTCTGTGCAGAGGATGGAATGGTTCCATCCTCAGCACATGACCACCGTGGCTGAGGATGGAACCGTTCCATCCTCAGCACAGAATGGGTTAAACAGGCTCAAACGTTTATGTAGAATAATATAGATAAACACTAGCACTTGTATTACATTTTAAGAGAGTGCAATTTCTGTATGCTACAATTTGATGAAAAAATGGCTCTTTTTCATGACAACATGGTCTTTCTGGTGAGACGTCTCTGCAACATGAACACTGGGTGTGAAAGGCTTTACTGAGGATCTCATCCCCCTGAAAGGCCTTTTCTGTGAGTGAAAAGGGCTTTAGTAATGAAGCCATCTGGCTCTAGAGAGGGTGGTTCACTCAGTTTACAAACAGCAATCATCCTTCTGACACCTGAAAAAAGGATAAACAATCTCTGGAAAAACCTATATGGAAACCCCTTGAGCTGATATTATCACATTTTAAAAAGTGTGCAGAGTGTGCATGGTACAGATTGATGAAAGAAAGGCTTCTTCTGTAATAAGTGTATACAGGGTAAATTCTTCTTTTTTATAGTAACATTGTCTGCTAACACCTCTCTTCAGGGTTAAGGCTGGGTGTCATCGGCTTTACAAAGAAAGTGATCCCTTTGTAAAGATGTTTTTCCCTGAGTGAATAGGGTGCTCGGTTCACTACAGTAAGACCACCCTCTGTAGTCATTCCTTTGGCCAGAGTAGACAGCTTGTGCTGAAGGATTTACAGAAAAACTAGGCCCTCTTCTAGTACATTTCAACATGCTATATATTCTGTATGAGTTTGGTAAAACAGTGATTCTATTACATACTACTCAGTAACAGCAGTCTCTAGTGATACCTCAGTGGGGAACTAATGATTTCTGTAGAAGAACTTAGAGAACTAGTATCTACTGTGTTATATGCGTTTACGAACACCAAGCTCTCTACTAATATCTCTGAACAGAGTAAAAGGTGTGTGTAAAAAGGTCTCAGGGAAACACTAAGCCCTCTGTTACTACATAGTAACAGAATGCAGATTGAGGATAGTTAAGTATGGATTTTAAAGTAAACTTTTCTAAAATAATTCTATACAGAGTGAACAGCTCAGTTCTATCAGAACATTCTCTCTCTCTACTAATAGTTCTGTAGAGGTTAAAGGCTGGGTGTAAAAGGCTTTAGTGAGTAATTCAGCCCTGTACAAAGGTGTCTCTTCTGAGAGAACAAGGTGTATGAAAGGGTTCACAGACAGCAAGGTCTCTAATGATACCTCTGAAGAAAGTAAAGGATTACTGTACAGGGTTTTAGATAAACACTAGAGCATCTGCTCGCAGATTTAAACAGGGTACATATTGTGTGTGGTAGAGTTCCATGAAAGAGTAACTGCTTCTCACATAAGTCTATATAGAGTGAATGGCTCAGTTTTATACCAGCACACCATCTCTGCTGACATCTCTCTGCAGGGTAAACGGTGGGTGTGAAGGGTTTTTAGTAATCTCGAAATATGGTGTTCATCTTCCAACTGAATTTCCTCCACTATGGGGAAATTATTGTGGTGGACATTTAGCTGGAGGAATCAACTTCCTATTTAGAATTTACGACAGAGACTAGAGTATTTTCAGTTCCATCTAAACTTTAAATGAGGCCCTCTGTTTTAATATGAAACTTGATTGCACTGGGTCCAACATGTTTTCTATATCTATTTAAGCTGGATATACACTGAGGGGCAGATGTATTAAGAATTTACACAACACGGAGCAGCAAAGCAAGTTGCTGTGCTGCCTTAGCTAAATGGGAGAGAGATGAAAACCACAATATCTACTAAGATATGGAGCTCTTCAGCTCTCTCTCTGCACTGGCGCACTTGAGGCTGCCTAGAGCCGATGCAGGCACCATTGCAACATAATGCAAGGGTGCCTGAGGGATGGGCGGGATTGTTTTTGTGCAGGAAAGTATACCTTCCTGCCCACAAACAACCCACAGAGGCATTTATCTCTTTCTATCCATGATGAAACTGCATCATGCATAGAAAGAAGAAATAATTAGGAGAAAAAAAGATTTTTTAATCATTACGCATCTCTGTGGTAGGCGAACCAATTTCGAGCTTTACAAATGTTAGTAAATCTGGAATTGCATGAAATCTATGGGTGGATGCATAGGAACACCCACGCTCCACCCATGGAACGTCTACTTCTAAGAAATGTAACGCAATGCAGCACAAGCTGCTGCGTTGTGTTAAATTTTGATACAAAGTCATCGCAAGCACACACAAATCAGGCCTTCCATGGCTTTCCAAATTCCAAATAAGCCTTTGCAATGCCCTGTGTCACCTTGCATGACTCAAGGGTAATGCAAAAGCTTAGTAAATCTTGGTCTAAATATTCTTGAACTGCCCTCACAGCAGCACAGTAGACTATTGCTTTCTAGGTCGCCCATAAAAAATATATACATACTACAACACTTGGAAATCACAGTTATAAAACTATTGATTATTGCAGCATTTTATATTTGCAGTAACAGGGCCAGTGGCCAAGAAACACTCTACAGGAGTTTAAGAGATGCAGATTGTCCTCTTAGCAAAAACAAAGGGAGTAAAAATATGTTCCTTTCTTCTAGGGTAGAGGCTTCTGTGTCACTGCTGTGCTTCAGTCTCTTTCAAAGTCTTCATTTTAAGTGTCAGTTTTACTCCATGCAATAGAGTCAAAGAATTCTTTATCAACCCTAGATCCCAAAGGCCCTCCCCTAGTCTCTTCACCATCACCTGTTTTACCACAATTGGGCTGTTCGTGCACTATGTAATAATCAATTTTATATGTGAGGCAGGACATGCTAATTACACACGATGCAAACCTAAACAGGCTAAGATGAGTTCAAATTCTTCAGGCAAATTCCTGCCAAAAGACACGTACCAAAGAAAATCAAATGCAAAATGTAAATGAAAGTGGGCAAATTATATCATTAATTTCTTTTAAAGTAGCACGAAGTATAATTAAAACATAGAGAGCTTGCCAAAAAAATGAGAACCTCTGTCAGAGGGGTGTAAAAAAACACAAGGGTGATTTCTTAAACTTTAGTATGTGGTGTGTTTGCAACAGAATAGTTTGAAGTCTGCAGTGCTCAAAAAATATATTCGGGGGGGTGTGTAAAAGATAGTGACAGAGTGACAGCACTCTCCGTTGGTGGCCACTTCAGAACACTGAGGACCTCCAGCACCACAGTCTGCAGTAGAGACTCACTAGTGTGTGACTTGGGACAGCCTCGGGAGGTTACCAGGGGAATCTTGTATAGCCGCAGTGCAGCCTACCAAGCCCACATCTGAAGACGGGGCAGGGCTCCTGGGGCAGCAACTGTGCGGACAAGAACTAGAGAGGGCCGCACGGAGTGGCTCCTACCCGGGCTGCCTGACAGAAGATCAACAACAACAAATCTGCTGGATCCCACACCTGTGCTGCCCCCCTCCCACCTTCAAGTCCCACACACCTCGAGATAGCAAATCTAGAATCTGTACCGGCTCCCCCAGCCCTCCGCTTCCTTTGACAAACGCCTTGATTTCCCCAGGGGCAATAGCGGTCAGCATACTGTCTCCTGGTGCAAAGAGACCCTGTGTGCAATGTCATTGCTGGGTTGCCACGGGTCACTCCCCCTACCCCGCTACACTCACTACATCTTCTGGACCTAGTGGAAAATAAACTCAGTACACTGAGTCCCTGGGACCCCATCAGTCTTGAGTTTCTACTGGTATAAGACATCAGAGCAAGAGTCAGGCATAATAATGGCCACCTTTAAGCAAAAAAGAGGTTCCAACCTAAAGGATATACTGACCAAAGCTGCAGCACAAAGAACGGACAGGCCAACGCAGCCCACAACAGAGACCCCCCTCAAACGTTCCCTTATGGAGGAACTCTTTGTCATGCTACATGGTGATATTGCAGCATTAAGGGACGATGTAGCTAAAGAAATTAAAGGTGAAATGTGATTTGGGGGATCTTGAATAAGTTTTCACTCTAGGAATGACTGGGGACTCAAGAGAGGAAGAAATTGAGGGCAGTTGTAGGGAGGTTATGGAACTTCTTGACCAAAACATCGACCTCCAGGGACACCTGCTAAAGGAATTCTCAGCAGAGTGGAGGTGGGAACTTTAACCACATTCTGCCAGGCCTAACTATCTCTGACAACTAACTAGATCACACTTATCAAGTAGGGAGGCCTTCTGACTCTTGGGAGGATCCCACCAGATGTGCTCACCTGTGTCCACTATTTTGAACAAAAATAACAATCATGGCCGCTGCTCGAGATGTCAGAAAAGTCACCTTGAGGGTTCCACACTTTACCGTTATTAGGAACTCTCTCCGATTATGTTGCAGAGGAGAAGGCACTTCCATGCAGTCACGGCTCACCTCACAGAGAAAGGGATTAAGTATTGATGGGGATTCCCATTTGGCCTCACCTTCACCTGTGCTGGAGTAACCCACATAGTACCCACCCTATCTGAGGCACATGTGATCTTGGACCTGCCCAGCTTAATGTGAGAACCTTCATCTGGAACCAACACCCACAAAACAACAATGACAGGGTGGCACGGTACTGGGATACTGACAATGATTCCGATCCGTCAAACTGTACTTCAATCCTCCCAGGATGAGATACGGAGTGAAAGGAAAGCCATCCTAGACACTCTATTAGCAAATGACAAGGTGTGGGAGTCTGGCAAGAAGCAGAACTGGGACTATCTACAATGATGTTGGTGCTGCACCTGATCACAGGCTTGCCCATCGGGGAGGTTTTTGCTACTAGTGTATGCATGGGATGGAGGCAGGTGGGGGAGAGGGATGGAGAGAGTCTCTCTCACAGAAAGAAGTGGTACAGAGCCAGATGAACTGGGATAGTGGCTGTACACTGCAAATTGGGCACCCCATTGAGGGGGGAGTGCAAGATAGGTAGTGCTGTTTCGATGTTTTCAGGAGGGTGAACCTTGACTCAGATGTCACACACGGTCCTGAAAAGAGATCAACACATTATCATTTTAATTAACAGGAAATATATTACAACGAAAGGTGGATACCTGCGCATATATTGTCGCTACTACACATGGTCAAGATTTTAAGCTTTAATGTTGGGGGCCTAAATGCTACAGCAAAGCGAAGTGCCCTATTTTCTTTTTTGAGAAAATCAGACTGCGATGTCTGCCTCCTTGTTGGCTCACCCGACAATTCCTCTCAACCGACCTAAAAAGACAGGTCGAGTGGCTATCCTCCTTGCCAATATATTCAAAATGAAAGTGCTGGGAACACTTACAGAATTATCAGGTTGCCTCTTGGTGCTTTATATCACAATAGACACCACCACCTTTACATTAGGTTCCATTTATGCACTGAACAACAACCAAGAAAGATTCATCAGAACTTCTCTGACCCAGATAATGACATCCCCAGACCGAGACATCCTGATTGGGGGGTCTCAACATAGTTTTGGACACCTTGCAGGACAGCTCCGCACAGCAGGTGGGTGAGCCCGGGACTTGTTAAGGGAATTGAGGCTAGTGGACATCTGGCAAGCAGTAAACCCCACACAGAGGGACATACACTAGATTGGACCACTTTATCTGCACCTGTTCCATGCTGGTAAAAACACGATACACAACTATTGAAACATTTGCGCTCTCTGACCACTCGCCCATTGTGATTGCATTGAGGGATTCCCGGGGTGATCCATCCATACGGGCATGGAGACTAGATGACAATCTACTGGAAAATGACATAGAAGTAGAATCATGCTGGAAAATGTCTCTCTTGGAAGGGTCACCTCAAACTTTTTGTCTTCCTCCTCCTCTTTTTGCTGAATTCTTTTTGGTGGCTTTAGGTCGCTGAGAACTTTAGCATTGCTGACCAGTGCTAAAGTGCATGTGCTCTCTCCTCTAAACATGGCATAATTGGTTTACACCTGTTTGGCATATCTACTTTACCTGTAAGTCCGTTGTAAAGTGGTATATCATATACTCTGAGCCTGTAAATTAAATGCTACTAGTGGGCCTGCAGCACTAATTGTCCCACCTACACAGCTAGCCCTGTAAACATGTGTCAGTCCTGCCACTGCAGAGCCTCTGAGTGCGGTTTTACTGCAATTTTGACTTGGCATTTAAAACCCTTTACCAAGCCTTACACCCCCCTTTTTTTACACATAAGCCACGTCTAAGGTAGGCCCTAAGTAGCCTATAGAGCAGGGTGCTGTGTAAGTAAAAGGTAGGACATGTACTTTTAAGTTTTGCATTTCCTGGTAGTGAAAAACACCTACATTCATTTTTCACTACTGTAAGGCCTACTCCTCTCATAGGTTAACATTCAGAATTCCTAAATACACTTTTAAGTTGTAATTCCTGATTAGAAAGGAGTAGCTGTGTCATGTTTTATATCTTTGGAAAGGTATTGATAAATTCTCTTTACTGGTAAAGATGGATTTAACATTACTGTTTTATAAATGCCACTTCTAGAAAGTGGACATTTGTCTGCTCTTACAGCGCTGTGTGTCTGCAGCCTGTCTCCAATACACGTCTGAGGTCGGTCATAGCTACACTTCGTGCATTCCCTCTAGACAGCCACAAACACAGGAAGGTTAGGTGCGTCTGAGTACTCATCTGCAATCTGATGGATCTTCCTGGGCAAGAAGGGAGGGAGGAGCTAACACTTACGCATGAATAGGCAGGGTCCTGTCTCCACACAAAGGGCTGATAACCTCCTACAGTATTCTGAAGCCAGGACTAGGAAGAAAGGGCTTCTGTGAACCTCAAAGACCCTTCCTTGAAGTCACCCCCAGTTTAAAGGCACAGCTGGGTATAAGTATTGGGGCTCTAACCCCACCAAATCAGACCCTCCTGGACCTGTAACTGAACTCTGTCAGAAGAATTGCATCAGGGACTGACACTCTGCTGGACTGCTGATCTGGAAGACCTGCTTTTCTGCTGTACTGCCCTGCTGCTCTCTGACCCTGCTGAGAGAGAGCTGGACCCTGTTGCAGGAGTAGAATTTCAGAACCAACCGATCGCCTTGACAGCCCAACGCATCGGAACCACACATCGCTGCCCCAGCAGTGAGGAGAGATCAACGCATCCCCTCTACTGTGTGAAGAACATGCATCGCACTTCGGAACCAGCACATCTTGGCGCTTCATCTTCGGAACTGAGGCATAACCACCACTGCATGGAGAAAATCAACGCATCACCTCGACTGCGGGCTCGACTTCAACACATTGCTCGTCTGCACCCGGCATCTCACTGTTGCTACTAGGATCAAGTTACTGTGTTCACCGGTCCTGTGTGGCTCTTGTCCCTACTCTGAGCTCCATCGCGGTCGGCCTGAACTGTTGACTTTGCCCCAGTCCAGCAAGACCAGATAACCGCCATTGGCGCTTATTTTTTCTAAGCGCTATAACTCTTTTTATTCTTTAAAAATGCATATCTCAACTTCTACTTATTGGATTTTTGTTGTTTTGGTCTTGATTTATTTATAAAATTATTGTCTATCTTTCTAAACTAGTGTGGAGTCTTTTTGTGGTGTTTTCATTGTGTTACTGTGTGTTGGGTTTGCACAAATACTTTACACATTGCCTCTTTAAATTAGGCTCATTGCTCTGTGCCAAGCTACCAGAGAGTGAGCACAGGTAATCTCTTAGTGCGTATGTGACTTACCCTGACTAGAATTGTGGTTCCTGCTTGGAAGGGTGCATACCTCTTCCAACCAGAAACTGAAATTTCTAACAAGTCATCTCAGATTACCTTCAAAGCAACGACTCAACCGCAACCACCCTGCTTCCACTTCAGGCGGACACGCTAAAGGCAGTGATACAACAAAGAGGGGCGAGTCAAAAGAGAGGAACTAGAACTTAATGTCAGGCACAAACAGACTGGATCACACCGTACATGGCACCAGCTGACCATAGCTAGGCAACAGCTGGAGGCCCTGGACACGGATAATGCTGAAACAAAGGTATTATAAAGGGGGAAATAAAGTGGGACACCTCCTGGCTTCCAAGCTTAGAGCCAAATTGGAGAAACACAACATAGATGGCCTGACAACACAACAGGGAGAACACATAAGGGAAGACAGAGATATAGTTGAGACACCAATTTTACACTTACCTCTACATAATGCAGGATCAATATCTCTTTGATGCACAGTCATATCTAACAGACGTTCACTTCCCTTCCCTGGACCCACACCGTGCTCAGGACATAGAGGCAGACATTACGACGGAGGAGGGTATCGTAGCAATTGCAAGGCTCCATCCGGAAAAGCACCCGGACCAGATGGCTTTGCGGTTGCGTATTACAAAACCTTTTGCCCACTTCTGGCCCTGATCATGACTAGGGTTGGGAGGAACTCACGGAGTTTAACTCTGTGGAATTCCGCTGAGTTACATGAAAACTCTGCAAGATTTCGCAGTATTCCGCCAACGGGCAGAAGTATGCATATTGCGGTGCTCACGCAGCAATTTAGCGCCAGTAGGGCAAGCAGCGATCAGTGCGAACAGCACCATGTGGTGCTCAAGAGCGCGTGGCTATTCGAGTTGATTTTGCTGCAGCTCGAGTAGAAAATCTACTAGATAGGCAGCAAATCTACTTAAGTAGCAGCCCTCTGACTGCGACCACTCGTGACCCCCACGTTAAAAAATATAGCAAGATGATGCCAAATCTTGCTCACTTTTCTGGAGCTTCAAGGGAAAATATTCTGCCACGCTGCGATTGGTGGAATTTGGCCTGACAGCCTTGTTACAAGAGTAACGTGGAGTCGCCAAATTCCTGCAATTCCGTGGGCAGATCGAAAAATTCCACCCACCTCTAATCCTGACACACCTTTACAATGAATTTGTGAAAACAGGAACACTCGCACCCATCATGAAAGTAGCAGGTTAAACGGTTGTTCTTAAACCAGGGAAAGACCCTGCACGATGCTTGGCATACCGCCCCATATCCTTCTTAAATTGAATGATCCTACAGTGTTCCCAGCAGCATATACTCTATCCGGGCATAATGATCTGCCCATTCACACACAACACTGTCTAGCTAAATGATGCTGAGTTAGGCAATATCACATATATTGATCTACACAGCTGGCAGATGGGTGGTTTGTCGTGGCTGGGCTGCATAGAAATCATTAAGAGGATGCTAGCTGCTTCCAAAGATCCTCTACCTGATGCAAACGGTACCCCTGACCCCACCTCCAGGAACGCTGGACACACTGCAACAACTTATAGATCAGTTGATATGGGAGTGCAAGAAACCCTGCATTGTGAAGTACAGATCGTACCAGCTGATAGACTGATAACCCTCAAGCTATGATATTACACTAGAATTTATAGATTTACACATCTGCAGAAGGTATAAGAAACTTCCATTAAACGCAGTGTGATCCTTACTGTGATTGCTGAATTGAGAGGGAAAGGATGTTGAGGTGGTTTTGTGTGGCGCGGTCTTAATGGGGACAATTTGTGTCTCGACACATCGTCTGTTCTGTGGTTTATTTTCTTTTTCATGAAATCCTCAATAAAAATAGAAGGTAACTATAAAAAATATATTCTGTGGTAGATCGTGTGGCATTTGCAAAGTAAAATATAGTACACTAATGGCTACAACTCTGCCAGTGGTATTGAAGGAATACAGTACTTGAGAGTACTTAAAGTGGTTGTTAGGTGTCCCTCTGGTCAGACCCAACTGAAGTCTCCACAAACCTCCAGTACCTCAAGTCGTTACAAGAGGTCCCTCTTGAGTTATAATCCCAAGCTTGAAAATTCTTTCATGAAGCAGCAGCCTTGAGTGGTTACTAGGTGTCTTGCCAGAGACAGATGGAAGTGCTTCAAATGACCTTCATAAAGCTGAGGGGATGAGGCTTCAACATATAACTTTGCATATACACTTTTACTATTCTGATGATTTGTGGGGTTTTTTCCACAGGATGAATAAATATACCAAAGTGGTTGGTGTTTATGGGGCAATATTGCAGACTTGAATAAACGTCCTCATTTTTATCAAAGTAAGTGATGACACCCTACTATACATCTGTACTGGCAGTCACAAGTAAATATAAGTGTCTTGAATTATCTGCCCTTGAAGGTTATGTTTTGTACTAAAAATGCAATTACTCAAAATAAATGTATCTAGTAGTTAAAGTGGACTGACCCATTGGTCTTGCTTCTCTGATGTGGCACAATAGAGCATAAATATGAATGACAATGTAGCAGCCCAATAGCTAAAGAAGGTGACTAAGAGATGTTTAAATGTATATACTTGCTTTATAATTTTTTTGAAAAAACATGATGCTGGTAACTTTCAATAAATAGCTTTATTATCATGGAACACTTGTGATGAAATTCTAGTATACATACATACTAGCTGTCACTGTTCAATTCTAGTGCCTTCAACTTAATTCTGAGCAAATTGGTTTTTGAGTGCCACTATACATGTGGAACATTAATCGCAGTTGCTTATATTAAAGCCCAAGCCCTATGATGTATGATCTGGTAGGAAGAAGCAGAATGTCAATATCAGTGGGGCAAAGAAATAGATAAAGATATTGGTTGAAAGATGTGTGTGTGTGTGTGTGTGTGTGTGTGCGTGTGCGTGTGTGTTTTTTTTTTTTTTACTGTGGATTTTTCTTGAGGCTGACAAGACATTCACATACCTGCCAGTACTTAAAGTTGTTACTAGAGTCCCTCTCGAGTCAGATGCAAAGTCCTTTCAAAGACCTGCAGAACTTCAAGTGGGTACTATGTGTCCCTCTCGAATCAGAACCAAGTGGAATCTCCACTAGCCTGAAGTACCTTGAATCGTTACTAGCTGTCCCTCTCAAGTCAGATGCCAATGCCTGGAATTCAGAAGAAAGTGCTCAAATAACATTCACATAGCTGAGGTGGTGTAAATTCAACGTATAAATCTGCATATAAACTTTTGCTGTTTTAATGATTCATGCTTCTTTTCCATAAGATAAATAAATAGCTCAGAGTGCTATACGGTAATGAGTCAATTTTGCAGATTATAACAAATTTCCTAAGACTGGTTTTGGTCTAGTTGGGCCCCTTCAGTCGATGGACTGGGATGTGTCCCCAAGTAATTATCAGTGGCTGAGATTAATTCAAGCATTTCATCCATCACTTTTTTTATTTTTCAATGTGACTCCCTAAGTGAGAACGGTATGCCCAGATGTAGGTCCTGCTCATTCAGCATTGGAAACAAGCTGTACTCATCTGAACAGTCCCAACTAGGGCGAAACCAGTCTTGGGTTGCTTGTGTTTTGGTTCAGAGAACATCTGGCTTGGCAGTTCAGGCTGGACTGTTCCTGTTAAGCAGCACGTAGGCTGCCTTGCCTATGGCTGAGTCTAATTTGAGGTGGCACTGTGGGCAAAAAACTTTGGACTGGGGTGCGGCCCCAAGTAATTACCAGAGGCTGATATTAATTAAAACATTCTATCCATCAATTTTTTTGTATTTCTCCTGCGTTCCAGGCATCTCTCGCTTCTTGCTTGGACTATGGCAATGCCCTATTAAAGTATTTTCTTAACCACTTGCAAATTATTCAGAATGATGCAGTGCATCTACTGTTTAATGTTACACATTGCACATCCGCCAAGTGTATCTAGACAAGCTCCCCTGTTTGCCCATTGAAAGTGAATTGTCTTTAAATCCCTGTGTATCATACATAATGATATCTTGGGGACTGGTCCTGTCTATCTTAGATCCCCTCTTCAGCCTTGCATCAAGGCCCGAGCCATATGATATTCCTCTATACAATACAGAGAATACCCCAAACCAAGCTCTCCAGAGCTGGCGGCCGCTCTTTTTCTTTTTTGGGTCATACCCGCTGAAATAAGCTGCCTCGTGGGCTCTGGCTACTGATTAATAATCTATTCTTAAAAAGACTGAAAACATACCTTACCTATTCATCAAGCTTATTTAGATTCCTTGATGGTTGTTGAGTTTTCTCTGCTCTGCCACCAGGATACCACTGGTCACTTTTGCCTTCAATACGTAGTTTTATCATTCATTCATTGAAGAAGATGTTTAGAAATTAAATTCTCACCATATGGACTTTCCATCGAGAGAAAGATTAATGGCAACAATTCCATCACCCAACAGATTATAGCACAGTGATTTACTGGTGCAAGAGCAGAACATGCTTGAAATTATAGCATCAACTGCCTAATAGACTAAACATGTCAATAAGCAATACACTCACAAGGGCGTGTTCTTGGTTGGTTGCTGTAGAGCAGTGGTGTGGTGCTGCAAGGATGAGCCAGTTTCAAACCAACTAACGTATGGAAATGGGGAACCAGGTTCGAGTCTCAGCATCGGCTCAATGACCTGTGATTGAGGGCAAATCTCATAATCTCCCCGTGCCTAAAAAAAAATGAATGTGGCCTTGGGTAATATGCCTAGGGCCTCATTTATGATGAATTGGCGCAGGGCAGCACCACAAGTCTTCTTGTTGTGCTGCCCTACGCCAATGTGACAGGGCAGGAATGCACTGTATTTATGAAATACGGTGCATTCCAGTCCTTTCCCCTTGCGCCGGGGCACAATTTACAATCTAGCACCAACGTAGGCACCAGTGGTTAATTTGTAAAAAAAGAAGTGCCGGGGCTCTCATCAGGAGGCAGTTTGCACCTGCCCATTTCTCCTGTTAATGCCACCTAAAACAGAACCAACTACAAACCATGAAAGTGGGGAGAGGATGTGGCGTAATGGCCAGAGCTGTTGACTTCGGTGCTGGCGAACCATGTTCAAGTCTCGGTGTCAGCTCATCATCCTGTGATTCTGGGCAAATCACTTAATCTTCCCATGCCTACCATAAACTAATGTGTCATTAACTTGTGCTCATGAAAAGCGCTGGTGTTGATGATTAAGTGCCGGTGCTGAGCACTGTAAACCACTGGCTCAAATTAAGCACTGGTAGGCATCCTTGCACCAGGGTTCAAGGGTGCCTCCGCTGCAGGCAGGATTGTTTTTGTGCAGGAAGGGGCACCTTGCTGCACAAAAACAACTCCGAGAGGCGTTTTGCTCTTTCTGTGCGTGCTGCAGCACACATAGAAAGAGGAAAAAACGAGGAGAATAAAAATATTTCTCCTCGTTACGCCTGCTCTGGTGAGGCGTAAGGTTTTGGCGCTGCCCCAGGTTTACATGATTGGCAGTGTCAAAATCCATGGGTGTTGCGTAGGAAAACCCACCGCAAAGCCCATGGAATGCCTCCTTGATGCAGAGTAAGGCAAAGGCAGCCATTTCCGCTGCTTTGCCTCACTCCATATCTATGAGGAGATGTAAAGCCACACAGAGTGGCTTTGCATCCCCTGATAGATATGATTGAGAGGCTCGCGCCGCCGGAGCGTCAAAAAAGTGATGCTCCGGTGGCACAAGCCTCTCATAAATAAGCCCCCTAGTGCTCATGTAAAGCGCTTTAATGCCTTCGAGGCGAGTTTGCGCTATAAAACTGAAACAAAAAATTGAAAGTGATGAGAGGTTAGTCGAAGTTACAAAGACGTACACGAAAGACACGCCACAAGGCACTTACCAATGAAAGGAAAGAATACGAATTCTGCATTCTTCTGGACAAAAAATGTCAAATGAACTAATTACAAACAAATGCAAGTTTTTCTTATTCAAAAAGAAAGCCTAAGAAATTAAGTAAGGAGACAAGGCAGTCACATCGCGCTCCACGATGTGTGCAGACTCTGCACATTTGAATTCAAATACGCAACTTAACTTCGCAAACCCTATGATGCACCATACTGCATGGATAATTACGCCATTGTTGTATTTTATTCGGATTGAGCGGCATTACATATAAGGGCTTTTCCATTACAAAAATTCGCAAAAGAATGCTTGATGGCATCACGGCAAGGCTCACACTAAAAGGTTGCTCTGTTTTACTCTCGGTATCTTTAATATTTCTATCTTTAATGCTTCCATCCATTTTCCGTGGGGTAAATATTCAAATGACATAGTCTAGACATGCAGAAAAAGCACGTGACTTCTTGTGTGTCACTCTGTTCTAAAACATCAAGGGGATTATTTTTCTTTCTTTGTCTTTCAACAATGATTGACTTCACGTTTGAAACATTTTCTCCTATTCAGTTTTCTATATTTTTTATTCTATGTGGTTTGGTTCTTTTGATGTTATTGAACTGTTTCGCACGTAAAACACATCTTTCAGTTCATGGAACACATTGGTTTAACGTCATTCCTTTTGAGACTATTACCTATTTTCGGACCACTAGTAATTACTCTAGCTCATACATATAAATGGATTTTATTACAGTACAGTGTCATATCACTGTAGGACCGACTGATACACTTTGGCCAACCTCCGGGTGACACTGACTCTGAAGTTGATCCACTGGGGCAAGCACTGATTTCATCAAAAGTGTGTGATAGTCAACCCTAAGTGAATATTGCTGTGGCCAGTTTTCATGCAGAATTCGCTTTTCCGGATCTAGTCAATAAATAAAAATAGACAAATTAACACAAAGAAAAAAGTCCCGGCTGCACTCCAACACACAAAATGAAGTCACAAACTACTGTCTTTGTGCTAATTAGGGGAAATCTGGGTTAATAAAGATAATGATCATTTCATGTGGCCAAAATATGGGCATTTGTGCAGAATATTTGTATTTCATAATGTGTAATCATGTAGCTTGTACACCTAGATCAGCTAATCCTACTGGATGTTTTAGCTCTCATTGTCAACATGATATCTACCTAATGTGTTTTATGTGTGTAACCATCTACGATCTGCATGTCAAGGAGCAAATGTGCCCAAATTTTTTATGGAAGTCCTCTTCAGCTCGCACAAGAGCTTCTTCGTCAATGTAGACAGCGGCTCTCTTTGACGCCACAAAATACTGGACCTTCCTGAGGGACCAGCCCATGATGTACATGAGGAAGCCGCACACCGCGGCGGTGGACCGGCCCACTCCAGCATTGCAGTGAATGTAGACAGTGTGGCCGTTCTCTAGCAGCCCATGCAAGAGGTGGACAGCCTGAGGTAACATCCGCACTCTACCTAGAAAAACAACAATAGACAAGAATTTAAATGAACCATTGTGTAATATATCAGAACACCATTTAAAATACACACACTTTCCCAGGAAAGGAGGTCACAATAAGAGTTTGTGTGGCAGACTTTTGGGAATTCATGAGTTAGTCAAAATAAGTCAGCTATTAGTCATACCTACTTACATTGAAATGGTTCAGAACCAGGCCTAGTCAATTTAAGCATCTAAAAACCTACTCTTACATGTCATATAATATTTAAGGGTGTACATGGGATTCATGGAGCTTCCTAATTACGGATGTAAACGTGAACAATATGATTCCTAGGTAAAATGGTCCTAATTTTTCATATAAAACATATACATGTTTTGCAAAACTACTATTTAGATACTTTATTTAATTTAAAAAAGTTCTTAAAAAATTAAAATAATTGTGCATTTTTGCTATAATTATCTAGGGATGGTGGCCAGGATGCACATGAAGATGCCCGCACCTTAAGGTAGCTCAGGTCACCACCACTACAATCGCAGTGAATCCTGGCAACTAAACCCTGTTGCACATCGGGAGGGGCACACACTGGGGGCTGCATGCCTCAACGAACACTGGGAGCCTATGAGAGCACTCTGCGACAAGAAGCAACGGAGCAGACTGAGACGTGCTCCGACACTGTTACAGCCACAGGTGTGGCCTCGTAGCTGATCCGAGCCCACGGTGTGGTGCGAGGTGATTGACCGAGCTGTCTCTCTACATTCAGCCAGCACCCGGAGGACGAGCATCGGCTTGGGACTGGGGCGACTTCCCCTGCTGTGGCTGGCACCAAGAGCCGTATCTGCGATGTGACAGTGGACTGGCGAAAACTGAGCCTGTGGGGCTTGGGATGTGACGACCAGGAGAGTCATGGAGACCTATCCCTAGCCAGCACTACTGGGTCCCCAATGGCACGGTCTTTCATGGGGGATGCAGGGCACACTGCGAGGCCTACGCCAGGAGCAATGCGGAGGCCCTGAGCCTCCAAATCAGTAACACACTATGAGTCACTGGGACCTGCTTATCCTGGCAGACGCGCCTGATTGGGGTCCCCCCATCAAACACACACAAGGTACAGAGAGGGGGAGAACTTTGAGCTGAGGTCCTGCTGCTCCTCTGTGACCCTTGACTGGGGCTTGTGTCGCGGGGGCCACTTCTACCACCTATTCTCTGCAGGACCTTGTTTTCAGTGCATGCCCCTTACTGTTGGAGAGCACCACATGCCACCACCTGTGCAGGCATCTTTCTCCCTCCCTGCAAGGCGCAGCTGTGCACATCGGCGGCGCGGCACCAAATTGGCATGACCTGGATTGGTGAGGCCTATGTCATGATGACCATGCGGGCTGCGGAGGCCCACTCCTGATCTGTACTTCTGGGCCCCAATCTGTAGTGCCCTCTATGGGGAATACCGGCGGACATGTCAAAGGGCCCACAACTGGAGCAGCAGTGAGGCAGTTTGCCCTCCGGCCATTAAAAACATAGTGAGTCCCTGGGAACTGTTCATCCTGGGGGTCACAGTAGAGCACACACAGAGTGCAGAGAGGGGGTGTACATTGCTCTGGGACTTTGCTGTCTCCTCTGGCACATTCAGGTGATGCAACGTCCCCATTCCATCGGTGTCTGCCTAGCAGGCTGACACCAGGGGATCTCAGAGATAAGGCTGCTAAAAAACACTGCCCACCAAACCAGTGGTGCAAGGTTGATCCTCCATCCACCTCTGCTTCTTGGCCTTCTGCCCTTCACCTTGTTGGTGAGCCTTTGAAGGATCTCATGGGCCGGGCAAGATCAACCAAGGACCTCGGGGGGGGGGGGCACACTCCAGCCCAGACACAACGCCACCTTACGTGGAGGAGACCTGCCTGGAGGGCAACATTTCTCCAGTACCATGAAATTCATCTAACAAACTGGATCTTATTCTGGAGGCCACTGCAGCCACACAAGAGAAGCTTGAGACCAAGATTGACAATGTGGCGATCAACATGAATATCCTGCAAGACGACCACTGTAAGTTAGCGAACAGGGTGAAAACTAACAAGACTGTTGGTGGATGAGCTCCAAAAACAGGTGGCGTCCCTAACCGCGAAAGTCACACTGTTGGACCAGCGAACTGAGGATATAGAGGGTCACAGCAGGTGCAATAACATTTGGCTGGTTGGCCTCCCTGAGAGCTCAGAGGAGCCTGACATGGTGGTATTTCTTGAACAATGGCTCAGAGCGAGAGTGGCGCCGCAGGGCCTGTCCCAATTCTTCGTGCTAGTAATGGCCCACTGCATGCTGGCAGGGCAAGCCTCCCCCCCACCAGGAGCACAACCCCAGCCAGTAGTGGCACGCTTACTCAACTATAGAGACAGAAACACCCTGCTGAGAGTGGCCCACACAAAAAGCCCCCTGCGCCTGAAGAATGCCGAAATCACCTTTTACCCAGACTACACACTGGCAGTTCAGCGCCGGCGTGGCCACCTACTCTGAGGTGAAAGGTTCCCTCCAAGACTTGGGTATCCAATATATGCCACTGTTCTCGGCCCCCTTAAGTTTATATCCGATGGCCTCATTTTCTTCTGTGACTCGCTACAAGACGCATGGGACTGGATCTGCCATCTGCCTGGGACCTGGGTTCTGCCACCTCTTCCCCAGCACCACAAATGGAGACACAGGGTGCGCTCCTTGGAGGTGCATTTGATGAAGCAGCAATTGGGCCTGGTCTGAGAGGGCGCACTAGAGGTGGCCAGCCAACTCAGCAGTACGCCCGGACTGGGACCTGGGGTCCGTCGATCTGTTTTCTGGCAATGGCTCCAATTCAGATATGGCCCTCACTGGCTCCTTCTAAGGCCCGTTCCTGACACCCTGCATGGCTGACATTCTTTGACCCTTACCAACTAGCGTTGGAGCACATGCTGTTTTCTGGGACCACAGTATGTTAGGGCTACGTCCGCCTGCCCCACCGGATTATCGCTGGCCCGACTTCACCGACTGGGCCTACTACACTTCTGAGGGTGGTGGCAGCCGGCAGAGAGCACCACTGTCCCCATCCATTCAGTGCTGGCAGGCCCCTCATGGCAGATGCTGGGTGAACCTTGGCGTTGGGCACCTGATGGCATTCAAGTTGTGGGTTTGTTGGGGTTTGGGCGGCTTACCGTAGTTGGTGTGCCCGGGAGGGTTGGAAGAGGGGTTGGGTTGTTAAGGCACACTGGGCACACGGAGTTTCTCATATTTGCTACACTGGAGACTGGTCCCCGCATCTACGTCGTGCTGGGCCTCCCCTCAATGCATGTGCACTCCAGGGCCTCCGGGCGGGTAGCACTGAGGGATCTGAGGGATTCCTGTCACCCACGCACATCACATGTTGACCACGCAAACTCCCGGTTATAGGGTCCTCACCTGGAATGTTAAAGGGATGCACTCGGCTCATAAAATACACCTGATACACTCTTGCCTGGTGAGGAGGGGGATGGACATCACATTTCTCCAGGAAACTAACCTGGCAGGTACTGAACTGGACATGGAGAGCCCAGGTCTTCTCCACGGGCTACTCCTCCTTCACCAAGGGCGCACTCATATGGATCTGTGTAGGGATCACCTTCCTTTGCGAATCCCAGCACATTGACAAAGAAGGATGGCACGTGCTCTGAGCCCTTATCCTGGACAGGAGCCCATTGGGACTGGGTTATGCCCCCTATGTCAATCAGCCTGCATTTCTGGTATCCCTAGACTCACACTTGGGTATGTCCTTTCAGGCAGCTAAGATACTGGAAGGCGATTTCAACTGTGTTGAATAGATCCTCCCCCCACTACTTGATTCACCCGTCCAAAAGCTGGTCCCCATTTTCCAGCAACGGCTGATAGACTGGGACCTCCAAGATGTTTGGCGACTACCTTCATGACCAAAGGCAGGAATATTCCTTTTACTCACCAATGCACAACATACGTCTGTGACTGGATGAGATATTAGTCTCCTTAATGACAGTAGACCGAGCCAGACAGCCGGAAAACTTGGCCAGTACTTATTCAGACCACAACCCGCTCTTGCTGCGGCTGCATTGAGGGAGGCGGCAGGCCTGATCCCTAAATGGAGGTTCCTACTGGAGCTCCTCTCTGATGCAGTATTCCACAACTTCCTACGAGAAGCGATTAGTGATTATTTTTCACATAACCAGGTCTCAATGCCAGTAGCCATGGTCTAGGAGGCATTTATGGTGGAGATCAGGGGCCACTGTATGGGAGTACAAGCTGGGGTACGCAAAACTCTGGAGTCTGAGCTGAATACCCTGGAAACTAGAATGCGAGCCCTAGAGACCACATCTCTGCTGGACCCCTCCTGTTTCCCAGAACTCTTAGCAGAGTGAGCGTCTCATAGACATAGTCTCTTCTCTTACAAATAACATGTGGCCCGGTCGCATGCAGAGGAAAGTAAATCCGGGAGGTTGCTGTCCTAGCTTGTCTCCATGAACCGCCTATCGCTGCCTACCAACACTCTTCGGGAAGCATACGACGCAGTGCTACATACCCAATCCGACATTCAACTGGAGGTTGTATGCCATTACACAGACTTATATGCGGGCCCGGACCTAGTCACTGAGGATGTGATTGACAGGTTTCTGGCAGGGGTGAATCTGCTGTGCGTCGCAGACATGCTTCGGCTGGACCTGGGCCAACCGATTTCTGAACAAGAGATCAGGGGAGCCATTAAGGACTTGGCAGTGGGGAAGTCCCATGGGATAGATGCTTCTGTTTTACTGCGATGCCGACATTGGGGTGCCCGGCTGGGTCTTGATGCTCAGACACCTGGGAGAGGTGGTGGGTTTATGTACCAGTTGGGAGAAATCCAATGTCTTTCCAGTTAGCGAGACCACTGAAGTCCCAACCTAGGTGATTTGTGATACTGGGCTGACATGGGAACCTCGAACGTTCCGATACCTCGGAATTCAGGTTTTCCATAGAGACGTGATGGCCTTGATGGCAAACTTGGAGGAATGCTCAAATCAATAAGAGGGAGCGTGGCATTCTGTCGCACACTGAGACTCCCCCTGATGGCATGCGTAACACTCACGAAAATGATTATCCTCCACAAATTGCTGTATTATTTCGTCTTGGTTTCGCTCCCTGGCCACCCTAATGCAACAAATGATTTGGGACGTGGGTCGCAGCAGGGTGTTGCTATGTATTATCTAATGACTGACAGGGGAGAGCGAACTGGGTATCCCCAATCTTGAACTATACCACATAGTAGCGCAAATACAGTGGGTGGCCCGCTGGTTGGCGGGCAGTCACAGAGCGGAGCTGGAGACCTATGGAGCAGAGCCGGATAGTGGATGGCTGGTGCAACTCATGCTGGGGGTGCACCCCACCAGAGGTCTGACCCCCAAACTGCTGTGGATCGTACTACACTGATGGTCGAATCTCACTGAGATAGCGGGCCGATTGTGCCCCTACTTCCCAGTCCTGCCACAAGTAGGTCAACCAACACCGAGAGGCCTACGTATGACCTGTATGATGCGTGACTGGACTGCGGCGGACCTACACATGATTATGGACTGCTTTGCGGAGGGTAGATTACGGTCCCTAGAAGACGTATTGGAACATATCAAGCTTCCCACCACACAGTTCCTTACATACACCAAAGTAGTAGGGGAGATTTACACTTAATGGTAGCAGGGTCAGGCTGAACCGTTGGCGCATGAGGACCTACACATTCTCCTAACTTATAGGGAGGGCCGAGGGATAGTATCCTGGCTATATAAATCTGCTCGACTTCAGTCGCAGTCGGCCTTGACGAGCCACCGGTCCCGGTGGGAGGCCGCGGCGGGCCGGGAGTTTCCAGATGGTGAATGGATCCGAGCTCTGGAGAGGGTACACACTGTGTCACAGAACAGCCACACAGTTCAACTTCCTGCACATGACGTACCTGATTCCACATCGCTTCAATGTTATAGTGGGCACTGAAAGTCAGCGTTGCCAGGAGCCAGGTACAGACTTTATAGACATGACCTGGTCCTGCCAGGAGCGGAGGGCCTGATTCACAGAACTAACTTACGTCAAAAACGTAAACGTAAACGTAAAGTTAGTACTTTTTAGGTATTCACAGAATACACTTACTCATTTTGGTATTCACAGAATGAACTTACTCATTTTGGTATTCACAGAATAGTACTAACTTTACGTTTGCGTTTTTGACGTAAGTTAGTTCTGTGAATCAGGCCCGGAGAGGTTCTGGCTGGGGGTGGTGCTGGACCTGGGACACTCCCTGGACCAGTCAGATCAGTGAGGGTTGGAGGTCTGTCTCCTGTGTCTGCTGCCATCTCCAAAGCTACCCAAAGTTGACGCACGCTTCCTACAGCGTGCGTCAGCCTTGGCCATGCATTGGAAGTCCTAAAACAGCCCACCCTAATGCAGGTGGAAAACTGAGCTGGAACGCTGGGCCGGGGCAGAGGAGACAGTGTTGAGAACAAAGGAGAGCAGGGGACTCCAACAGCGCCCCATTGACGGTGAATGGGAGACCCTCCTTACCTCCTTCACTGAGAAAGATTGGGAAGAGGAAACACATCACTCAGCCACTGAAGGGTAGAAACATCTCAGATGGGGAGAGGTTCCTACACCAGGATCCTTGGGTCCACTGATTCAGAGTCCTAGCATTATGTACAATCCTGATGAAGAGTGGCGGTCACAATCATACAGAACTCTCTTGGACACGTGGGGCTCAGTGTTGTTTGCCAGTTACATTGGAGTGGAAGGGTAGAAGGATGCACAATATGACAGTGTACAATGTGATATACTGTGGTCAGTTACGCAATACAGAAGGTGACTTTTTGTTAATGCCTAACCCTAGGCACATAAAATATGTTACAATACGTTGACACTGTAACACTGCCTCTGGGCTGGGAGGATTTAACTGTATCATTCTCATGCCTAGCAGTCGTTATCCCATAGTATTGTAAACAAACTTTAATAAATAAATGTTTAAAAAAGATTTTCTATAAACGTTCTCTTATCTAATTGAAAGCATTTGTGTGTGTATATATATATATATATATATATATATATATATATATATCAGCACAAAGTCCCGTAGTAACTGCAACCAGCAAGGAACACACAGGCACAGACCACAACAGCAGGTGAAGTCAAGAGTTTATTTCAAGCCAAGAATGGTCCACATTACGCGTTTCGGCCGCCGACCTGCGGCCTTGATCACATAACAACGCTACGTACAAGTAGCAGCTTAAATAGGCAGATAAGTGAAAGATGTTGCAATGTGTAGTAAAACATACAAAGTGCTGGTGCCTTACGGTAGTACATTAGAATTAATGACAGTGACAGTGCAGAAGTATACTTTACTGTAATTTATGACAGTTTTGAGGCAATGACTGTGTAGAGAACTGGTTTACTGTAATGCCAGGAGCAGTAAAACAAAGCTGGCTGTTTCCATGCCTTTAGAAATGGTAGAGTTATTCGGTTAGATCTCAGAGCTGAGAAAAACCGGAAGATAAATGAAAACAGACTCACGGAGGCAACGTGGTGCAGAGAAGAAAAGAAAGTAGTTGGAAGTCAGATATATTTACAAGATTAAGACAAGCATTCCTCGCTGAATAGTGCAATATGTCATGTGATCACTAAGTGAGGTGCGAGTGCCGTACCAACGTTGTCTAGGGCAAATGCCCCAATGTCCGCATAATACGAGGCCATAACGAGTTAGTTAAATTGCACAATCATATTGACACCCCAGGAGGGACAAATGATAATGTATGCAAAACGAGGAATGTAAAATTAAGGAAAATGGAAGCAACATAGAACTCATTGCAGCACGTTCTACTCGGTATCTAGTTCTATACCGGAATAATATTAAACAAATGGGATACAAAAAGGGCATCAGCAGTATGTATAGGAATATCACTACAGAACTACTCTGTGATATCAAGAGTATCACGTCACACGGGAAAAACCAATAGGTGTTCCATGTATGTGGAAGTATTCTGTCTGTACAGCCAGGAAGTGCCTCATAAGTTACCGCAAAAAGTGGCGAGTGCATTGGTGATGAGTGGTGCAACATAGTATACTGTGACAATTGTGTGTGATGCGACGTTAGAAAAAATAAAATAAAACTATATATATATATCAAATGAAAGAGTCAAGAGACAAAGTTCAAGAATTGAACTATGCTCAGAAACCCAGCCGGATTTCTAAACTAACAGTATCTCAGTGTAGGAGACAGTACCCTTAAGTGAAAACACTGACCGCATAATGCGCAACAATAATAACTCCATAGTGGAGAGAACAGTCAAAGCGCAGATGCGTGAAAGTGTGAGAGGCAAGACAGACAAAAAGTGGACAATTAGTAGAGCTGAAAACGAGATACAGGTATATCTTAAAAGGTAGCAGCAGAGTACAGCAATTGATACAATGTGGATAGGAAGGTCTTGATGTGAGAGCAAATAAAAGGGAGCGAAAAAGTCAGTAAATCAGGGGAGCAGTAAAACAGCATAAGAGGATGATGTAATACATACCAGAGCACAACTAAGTAACAGCATAGTGTAAAGACAATTCAGAGATAACTGTACAAATCTTCACTACTGTTGAGCCCATAAGGGGCCTTAGTGTCAAGCTCTAGAATGTAGCGGGTTTCAAGTTGCCTCAATTTCTTTTCGCGGTTACCACCACGTCCCAGCGTTGGCACATTATCTATCACAAAATATTGAAGGTGATCAAGGTTGTTGTTATGTGTCTCTCTGAAGTGCCTAGCCACAGGGTAACTTGGGTCGTTGTTAACGATTGCCCTAAGATGTTGTAAAATCCCTACATGTACTTGGAGCTTGGTGCTGCCTACATACATAAGATTGCAGCTACACCGGAGGATGTAGACCGCGAAATCAGTCCTACAAGTGTACTTGTGTTGTAGAATGATGGGCTTATTGCAGAATTTGGCAATTACTTGGGTGGTGTTTACGCCAAATCTACAGGCTCTACATGAGTTACACTTGTGGAAGCCCTTAACATCAGAGAGCCAGTTGGATTTATTACTGACCTCAGGGCTACTTTTGACAAGAGCATCTCTCATGGAGAATGCTCTCCGATAGGTGACAGTAGGTCTATTGCCAATCATAGGGCCAAGAACTGGGTCAGTTTGGACAATGCACCAATGTCGGTTAATGATGGCCTTAATGGCTCGCTCCTCTCTGCTGTAAGTGATAATCAGACGGGTGTCTACAGTGCCCCTGCCTTCATCATCAGTGTTGTTATCACTGCAGTCTGACTCAGTAAGAGGCTTGGGAGCTAGGAGTGTATTTCTAAGTAATGAGTTGGCCCTGGTTCTGGCTTTGTGGAGTGACGCTGGGCTGTAACCGCGGGCTATAAAGCAAACGTGTGCCTCATCCTGACAGGTGTTAAGGTCAGATTCTGAGCTGCATATTCTCCTCAATCGGAGCATCTCCCCATATGGTATGCTCGCTATAAGATGTTTGGGGTGATAGCTAGTGGCATGGAGTTTAGAGTTCCCTGCAGTGATCTTGCGGTGAAGTTTGGAATGTAATTCACCTTTCTCAATGTACACAGTAAAATCAAGGAAATCAATCTCCCTTTCGCTGATGTTAGCATTAAACTCTAGGTTAGAGGTGTTACAGTTAATAGATTTGACAAATTCCTGGGCACTTTCAATGGAACCATTCCATACAACAAAGACGACGTAATTTATTATGGTTGGTTTCTGTCAACCGATACTTTGCTAGCGTCTGGCTTCAAACTCCGTGCTTAGTTTACGTGTGGGTGGTGTGGACGCGTACACATCCCCAGGAAAGGTGGCTGACGGTATGCAAGGTGTGGGCAACCACCGGGTACATTACTGAACTAACAGTGTGGCGAGGACTGACCCCTAGCCCTGAAGAAATTGCCGGAAATCTCTCAAAAGGCAATGAAACATGTTGGCTTTCCATAAGAACTGATGGAGTGCGACAGTATGTCCAGTTTTTAAATTGAGCAGACACACGGCAGTGATTAAAAGTTGATGGTTGTGCCAGTGGTTGTTTAGCTCGTTTTTAGTTTGTGAAAGCAAAAAAGAGGGACATTTTTTTTGCTTTGACAGTAGGGGGTCAGGATTGGGTGGCACGCTGAAGTTTTTCCAAGTGCGTGGTTTACCTTTTCACACTTTCAACTTATTTGTGCACTTTTTTCACACTATTTCTTTATGGTTTTGCAGGCTGCCAATGATGAAAACCGGAGCACACTGATGAGAACCTACCAGCAGCTCCCATGGTGGTGTTGCCGTGAGGTGCCTTCATTACCTTTACATATTTTTTTGTTGTGATTTGCACATTAAATTTTTGGTGTGAAATATATAGGTCCATCTGTGTACTCGGGTCTGACACGTAACAATTTTTAAACTAGGGATAGGAGCACCTAGAGTGTACAGCATTAGATAGCTGGTACTTAAATATTAGAGCCAAGATATGGCTTTGGGTATGCTCACGAAGAATGTCCCATTTTTAGAGCAGGTCATTGTTTGTGATTATATATCCTGAGTGGAGGGCGACCTGCGCTATATCCCTCTGTAGCTCCTTTTTGTGCATGACTGCCTTAGATGCCCCCAGAAGAGTTCTCCTGAAACCATTATACCAAAAAAGGGGCATTTACACATGCTTGGAGGCATCTGCACTTTGCTTCACACGAACAGACACTCAAACGCTCGCAAGGTCCGGAAAATACATGAGAATCCTGGAAGACCTACTTTTTCCTCGTATCGCCTCTCCCAATCTGGTCTCCGCTCCTCAAAAACTCATTAGTGACTATTTTATAGTATGCCCTACAGTTCTCTCACTACACTAAGTTACTATATTCATTTCAACTCTGATTGTAACCCTTTTATTCGTAGTTAAGGCCACTGTGTAAGACTGCCTTGTTTGAATAATGATTTTTAAATGTGATGGCCAGTTTGGCCCTGCTCCTAAGGATGTAAGGATGTTTTGGAGGCACCTCCATTGGAATGGTTTTAACTAACTGTGCAAAGAAGCTAATAAATAAATATATTAGTCACAATCCTACCACCTCTCCCTCCTGACTGTGAAGTCGATTTTTTGTAATCTGATAAAATAAGGCTCATTTCCAACTCTCCTTTGTTGATGGTCATTTACCCTCATCCTAATACATACCTATTGAGTGAGATTGTGTGCAAAGACACTAAGCATGCTTTTTTCAATTTATAGCTGTCACATTACTGAGCTCCTCTGTTGGAAATCTGATTACATTGTGAGAGAGATAAGAGTAGTGTCTGAAGTCCCTTAAAGCCCAAAGCATCTGTCCTACAAAAGGGAAACATGTTTCTATTATGCATCCTTGGCTCATTTGTGGTAGAATGGCTCAAGCAGCAAGGTTGAACTCATATGATACAACAAACAAACATAACAGTGCATTTGAAATAGAAAGACAGGAAAAGAAATATGATCCTTTCCAAACACATGAAATGATCTGTGGATAGTAGCCTATGCCCAATAGTAAGGTAACATTACTTCAGCAATATTACATCAGGCGTCATTACGGTGCGGTCACACATTGCACTGCAGGCATGTTTTCCTTCCTTTACTTTGGGAGTTCTTTACTTTGCAGGTTAGAGTTTAATTGTTATTAGAACATTGGAATGTTGGGAACTCCATTGAAGACAATGGAGTGCTCCCTGCTTCTACGGGTCGGTAAAGGCCCGCAGAGCAACATTCCAATGTTTTACAAAGGCCTCTCGGAGCTCGAGGGGATTTAAATCCCCTCGAGCTTCGAAAAGCCTTTGTTTTATTTGTAAGAACATTCTGCCCTCTAGTGGCAGAATGTTCTAATAGCCTTGTAGCCCTTCGTAGCAGGGCTATACCGGCTATTAAAGTCCCTCACCCTTGTTAAAGTCCCTCGCCTTCGGCTCGGGCCTTTAATGCGGGAGCGGGCCTTTAATAGCCGGTATAGCCCGCTACGGCGGGCTATAAGGCTATAGTAGAACATTGGAATGTTGAGAGCCTTATTGAAGATAATTGAGTAACTCCGGGCTAATAATTGCTGGTATAAGCTTTCTGCTCCAACATTCCATGTTTGCCTTTCTTTTTCTCCCTTTTTAATTTAGAACATTCTACTCTCAGTGGGTGGAATGTTCTAATAGACTTATTTCCTGTGTATTCCCAATATTCAATCCTAAAGGTGGCTTTGTTACCATGTCCAATATGTACTGTGATTCTAATCTACATAGTTTTTTCTCCCTGTCACCGCCTCTTATGTCCCGCGGTACATGATCAACACAAAAATATCTGAGCAGGTTCCTGTTGCTCTGATGATGAGTCTGGAAATGTCTCGCGACAGGGTAACTGGGATCTTTTTTGTTAATTGCTCTTTGATGCTCTAGAATGCGTATCTTTGCAGGGTGAATCGTACTAGCCACATACCTTAGGTTACATGGGCAAATTAGGCAATACACTGCATAAGGTGTATTACAATTCATAAACTTTGTTATGGGAACCGGGTCCCGTAGGCCTCGAATCACTTAAGAAGTGACTTTATTGCTGTTAGCGCAGGCCTTGCACTTGCCGCAGGTGTAGAAGCCTGGTATTTGCTGTAAACCTTTCTGCATTCTAGCTGGAGGTAAATAACTCCCCACTAGCTGGTCTTTTATAGAGCGTGTCTTTCCGAAAGTCAAAGAGGGATGGGATGGTAAATCTTGTCCTATCACTACATCAGATTTCGGTATGTGCCAGTTCATCTGCATTATTTTTCACACTTGACTGGCTGCATTCGAGAAGTTTGTGATCAGTCGAAAGGTATCCTTCACGTCGATCTTTTTACTCTTAGACTCCTCTTTCAAAAGATCTACTCTGTTCTTGTCCTGCACTCTTTTCATACCATATGCAGCCATGGCTACGCCCTCCGAAGCCAGCAATCTGCCGACTTTGTGGGGAGGGAGAGGAGGACATAGTACATCTGCTAACCATATGCAAGATCCTGACACAGGAGCGTCGGACCCTACTTAGACCAATCTTTAATAAGAAACACATCTGGACTTGTAGACAAGCAGTGTTAGCAAGCTTTTCCGGTGAGGATGTCCAATTAAGCTGCTGCCTGGTAAAATTTCTATCCGCTGCCGAACTGAGCATCAAAAGACAAGCCAATCAGCTAGCAGACGGTAACGCAGCCGAACGGACAATGGGTCTTTGAAATCAACTATCACAAGACGCTGATTGTGTTGCTGCCTCAGTGAGAACTTCAGCACAGCCAAACATTGGTATACCACACACTGTAAAAGGACCCACAAAGGGTAGATTGTTACATAGAAATACCCTTTATGCTGACTATTTACTCTCTTCCAAGCACCCTATGATTTTTAATGCATGCATTGTTTTACTTTATAGCAAGATTTCTTGCAAATAGTTGATTTGCACTTCCTCTGCAGTAAGTCAGGTGGGACACTCACGATTTTTATGCAGAGGTAAAAATAGCTGCTTTTGCACATTGCACTTTCCTCATATACTCAGTGTTAGAAATGGGATCTCTAGTTGGCAAGGGCTTGCACCTTTGTCCAAGTAGGGACCCTTCTTCCTAGTCAGGGTAAGGGTGTTACACTCGTGGTAGCTTGGCACGAGCAGTCAGGCTTAATTCAGAGGCAGTGTGTAAAGCATTTGCACATAACCAACAGTAATACAGTGTAAGCACTACAAACGGACACCACACCAGTTTAGAAAAATAACCAATTTTTATATACTTAAGACAAGACCAATTACGACAAAAATCCACAATACTATACTTTAAAAATGAATGCTTGATAAGGTAACTTCTTCTTTGCAGGAATAGTCCAAAAACAAACTTCGTACGAGTCGGTAGCTCCGTCCGAGCCTACCGCGATGCTGAAAACCACAGAGTCTAACAGTTCCAGCCGACCGCGTCGATACGGGCCAGCAGAGTCGTGAACAGACTCGGTCACAGTACCTTTCTCGTTGTGGCTGGTACGGAGTGTACGAGCCGATCGGCGTTCGTCGCGGTTGCGGTGCAAGACGGAGCGATGCAAGACGGAGCGATGCAAGGTGCGGTGTCCCTCGATGCGGGGCAGGCAGCGGCTCGATGAGCGTCGTGCAGACGGAGTCGGTGAGTCCAAGGCGTGCGATGCAGGGTGAGACGATGCTCGATGCGGTGCTGACAGGTTGCGATGCAGGCGACCAAGCCGGAGTGCGGGAGCTGGCGTCGGACAGCGGTGCGAGTCGGAGCGGTGCGTCGCAGACGTGCGAGCGGTGCCCCAAAATGCGATGCGGTCACGACTCTTGAGCCAGTTGCAGCGACCGCGTCGGTCGGGTCCGGCTGGTTCAGTGAAGCGATGCGATGCGAACTGCGGTGCCCACAGGTCACGGTGCAAGCAGCGGCTCGGTGTTGGCGGTGTCGGACGTCGCCACGGTGAGACCAGGGTTGCGATGCGAAGCGGGGCGATGCGGTCTGCGGTGCAAACAGGTCACCGGCCAGGGATGGATTCGGTTGACGGAGTCGGTTGCAGTTCCCTTCCTCTGTGGCAACTGAAACAGCGTTCCAGAAGCGGTACCCAGAGGCTTGTGAAGTCTTTGTAGTCCCTGAGACTTCTTAACAGGAGGCCAGCTCGGTTCCAGGCCCTTGGAGATACTCAGCACAAGTTTGTAGAAAGTTCAGTCCTTTCACTGCCCAAGGCAGAAGCAGCAGCTGCAGGCCAACCCAACAAAGCAACAACACAGCAAAGGGGCAGTACTCCTCCTGGCAGCTCTTCCAGCTCTTCGTCTTGGCAGGTTCCTTGATTCCAGCGAGATCTAAATTCATGGGGTCAGGGCCCCAATATTTATATCCCAAATTCCTTTGTTCTCTGAAGGCAGAGAGGCCTTTGCCTAGTCCAAACCAGTTCTGGAGCACTTTGTTGACAAGTCTCCGTCCCTTCTTTCAGTGAGTAGGCCAGGGACATCAGACGCACCACAGGAGGTGGAGCCAGCATTGTGGAGGGAAGGCACTGTCCTATTCAGGGCCCAGGTGCAACCCCTCCCACCCATCTACATGTAGATCTTGCTATTCAGCCCTGTGCTGACTCACCCTGTCTCCTGGCATCCCCCAGCCCCTGTCACTCACACTCCAGACAAGGAATACACAACCTCGCAGAGGCAGGCTTGGATGGTTAGACAAGAAAATACCCACTTTCTAAAAGTGGTATTTTCAAACACAGAATGTTAAAACCAACTCCACTAAAAGATGCATTTTATCATTCTGAGTCCAGGCATACTAAACTCGAATTTCTACCATGTTCCCGGGGTCAGTTAGGATTATAAGCTGTAATAATCAAAACTGCCCGTTCTGGCCTATGGGGAACAGGTAGCCTTGCGATAGTGAAAACGAACTAGGCTGTAATTCACTATCAGGACATGCCACACACACCAGGGCATGTCCTACCTTTCGCATACAACGCATCCTGCCCACAGGGGTACCTTGGGCCTACCTTAGGGGTGACTAACATGTAGCAAAGGGAAGGTTTAGGGACTTGCAAGTGTGTGCACTTGCCAAGTCGACATGGCAGCCCCAGGCTGCACACAGGCTCTGCGATGGCAGGCCTGAGTTACACTTTACGGGCTGTTTGCGTGGGTGGCACAATCCAGTACTGCAGCCCACCAACAGTATTTGGTCTATAGGCCCTGGCACTCGCAGTGCACTTTACAAGGGACTGACACATAAACCAAATAGGCCAATCATGGAAACGCCAATCCGTAACACATTTTATACAGGAGCACTTGCACTTTCCCACTGGACAGCAGTGAGGAAAGTGCGCAGAATCATTACACCAGCAAAAACAGAGTCAAAACCGGGAGGTCAGAAAGCAAAAAGTCAGGGGAAACACGCCAAAAGATGCCAAGTCTAACACTCAGGCTTTGTCACCTCACCGAACTTGCTGTTAAGCATTTGACCAATGAGGTAGGCTACTCTCGCTCTGCCACTAAGATTACACCCTCAGAGAACGGACTGCCTGTCTACAATGAATGCCGCAGAGCATGCATGAAATAGACTACAATCCCTGCAGAGGCTAAATCGCTGTCTTGCACATTGCACATTGCACTTTCTCCTGCATGCCATGGCACTTTGTCTTCTGCTGCTTAATCTATCTTGTTGTCAAGCACTGGACTAACGAGGATAGCTCTGTTAGCTAAGCCGCAAAGCCAAGAATTACAATAACAAAAAAACAAAAAAAGGTTACTCGGACTTTCGCTCTCGAAGATTTTTAAGTTACTCCCTAGGGAGTATCGGGACTATATTTTATCTCAATTTTATTGTGTTTTAACGGAGATTTAGTGCTTTCCTCTGTTCAAATTGTCACTATAAAATGACAAGACGATTCACATGTTTGTAAAGGTTTTAATTAACTGTACAATAAAATGAAATTCAAATTCGCATGCTGGCTGGTCTTTTATAGAGCGTGTCTTTCCGAAAGTCAAAGAGGGATGGGATGGTAAATCTTGTCCTATCACTACATCAGATTTCGGTATGTGCCAGTTCGTCTGCATTATTTTTCACACTTGACTGGCTGCATTCGAGAAGTTTGTGATCAGTCGAAAGTTATCCTTCACGTCGATCTTTTTACTCTTAGACTCCTCTTTCAAAAGATCTACTCTGTTCTTGTCCTGCACTCTTTTCATTGCTTTCTTCAAAACTTCCTTTTGATACCCGCTCACTTCAAATCTCAGTATACTTTCCTGTGCATCTTTCTGAAAGTCTTCCTCCCTGGAGCTATTCCTTTTTATCCTTAGGAGTTCTCCGTATGGGATACTATTTATTAGATTACTGGGGTGGCTGCTTTTAGCATGCAATACATAGTTTCCTGCTGTGGGTTTCCTGTATAATGCCGTGTGGACCTTATTGTCTCTCACAAATACCTTCAGGTCCAGAAAATTTACCTCAGAGGAGCTAATCTCACTAGTAAATCTTAAGTTTAAGTTATTGCAATTGAGGAGTGGGATGTACTCTTTTGCTGACTGCTCCGTGCCTTGCCAGATTACAAAAAGATCGTCGATATAGCATCTCCAGCTAACAGTTTGCTCAACCCACTTGTCATAGGTGTCCGACCATGCCACCCGCTTCTCCCACCAGCCCAAGAACAAGTTCGCGTAGCTGGGGACGAAGCAGGTTCCCATGGCCGCTCCCTTAATTTGTTTGTACACTTGGTCCTGAAAGATAAACATATTGTTATGAAGACAGAAGTCCAGAAATTCAAGTAGCATTTCACTGTGCTCTGTTAATTTCAATGGACGTTTCTTCAAAAAGTATCTGATGGATTCCAACCCATTTTCGTGTGCTATGCTAGTATACAACTTAGCCACATCAAGAGCTATCATGAGGAAGTCCGGTTCCCACACAATCCCCTCAATGTGTTTTTAAAAGTCCTAGTGTCTCTAGTATACGAAGGTAGCTCACACGCAAATGGAAATAAGAAATGGTCCACATATCTGGACATATTCTCCATCAAACTACCAATTGATAAAATGATTGGTCGTTCTAGTGGATTCAATCTGTCTTTATGCACCTTAGGTAGATGGTAAAACGTAGGTATTCGTGGATGCCGAATAGATAAAAACTTGTATTCCTCTATTGAGAGCATCCCCCTGTCATGACATTTCAGAATCAGATTCTCGTAGGTCATTATACTGTTCATATATTCTGTGATCATGATAGGGACATAATGTTCTCGATTGTTGAGTTGTTTATATGCTTCCTTACAGTAGTTCTCTTTAGTTTGCAGCACCACATTCCCGTCCTTGTCTGAGGGTTTTACCACAATGGATTCATCTGCTTCAAGATTTTTTAGTGCCTGTCTTTGTGCATACATGATATTCAACGTCCTTCTTGCTTTGTCACTTTCTTTGCTTAACTTTAGAAGATCTTGATTTGCTCTGTCAGCAAAAATATCAATCGCATCTATAGGTGTTTGTGGGTAGAACCTTGAGGTTGGTCTAAACTGACTAGGTGGTCCTATTTGTGTGATTCCCAAGTAAACAATTCGATCCATGCCATCCAATCGAATGTCCCTCTGCTGGGATTCCTCATTACCAAGGAATTAGAGGTGCACCTATAATTGAGGAGTAGGAGGGCAGTAAAAGGATGAATGACTAGACACATGAATCAGCTAGGGACAACAATTATGCCATGTGAATGTAATAATGGATAATAACCGGCTGATTATGAGAGCCCATCCAGGGCGGAATTAGGTTGTACAGTAATTTTCGAGTGATTAGCATATACAAAGAAAATAATCAGCTGCTTTTGCCCATCCAGGGTGGAATCAAGTGTAATTCTGGTTGTTTTATCCACCATTTGGTGAGGAATATGAAATGTATTGTCTATGATTCACCAATGCATGAAAGGAGACGAATATATACCGTTACAATATGGCGGGAATTTGTATGAAGTATAGATGATGTATCATAATTATGTGAAATTGAAATTTGATTTGAAACTTAGAAGCATCATGAATTAATCAAGAATAATTTAATTGTTTGCTTTCATGAAATTGCAATAACTAAGCAAATAAATGAGAAACGATACAATTTGTTGTAAAAAACCGCCACTCAAAGATGGCGACACAGTAACTGCCCGATCGCCAATGAAAATGGTTGATATGTATGAAATAAAAGAGGCACAGATGCGGCGGCCACCGACATTGAAGAAGGTGATCCGCTGAAACTCGTTTGTTGTATAGAGTACGAATAAATCCTTATGCGGATTTACCCCCAGCGAGTGCTTGTCTTTTCTTTAAGGAGCTGAGAGATTAACGCAAGTCTGCCCTCGCGTGACAGTGCACCAGCTAGGGGGTGCGGAAGCAACTGGCAGACCATGGAGCAGAAATATATATATAAATACATATATATATCCTCAAACTTTCACAATCACCGCCACCGCACCTCGCATCCCGGGTGCAGTCTCCAGCGGTGGTGAGCCGCTACACAGAAATCCACAGGGGCGGACAATTCTCGTCCGACCAAAAATGGGTGCACTCACAGGTAAATTATAACAAAAAAGCTTTAATGTGCAAGCCTCCAAGCACTGACAGACGCGTTTCAGCACGACGCCTTTTTCAATGTCACTTTCTTTCTCATTCAAGTGCCATTTTAAAAAGAACACTGGAGAGCATAAATTCATCAACAGTGAAGATGGCCATGAAATCATTTACATTTGTTTGATAACCATGGCGGCCATCTTATAACATGTGAAAAGGCATGAAGAAAATATAAATAAATATATACATCCTAAGTTCAGCTACGGTTATTGGTAACTTAAGGGGATCAGTGTATGGAATGAGTTGCCACGTAGGAGGGAGAAAGTACAAGAATGCAAATTAATTTTCCTTGTAAATAACAGAATCCCTCCAAATACAAATAAGAAATCATACATGGTGAAATCTATTGACAATTCAATGTGGCAAATTTAAGAAGCAATCCCAGGTATTGATGTATATTACGCCCTGAATGGGCATTCCAAGTATCCGTTACACCATTATATATTGTAGCGGGAAGCATGCTGAATCAATCACTCCCTGAATGGGCATTCCTAATAGCAATCGAATATCATAGCAGGAAGCACGATTAATCTCCTAATCGGGAGTCTACTACAGTTCGTTATTAACCTTCCCCCCCTCTCTCTCTCTCCTCTATTTACCTCCTCTTTCCTTCCTTTTTGGGCAGACGGTATGATAATCAATAGAAATGAACAAATAATTCCTCTTCATTGTTAAGGCCTCTAGGAGCCTTTGTCTGAAGGTCAATGATGTATCTGGATACTAGGATACGTAATTTTCTCACTCTGTTGCCCCCTCTTTCATTTTTAGGTACCTGATCTAAACAAAAGAATTTTAGGACATCACAGTTGCTTTTGTGGGAAATCTCAAAGTGACGAGCCACCGGATAGGTGGGGTCATTCTTGGTGATGGCCCGCATGTGTTCAATGACTCGTTTCTTAGTGGGATGAATCGTACTCCAGACATACCGTTTCGAACATGGGCATTCTAGACAGTACACTGTAAAGTCAGAATTGCAGTTTAACAGTTTGTTAATACTCCTGACTTGCTGTCGGCCCTGCTCGGTGACGCTGTATTTAGTAACCTTAATGCTGTATTTGCAGGCCTTGCATTTCATGCAAGGAAAAAACCCACTAACTCCCTCAATTTTAGTTTGGGTTGAGGCTGGGGAACGGTAATGGCTGTGTACTAGATTATCACTAATCGACGGGCAACGTCTATCAGTGATCTGAGGTTGTGTAGTTAATACACCCCCAAGATGTTATCCGTTTGCAGAATGTGGCAGTTCTTTTTGAAAATCCGCAAAATATGCTGCGATTTTTCATGGTATTGAGTGATCATCCTCACAGGGTTGCCTTCATTGTGGTTAGTCAGGGCAGTAGTTCCTTTGGCTACTAGCAATTCTGGTCTAGTTACATTCTCTGCCCTGCGTGACGCCTCTTTCAGGATGCTTGCTGTGTATCCCCTCATTTTGAATCGTTCTAATGCGTCATTCTTCGCTTCGAGGTATTCATCATTGTTGGTACAATTCAGTTTTATATGCAGGAGCTCACTGTAAGGAATATTGCGAATTAAGCTTCTCGGGTGATAGCTCCTTGTGTGGAAAACAGAGTTCCCAGCCGTGGGTTTTCTATACAGTCTCGTTAGAAGTTTGTCTTTCTCCACATAGACTTCCAAATCTAAGTAACAAACATTGGTATTACTAATCCGTCCAGAGAACACCAAATTGTAATCATTGCGATTGAGGAAGGATATATAATCCTCTGCAGAAGCGCGGCTGCCTCGCCACACAAGAAAGATGTCATCGATGTAGCGGACCCATAGTGCCACATTTTCCAACCAGTTTTTCGGTCCTTCTGCCCAGGCCATGTGCTTCTCCCACCAGCCCAGGAACAAGTTCGCATAGCTGGATGCGAAGCACGTGCCCATCGCAGTCCCTCGTTGTTGTCTGTATAGTTGGCCAGAGAATATAAAAATATTATTCTCCAGGCAGAATCTAATCATGTCTAGAAGCATCATGTTATGTTTCTGGTATTTTAAGGATCTTTTGTTCAAAAACCATTTAACTGCATCAATACCTTGCTCGTGATTTATACAAGTATATAAGCTGGTAATGTCTAAGGTAATCGGTAACATGTTATCTTCCCACAAGATACCCTCAATCAATCTCAAGAAGTCTTGAGTGTCTCTAACATAAGAGCGCGATCCTTGACCCAGGGTGCCAGGAAAAAGTCGATGTAGGTGGAAGTGTTCTCCAGAAGGCTATTCAAGGAAGACACGATAGGTCTCCCTGGGGGGTTTAGTAAATCTTTGTGCACCTTAGAAAGGTGATAAAAGGTGGAGAGAACAGTGTATTCACAAAGTAAGAAGTTGTATTCATCCTGATCAAGCATGCCTTCATTCCTCCAGTTTATCAAATGATTATGGTAAGTTGTCACACAATTCACATATTCCGTTCTTTGAATAGGGAGATAGCACTGTTTGTCACTTAGTTGCCTCATGGCCTCTTTATGATATTGGTCCTTGTTAAATACCACAATGTTCCCTCCCTTGTCCGAAGGATGATGCTTTATTCATCTATTCTGATGGTCAGCCCGTCCATGTAGGATCCTTAGTACAAGATTGCCCACTGGGGCATGATATGACCTCTATTTTTATTTAACTTTATGTACTATTCTTCATGGGTCGCTCACTCTTATCCCAATTTTATTTTTATTTTTACTGCATTAAGCTAGTACCGGCTACAAGGTTAACACCTGAGTAGTAAGGAGGCTCTCGTAGATTTCTGTATATATATTTTTTGCCTGCGTATTTTCTGCATATTTCCATGATTGGATGTTTATTGCATGTGTTCCAGAAGATACGCTATTGATGTGATGACCGGCCGACATAGTGCATGATAAAGTAATTCTTTTTCAGCAGGATTTCCACATGTGAGAAACCGATGTTTCCTTGATTCTATCGCATTTCAATGTCAGATTTCAACTTTATTGACAACATGTGTTTACAATCGAGAATCCTGATTCTGTTTGAACTGACATTCACGTAATATGTGTGGTACTGTCCTACTATTCACTTCAGAGCTTTTGGCATGCACCAACTGGTACTGACGAAGTTTTGACACGTCTTTACTATGTATTTAACGTGGTTGCCATAACGTATATACGGATCAATGACCAGTACAAGATGGCCGAACTTAGTGCATGCTTGTATTTGATCTATTTAGTCTGTTTTCTTTTTCATGTTTACTCTTTGTACATATGATGTGGCTGTGCATGGCATTCCTACGTGTGAGCAAGGCTGCAGGTCAGCCGAAACGCGTTACGAGGAGCCAGTAAAGATAACTTGAGCAACTATCCTGTGTGGTGTGTTGTGTCCTGAGAGTGCGTTATCCCCTGTGGGGGCGGACTGCTGGATATTGAAAGCTGGTTTGCTTCGCCGGCGCACGCACCACCTTCCTCGGGTCCGTGGTCTGGGAAGGAGCGCTTTGTGTATGGATTACAATTGACAGACCTTCGTGGGACCGGGCGCTCCGTCGTGAGGACTTGGAACCTACCACTGCAGCTGCAAAAAGTAGAAGACACGTCCGAGAGGTAGGCGCACAATATCTTTACCTGAAGGGGAGGGGGCCGGTGGGCCACGGAGGTCGCGCAACAGGTCTCGTGTCTGACGGGTGGTAGGTGTTGGGGCTGCCTATTCTCAGGGGGTGGACAAGTTCTCCAGCGATACCGTGGTGATTTACTCACTGTGTATGCACCCGGAGCGGCAGAAGGAACCCGTTATTTTTAGGGTGGACACACACGCAGGAAGATCCGTGATTCAGTGGGCTCAGGCTCTAACTATTTTCTATCTACCATCTGGAGATGGAAGAGGATACAGAGAGGAGGGCAATAGCACAATCGCCACTTGCCAGAGCACCGGGTGTGAATACACAGCAAATAGGAAATACAAATAAAAATGCAAATAAGAGTAATGAAGAAAAACTCAAAAAATTGGAGAAACTATACAAATCAGAAATATCAAAATGGTGGGAAGCAGTGTCGCTGCAGGATTACATTGATAAGGGTATGGTGCCCAGAGGACTGAGGATCTATACAATTCCCACATACGAATCGCCCAACCCAAAAATGCTTGAAGAATGGGCCGAAAATTCTGCCACCAGCTCTAGAATAATTCTAGAAATACTAGAAGTATGCATGGATTGATAGAGAAACATTGTTACAGGAGATCAAAGTGCTGAAAGAGGACCTGGAGAAGGGCATGGAACATGATCTATTCAATAAAGAAATGGAATTGATGAAAACGAGAGTGAAGAATCACGAAGAAGACATTAAGAAAAGGAAACAGTGGGAACTTCATAGGGACTGTGAAGACTACGAAAATGGCAGGATCTTAACTTTCAGTAAGAAGTATGACTACACGTTTAAGTCACAAGCTGCAGAAGCAGGACCACAAATAAGAACACCGGAGAGTTCAATATCAGAAACCACCACTGTAAGCGGAAATGACACAGACACCTCGGGTGCATCAAGCAGCAACTTGTCTGAAAGCGAGCCGAGCAGCTGACCGGCAACTTTTTTAGATGAGTATCGGCCTCTGAGACAAGGCCGACAAACATCGAGGGGGACACCAGCACCGCAACCCAAGGGACAACGAGGCCGAGGAAGAGGTTGAGGAGGAACTTTGAAAGCAGAAAAAGAGTCAGACAAAGGTGGAAGAAGAGGCAGAGGAAGGGGTTGTGTGTGAAGTTACACCAGAGGCTCCTAGGCAGCACCATGATGGACAGTGATATGGTGAATAAGACTATTGTTATCCTTTCCAACAGACAGTTGACGGAGATCGAAAAAGTAACGTTATGTCTAGGTCTCTCTTTTTACTCTACTATGCATTTTAACTACCCTGAGACTCAAATAAACTTATTTAAATTCATCAGGAAACTTAAGTTGAAAAAATGGCACTGTCTGAAGAATCGTAATAAGGCTAAGGGAGAGGGTGGAACAGCTAGATAGCACGACATTGATCTTAACATTGGTGACATTGATACCTTGGTAGCTCTTCACCAATTGCAAACCGAGACAGACGCAACCATCAGCAGCAATGATGTGGAAAATATTCTAGATAATCTGGATATTAGGTATGATACTACAGCAGATACACACTTTGAACCAGCTGTACCTTTTTCCCGTTATTGGCACACGACAACATCGATACTTACCACGACACTGTCACGAAGAATCTGATGATATTTAGACACAAAAAATGGTTTAGGAATCAGAACCCACAAAATCTAACACAACCTCAAAGAGAAGCACTCAAATCCCTAGCAGAAGATGAGGAAATAGGGATTCGTCCTGCAGACAAAGGCAGGAATATTGTGATCCTGAGCAGGGAAATGTATATCGATGAAGCCACAAGCCAGCTTAGTAATGTCAAATTTTACACCACTGTATCCAGGGAGATATATTTGGAAAGTGTAGAAGCCATATGGGACAAACTGAAAGACTGGAAGGATAAAGGTATATTGGAATGGGAGGAATTTTGCTTCATCAAGAAAGACTACCCTATTCTCCCAGTATTATATCTCCTCCCTAAGATAAGAACCCCAACAAACCCCCAGGAAGACCCATCGTATCCTCTAGGGGTAGTGCGACCGAGAATGTCTCAAAATATGTAGACCATTTCCACAGAGATCCTGTTAAAAATCTGCAATCTCATGTAAGGGACACCAAAGACTTCCTAGGGAAGTTAGAGGGTATCCACTGGGAAGAAGACTTTCTTCTCATGACTCTGGATGTTAATTCTCTCTATACAATCATTGAGCACAATCAAGGGATCACAGCTTGCAAACATTATCTTCAAAGCAGACATATACGCTTTAAAGCCCATACAGATATGATCCTTGACATGATTAAACATTGTCTCACCCACAACATTTTTCTTTTTAATGGTGTCCTCTACAGACAAGTCCTGGGGACCGCTATGGGGACTTGTTTCGCACCAAGCTTTGCGAACTTGTTCCTAGGACTATGGGAGGAGGACATTTTTAAGAACAGTGTAGACTTCCCGGACATTGAACAGGTCATCATGTGGATCAGATACATTGATGACCTGGTCATTATTTGGAAAGGTGCCAAAGGAGAAGCCAACACCTTTGTTGATAAACTCAATGTCAACAACCGCAATATTAAACTTACTAGGACCATCAGCAGGAGAACAGTGGATTTCCTTGAGGTCAGAATTGAAATCGTAGAGGGTAAGATCCAAACTAAACTCTTCCGCAAAGACACCGTGGGTAACAGTCTCTTACATGCTCTCAGCAGCCACCCGGATACTCTCAAGTGGAGTATCCCCTACGGTGAACTGCTGAGAGCAAAAAAAAACTGTAACACAGAAGAGGCCTTTGAAGCAGAAGTACAGACCATGGTGGGTAGATTTCTGGAAAGAGGGTACCATCAGTGGGTGCTACAAGGCTATCAAAAAAGTGAAGGGGGTGCAGAGAAAAGAAATTTTGTTTGCATCCGCCAAGGAAGATGACGAAAAAGGAGAGAGTGGTACCAGAATTATTCTCACATTGAAGTCAATGAAGTCAAACGCATTCTTAACAAAAGCTGGGATATACTGACCAGTGACCCGACTATAGGACATTTGATACAGGAAAGACCTAACATAACCTACAGGAGGGGACAGAGTCTCAGGGACAAACTGGTCCACAGTGACATCACAAAACGCAACACCGGTAATGAGCATGGTATTAAGGGCTTCTTTCCCTGTGGGCACTGTAAAGCCTGCAAAAACAGTTACATGAGGAAGGAACTCACCTTGAGGAATGGCATCAAAAAACCCATAACACAGTTTCTGACCTGCATTACATCATTTGTTATTTACATGCTAGAGTGCCCCTGTAAACTTAGATATATAGGCAGCACTACCCAGATGGTGAAGAAGCGGGTGTTGGAACACATGCGAGCCATATCTAATAACGATCTTCAGTATCCAGTAGCCCGTCATTTTCAGAGGCAGCATTTCTCCAACAGCTCACTTTTGAGTTTTCTGGCGATTGAGCAAATTCCAAATTCATACAGAGGAGGGAATAGAAAGCTAAAACTGACTTACATGAATCCTAGTGTATTTTGATTTGGAGGCCTGCTAACTTTTCTCTTAATTGTTTGTTCTTCTAGGAATTGTGATGATATGCAAATATGACAGAGATTTTAACTGTATGATACACTGCACTTTGTACATGAACACTAATTACTTTTGTATATGTTTTGTTCTTCACAAGAGGAAAGAAAGGGGCCCACCCTGCGATGCAGTTCATTTCACGGGTCCCCTAATCTTTTCTTCAGAGGCACTTTTGGGTGGCACGCAAACAAAGATAAGAACTCTTTTTCATTATGTATAGAGTTGTTAATCATGAGGATGCTATAGTCAGACTTTACCACACTGTGAATATTTTGGAGATCTCTGCTACGATAACCCATGTATAGCAAATCATCCCCAAGGGTTCGATATGGATTTATTTACTTTACTTTGAATTACCGACACAGTTTTTTTCTAGGGCACTTGCCTATTATGCTTTATTCATCTATTCTGATGGTCAGCCCGTCCATGTAGGATCCTTAGTACAAGATTACCCACTGGGGCATGATATGACCTCTATTTTTATTTAACTTTATGTGCTATTCTGCATGTGGTCGCTCACTCTTATCCCAAGTTTATTTTTATTTTTACTGCATTAAGCTAGTACCGGCTACAAGGAGGTTAACACCCGAGTAGTAAGCAGGCTCTCGTAGATTTCTGTATATATATTTTTTGCCTGCGTATTTTCTGCATATTTCCATGATTGGATGTTTATTGCATGTGTTCCAGAAGATACGCTATTGATGTGATGACCGGCTGACATAGTGCATGATAAAGTAATTCTTTTTCAGCAGGGTTTCCACATGTGAGAAACCGATGTTTCCTTGATTCTATCACATTTCAATGTCAGATTTCAACTTTATTGACAACATGTGTTTACAATCCAGAATCCTGATTCTGTTTGAACTGACATTCACGTAATATGTGTGGTACTGTCCTACTATTCACTTCAAAGCTTTTGGCATGCACCAACTGGTACTGACGAAGTTTTGGCACATGTCTTTACTATGTTTTTAACATGGTTGCCATAACGTATATACGGATCAATGACCAGTTGAAGATGGCCGAACTTAGTGTATGCTTGTATTTGATCTATTTAGTCTGTTTTCTATTTCATGTTTACTCTTTGTACATATGATGTGGCTGTGCACGGCATTCCTACGTGTGAGCAAGGCTGCAGGTCAGCCAAAACGCGTTACGAGGAGCCAGTAAAGATAACTTGAGCAACTATCCCGTGTGGCGTGTTGTGTCCTGAGAGTGCATTATCCCCTGTGGGGGCGGACTGTTGGATATTGAAAGCCGGTGTGCTTTGCTGGCGCACGCAACACCTTCCTCGGGTCCGTGGTCTGGGAAGGATCGCTTTGTGTATGGATATATATATATATATTCACTGAAAAAACCACAGGTTTCAGGGTCGTTATAGTTAGTTGGACATTTCACTCGTACAAAAGCAGAGAAATGCGTCCGTTATAGTTAGTTGAGCTAACTATAACTCGTGCCCCCGCAATGCACTGCTGATGACGTCACATATTACATCACTCATGACATGGTCAGTGACATCACTGATGACATCACTGATGACATCTCAAATGACATCACTGATGACATCATCCAGTGACTGTGTGTTTCTGTAAAGTTTAAATATGTTTTATATATATATATATATGTATGCCAAGGTGTATTGAAGAATGAGTGGGTGTATGAGTGTCTGAATGGATGATTTAGTAGGTGCGTGACTGACTGTATAAGTGAGTAATTAAACATGTCTTACTGAATGCATGGGTTAGTGACTAAACTGTGTGAATGTCTGTATCAGTCCGTCAGTTGGTGTGTAAGCGGCTGCATGGGTTGGTGAGTAGCTACATGAGTGTCTACATAGGTTATTGATTGGTTGTCTGAGTATCTGTATGGGTGCCTGAGTGTGTGGGAGGGTGGGGGGTGTTTGACTATGCATAGATGTGTGAGTGGGTAGATCACTGGGTGTACGGGTTCAAGAGTGCATCTGTGAAGGGCTGTATGGGTGGGTGAGTGTGTGTATGGATGTGTTGGTGAGTGAAGGGATGTCTCAGTGGTACATGTGTGAGTAACTACATATGTGAAAGGCAGTATATGTGAGTGTTGGACTATATAAATGACTATATGTGAGAGCGAGTGATTGTGAGAGTGGCATGATGGATGAGTGTGGGCTTGTGTCAGTGATTGCATAAGAGAGTAAGTATGTGTTAGTATCTGTATGAATAAGTGAGGTGGTGTGTGTATAACTGTATAGGTGAGTAAATGGGAGTATGATTGATTCTTTGCATGACTTACTAGGTGTGTGAGTAACTCTATGGTTAGTGGTGTTGTGTGAGTATCTGTATAGGTGTATGAGTGCATATTTCAGTGGCTATATTGATGAGTGACTGTATGGGTGAGTGGATGTGTGTGTAGACCTATCAATCAGTGAGTGGGTATGTACTAACTGGTATTGGTGTGTCTATGGTTTCGAGAATGGTAGTCTGTATTTTAGAGGGGGTGTATCAAAGTTTATATTAGGGTGTGAGGAGGTGCATCAGATGATCACGTGGATGATGTCATCAGTGATGTCATTTGATATGTCATCAGTGATGTCATCAGTGATGTCACTGACCATGTCATGAGTGATGTAATATGTGACGTCATCAGCAGTGCATTGCGGGGGCGTGAGTTATAGTTAGCTCAACTAACTATAACAGCCGAATTTCTCTGGTTTTGTACAAGTGAAATGTCCAACTAACTATAACGTCCCTGAAACCTGTGGTTTTTTCAGTGAATTTCTGAGGTTTTTTAAATGCTAATTTCTAACTATAACGTCCCTGAAACCTCTGTTTTTTTCAGTGAATTTCAAAGGTTTTTTAACTGCTAATTCCTAACTATAACGTCCCTGAAACCTGTGGCTTTTTCAGTGAATTTCTGAGGTTTTTTAAATGCTAATTTCTAACTATAACGTCCCTGAAACCTCTGTTTTTTTCAGTGAATTTCAAAGGTTTTCTAACTGCTAATTCCTAACTATAACATCCATGAAACCTCTGTTTTTTCAGTGAATTTGTAAGGTTTTTTAAATGCTAATTTCTAAATATGCCTACATAGGTAGGACATGTGCAGAAAGATGAAGAAAGGCGCAGAAAGAAGCAAGAGAAGTGCAGAAAGAGGCAACAGAAGTCCAGAAAGATGAAGAAAGGTGCAGAAAGAACCAAGAGATGTGCAGAAAGAACCAACAGAGGTGCAGAAAGAGGCCTACTTTGACTGTACCTTACAACAGACTCATACAAAGTACCCTAATCACTAATCCTTCTCCGAAGATGTCTTAAACCTCACTTTTCTCTTGAAGGTTTACTATTAATCGACTGCTCAGAATGTTAGGCCTACCAAATATAAAACAGCAATCCTAAGCATATCACTGTTGTAAGTCTGACCAAGTTTGTGAAGGTATGCAGCGTGTCTATGCTTTTACCTAGTGACATGTTAAATTAAAATAAACATGCAAACACTTAAATACCTGTGTTTCAAACAGCATGCTCTGTAAATTTGTGTAAAAGAAGGTGTATGCATTTCTTTCTGCTCACAATACAGGGCACATGGGTATTCAATAGTATATTTGAGGGGCTCTATAACACATGTATACATAAGACATTTCTGCCTGTGCAACCGAATGACAGAGCAGAACCCAAAAGATTTGACCACCTATTGGAGAAGTTACCCGCTTTTTAAGCTACCATCTTCAGATGCATAACACATGTAAGAATACATATACAAGTAGACATATACTTCAGTCACGAGAGCACGCGGACCTTTAAACTTGACAGCTTGCACTTCCCATTTGAGTACAGAAGGAGGCAAGAGAAGTACAGAAACAGGCAAAAGAGGTACAGAAAGAAGCAAGAGCACTGCAGAAAGAACCAACAGAGGTGCAGAAGGAGGTAAGAGGGGTGCAGAAAGAGGCAAGAGGGGTGCCAAAATTTGCAAGAGAGGTGCAGAAAGAAGCAACAGAGGTGCGGAAGGAGACAAGAGAACTGCAGAAAGAGGGAAGAGAGTTGCAGAAACAGGCAAAAGGGGTACAGAAACAGGGAACAGGTGGGCAGACTGAGGCAAGAGAGGTACAGAAAGAGGGAAGAGGGGTACAGAAAGCGGCAAGAGGGATCCAGAAATTTGGAACAGAGGTGCAGAAAGAAGCAAGAGCAGTGCAGAAAGAACCAACAGAGGTGCAAAAAGAGACAAGAGGGGTGCAGAAAGGGGTAGGAGAGGGGCACAAAGAGGCAAGAGGGGTACAAAAAGAGGCAGGAGGGGTGCAGAATGAAGGAAGAGAAGTGCAGAAAGAAGCAACAGAGGTGCTGAAAGAGGCACGAAGGGTGCAGAAAGAGGCAAGAGAAGTACAGAAAGAAGCAACTGAGGTACAGAACGAGGCAAGAGTGGTGCAGAAAGAGGGAGAGAGGTGTAGAAAGAGGCAAGAGAGTTGCACAAAGAGGGAAGAGGGGTGCAGAAAAAGGTAAGAGTGTGCAGAAAGAAGCAAGTGAGGTACAGAAAGAGGTAGGAGAGGTACAGAAAGAGGCAAGAGAGGTGCAAAAACAGGCAAGAGAAGTGCAGAAAGAGGCAAGAGAATTGCTGAAAGAAGCAACAGAGGCGTAGAAAGAAGCAAGAGAAGTGCAGAAAGAGGCAAGTGAGGTGCAGAAAGAGGCAAGAGAGGTGCAGAAAGAGGGAAGACGAGTGCAGAAAGAGACAACAGGGGTGCAGAAAGAAGCAAGACAGGTGCACAAAGAAGCATGAGAAGTGCAGAATGAAGCAATGGGGTGCAGAAAGAGGCAAGAGAAGTGCAGAAAGAAGCAACAGAGGTGCAGAAGGAGGCAAAAGAACTGCAGAAAAAGGCAAGAAACTTGCAGAAACAGGCAAAAGAGGTACATAAAGAGGGAACAGGGGTGCAGATAGAGGCAAGAGAGGTGCAGAAAGAGGTAAGAGGGGTGCAGAAAGAGGCAAGACGGGTGCAGAAATTTGCAAGAGAGGTGCAGAAAGAAGCAAGAGCAGTGCAAAAGAACCAACAGAGGTGCAGAAAGAGGCAAGTGAGGTGCAGAAGGGGGCAAGAGAACTTCAGGAAGAGGCAAGAGAGTTGCAAAAATAGGCAAAAGGGGTGCAGAAAGAGAGAACAGGTGGGCAGACTGAGGCAAGAGAGGTGCAGAAAGAGGGAAGAGGGGTGCAGAAAGAGGCAAGAGGGATGCAGAAATTTGGGACAGAGGTGCAGAAAGAAGCAAGAGCAGTGCAGAAAGAACCAACAGAGGTGCAGAAAGAGGCAAGAGGGGGTCAGAAAGAGGCAAGTGAAGTGCAGAACAAAGTAAAAGAGGTGCACAAAGAGGCAAGAGAACTGCATGAAAAGGCAGGAGAGGTGCACAAAGAGGCAAGAGGGGTACAGAAAGAAGCAAGAGGGGGTGCAGAGAGAAGCAACAGAGGTGCTGAAAGAGGCAAGAGGTGTGCAGGAAGAGGCAAGAGAAGTGCAGAAAGAAGCAACAGAGGTGCAGAAAGAGTCAAGACAAGTGCAGAAGCAGGCAAGAAAGGTGCAGAAAGAGGGAACAGGTGTGCAGGGGTGCAGAAAGAGGCAAGAGGGATACAGAAATTTGCAAAAGAGGTGCAGAAAGAAGCAAGAGCAGTGCAGAAAGAAGCAAGAGAAGTGCAGAAAGAAGCAAGAGAGGTGGACAAAAAGGGAAGAGGGGTGCAGAAATAGGCAAGAGGGATGCAGAAATTTGCAAAAGAGGTGAAGTGCAGAAAGAACCAACAGAGGTGCAAAAAGAGGCTTATGACATATTGATCCACGCAGTACCATTTGCTTCTCTAGAATCTTAGGGTCCACCACTGGCGTGCTTGCTGCAGGGAGTGGAGAGGTACGCTGTGTGTGCACATATGCGCTGTGAAATGCCGGTCTGTCTTCAGGTCCCTCTGACCCATGACGTGAGCCTTGTAAACCATTGCAGAAGCCTGTCCTGCTGTCCTGTCACTTGCTAAGCATCTACATGCATTGTACCAAAGAGCTCGGGGACAAGATGGCATGACTTCACAAATGTTTAGAGTTAGGTACAAAACAAGCAGGAGAATTAGAAAAAATATATATATATCATGAGAATAAAACAGGAACATAAAGAAAAGGCAAGGGGGCGTGAGGAGGCTGACAGTTGGAGTGTTCGAAAAAAGGCAAGTAAAGTAGAAAACAGAGAAGATGCACACATAGAAAATGGGAAAAGATGGGCAGAGGGGCAGGAGAGGAAAAGAGACAGAGTGGTCAACTGTCACAAAAGGCAAGCAGAAAAGATTAAGATAGATAGAAAATGAGACAAGACAGACAGAAACAAAGGTAAGAAGGGAAACACGCAGATAAAAAAAAAAATCATCACAACAAAGAGACAGTTACAGTGAGCTATGGCTAAAGCGGAGGCAGGCAGATAGAAAAAAAGGCAAAAGGATGAACGAATATTCAGACGGACAGGTGCCACGCAGCAAAGAGACACAGGAAGGCAGATAAAAGGCGGAGAAAAGCTAGCCATGGAAAAAGTAAAAGCAAACAGAATGACAACAAGGCAGGCAGACAGTTAAAGAAGGGATACACACAAGTAAACCAAGAGGGGAAAATGAAGAAAGGCAGGATAAGGGACAGATACAATAATATAAAAAAAACAAGCAGTTAAAAAAAGCCAAAAAATAGGTTTAACCAGGCAGACAGACGAATAAAAAAATGACGAAAGACAGACTGAAAAGTAGAACAACCATTAAGCAGTTGGACAGAGAATGAGCAAACGGCACACAGACACAAAAGGGTAAAATAAGAAATTCGGCAAAAGACAAATGGAATGACAAGCGGATGGGAACTCAGACAGAAAATGGCAACCACACATTGGGGCAGCCATGCGCAGCTTGAACATAGGAGAGTCGGGCAGACAGAGAGAAAACAAGAAAAGCGATAGAAAATGTCGAAAAGACAAGCGCTACTGATGTGCAGCGGATGATAAAAGGGGGAAAGATAGGTCGGTTGAAAGACTTAAAAAGCAGAAGACAGGCTTCTAGATAGAGGGGAGGGCAAATAGAAAAATACATAGATTGAAAAACGTTTGCAGCTAGTGGATGGCAGAAGGACATATACTAGCATAAAAGGGAAATGGAGTGAAACCAGACTGAGAAGATAACAGAAAGACCGGTGGGAAGCGAATAACAAAAACACTCTTAGAAATAAAGAAAAAGACAGGCAGAAAGACAAACAACCGAAAGCTAGAAGAAACACAAGTACATTTTGCAAAGAATGAACGAGTTGTGTGTAAAACACCAAATGCACACCCTACTCCCAATTCACAATGGAGGCAGAAATTTAGAATACAAAACTTTATCAAAAATAATTAAAAGCCCCTGTTGAAAATAATGTTCTACGACAAAAAGTGTGGTGTTTTTTTCGCCTTCTGCTTCTTTGATGCAGGCATGGTGTGCCTTCTGTTCCGCTACATAGGCAGACCATGGGATATTTTTTGCTTCAGCCACGAAAAGAATGCAGCAGTTCTTAATGTGCGTAATATCTATATAGTTACACACATATGTAGGCCATGGTTTCTTCGAAACGATTAAAAATCTTAGCATACGAAGGGGTTCTATGGAACTGTATGGTATACTAGTAGATGTAATGTCCCTCCGAGCAGCTGCTAGTGTGCGGCGTAAGGCGATGCGCCGATAATGCAGGTGTATTGCCATGTGACACGTATCACACGGGGCGTGCCAACGAAGGGGGCAGCTCGCGGAAAATCAGTGAGTTTAGGTGCGGTCGAAACTACCGCGAGTTTGGTGGGAAAAAAAAAACCAACATCCACAGAATAGTGAAAGCAGTATCCACAGAGTAGTACAAGGGGTCAGAAATACAGGGGGAAATAAAAATTGGATAGCTGCTCTGTAAGTTAAAGAGGGAGTTTGTGCCTAACATGTCAATAAATTACTGCACAAAACATGGGGTAGAGTCGACTTCATCATCGCATGTAACATTTAGCTAAACCATGGGCTGTCTTCATTTAATATTTAAATTTTTTATGTATTGAGCCATAAAAGGGGCATTCGATATATATAATAAATGCCCTTTAAGGCTTAGTGTGCAACATAAATTATTTAAAAAAAAAAAGAAAAGAGCAGGCAACCCGGGCTAGTTCCCAAGTTTCAGATGAAGAGCAGTATATATATACATATATATATATTCGTGGAATACTTATATGAGCACATGCCTTATGGAAACAGCAAACAAAAGCACCGCCCACTGGAGGGAATTAAAGTAACACTGCCGTTTGGACCACATGTCCCAGAATGCAAGCATAAAAGTTATCCATTGGAGGATCAAGATTTAAATTAGGACATTAGGCTGTGGACACCAGCGATGTGTATGGTGCAGGTTTACCTTTGATAAAGGTCTTTGGAGACCGAAACGCGTCAGGACTGCCATGCTGCTTCACCAATCAAGAAATAAAGATCTATAAACAGCAAGATACGAGTGCGGCTCACCTTCTTTCCGTCACGGGAGAATATGTTTATATATATATATATATTCACTGAAAAAAACATAGGTTTCAGGGGCGTTATAGTTAGTTGGACATTTCACTCGTACAAAACCAGTGAAATTCCCCCGTTATAGTTAGTTCAGCTAACTATAACTTGCGCCCCCGCAATGCACTGCTGATGACGTCACATATTACATCACTCATGACATGGTCAGTGACATCACTGATGACATCACTGAGGACATCTCAAATGACATCACTGATGACATCACTCTACAAACGCGCTCCCTGGGGAATTAATTCCCCAACTTAAAACGCGCCACAGGGCGTGTTTGCACACATGTCACCTCAGGCCCCGCCCCCTCCCTTCACCACTGTGCAAACGCACCCCGTGGCGCGTTTTAAGTTGGGTGATTAAGTCCCCTTGAATCCTGAGGGTCCCTGGGGTCCAACTAGCCTACCAGGTACCTCCAGTAAGCGCCACAGAGCTGCATTGCAGAGAGGTGTAAAAAGGGGCGTAGCCTGGACCACCTCTCTGCAACGCAGCACAGTGGCGCTTACTGGATGTACCTGGTGGGCTAGTTGGCCCCCAGGGACCCTCAGGAGTGAAGAGGAATTAGTTCCCCAACTTAATCCGCGCCACAGGGCGTGTTTGCACACATGTCACCTCAGGCCCCACCCCCTCCCTTCACCACTGTGCAAACGGCCCCGTGGCGCGTTTTAAGTTGGGGGATTAAGTCCCCTTGAATCCTGAGGGTCCCTGGGGTCCAACTAGCCCACCAGGTACCTCCAGTAAGCGCCACAGAGCTGCGTTGCAGAGAGGTGTATAAAGGGGCGTGGCCTGGACCACCTCTCTGCAACGCAGCTCAGTGGCGCTTACTGGAGGTACCTGGTGGGCTAGTCGGCCCCCAGGGTCCCTCAGGATTGAAGAGGAATTAATTCCCCAACTTGAAACGCGCCACAGGGAATGTTTGCACACATGTTACCTCAGGCCCCGCCCCCTCCCTTCACCACGGTGTAAACGCGCCCCTTGGCGCGTTTTAAGTTGGGCGATTAAGTCCCCTTGAATTCTGAGGGTCCCTGGGGTCCAACTAGCCCACCAGGTACCTCCAGTAAGCGCCACAGAGCTGCGTTGCAGAGAGGTGTAAAAAGGGGCGTGGCCTCGGACCACCTCTCTGCAAGGCAGGCCTGTGGCGCTTACTGAAGGTACCTGGTGGGCTAGTTGGCCCCCAGGGACCCCCAGTATTGAAGGGGAATTAATTCCCCAATTTAAAACGCGCCACAGGGCGTGTTTGCACACGTGTCACCTGAGGCCCCGCCCCCTCCCTTCACCACTGTGCAAACGCGTCCCGTGGCGCATTTTAAGATGGGGGATTAGGTCACCTTGAACCCTGAGGGTCCCTGGGGCCCAACTAGCCCACCAGGTACTTCCAATAAGCGCCACAGGCCTGCATTGCAGAGAGGTGGTCCGAGGCCACGCCCCTTTTTACACCTCTCTGCAACGCAGCTCTGTGGCGCTTACTGGAGGTGCCTGGTGGGCTAGTTGGACCCCAGGGACCCTCAGGACTCAAGGGGACTTAATCCCCCAACTTAAAACACGCCACAGGGCGTGTTTGCACACATGTCACCTCAGGCCCCGCCCCCTCCCTTCACTACTGTGCAAAAGCACCCCGTGGCGCGTTTTAAGTTGGGGAATTAAGTCCCCTTGAATCCTGAGGGTCCCTTGGGGTCCAACTAGCCCATCAGGTACCTCCAGTAAGCGCCACAGAGCTGCGTTGCAGAGAGGTGTAAAGGGGCGTGGCCTGGACCACCTCTCTGCAACGCAGCCCTGTGGCACTTACTGGAGGTACCTGGTGGGCTAGTTGGCCCCCAGGGGCCCTCAGGATTGAAGGGGAATTAATTCCCCAACTTAAAACGCGCCAAAGGGCGTGTTTCCACACATGTCACCTCAGGCCCCGCCCCCTCCCTTCACCACTGTGCAAACGCGCCCCGTGGCGCGTTTTAAGTTGGGGGATAGAGTACCCTTGAATCCTGAGGGTCCCTGGGGTCCAACTAGCCCACCAGGTACCTCCAGTATGCGCCACAGAGCTGAGTTGCAGAGAGGTGTAAAAAGGGGCGTGGCCTGGACCACCTCTCTGCAACGCAGCCCTGTGGCGCTTACTGGAGGTACCTGGTGGGCTAGTTGGCCCCCAGGGGCCCTCAGGATTGAAGGGGAATTAATTCCCAAACTTAAAACGCGCCACAGGGTGTGTTTGCACACATGTCACCTCAGGCCCCGCCCCCTCCCTTCACCACTGTGCAAACACGCCCCGTGGTACGTTTTAAGTTGAAGGATAAAGTCGCCTTGAATCCTGAGGATCCCTGGGGTCCAACTAGCCCACCAGGTACCTCCAGTAAGCGCCACAGAGCTGCGTTGCAGAGAGGTGTAAAAAGGGGCGTGGCCTGGACCACCTCTGCCCTGTGGCACTTACTGGAGGCACCTGGTGGGCTAGTTGGCCCCCAGGGACCCTCAGGATTGAAGAGGAATTAATTCCCCAACTTTAAACGCGCCACAGGGCGTGTTTGCACACATGTCACCTCAGGCCCCGCCCCCTCCCTTCACCACTGTGCAAACGCGCCCCGTGGCGCGTTTTAAGTTGGGGGATAAAGTCCCCTTGAATCCTGAGGGTCCCTGGGGTCCAACTAGCCCACCAGGTACCTCCAGTAAGCGCCACAAAGCTGCGTTGCAGAGAGGTGTAAAAAGGGGCGTGGCCTGGACCACCTCTCTGCAACGCATTCCCCAATTTAAAACGCGCCACAAGGCGCGTTTGCAGAGTGTTGCTGGGAGGGGGCGGGGCCTCTGACACGATCGCGTCCTTTTTATTTTTTATTTTTTTTAGAAGGGGCGCTGTGTGACCCCCCTTCTTTTCCCTTTTTTTGAGCCCTGGGGACCCCATCCCCCGGGGCCTGACCCCTTTTTCAATAAAAAAAAAAAAATGAACGTGAAGGGTGCCGCCTGGGCCCCCCTCCCGTGGCCAATTCCGGCCCCGGGGACCCCATCCCCCGGGGCATGGCCAGATTTTGTTTTATTTTTTTTATGGAGGGGGGCTGCGTGGCCACCCTCCTGAGGCCTCTACTGGCCCCGGGGACCCCATCTCCCGGGGCCGGCCTTTATTTTTATTGAATTTTTTAATTTTGGGGAGGGGGGCCGCGTGGCCCCCCTCCCGGGCCACTTCTAGCCCCGGGGACCCCATCCCCCGGGGCAGGCCCTATCATTGGGGACCGTGGGGGGAGCCCCAATGCCTCTAATGTCCCGCCGGCTCCCCGCATCCTGCGGGAGACGGCATTGCTTTTCCACATTGGGAGCTGCTGACATGCAGCTCCCCGTGTGGAAAAGCAATCTGCTTTGCTTCATTGAAGTGAGAGCAGGTTTCCCTGCTCTCGCTTCAATGAAGCAAAGCAGTTTGCAATGACAGGGCGGGAGCCGCGAGGCTCCCGCCCTGTCATTGCAAACAGCAGTGTCCCGGGGGTGGGCACCCCGGGACACTGCAGGAGCCGGCCCTGGGGCGTGGCGGTCCCCAGGGCCATCACAGGCTCCAGGAGGGGAGCCGCGCGGCCCCCTTCCTTCACATGCACAGCCCCGGGGAGGTGGTGGTCCCCGGGGCTCAGGGGTCCGTAACGGACCCCCAAATTAGCATTTTAGTGCCCCAGGGAGGTGGCAGTCCCCGGGGCGTGTGGGGGAGCTCGAGTCCCCCCACACAGGTATATATTTTTTTTCAAAAGAAGCACCGTGGGGTGGCGGTCCCCGGGGCTGCGGGGGGGCCGTGTGCCCCCGCAAATAATTAATGAAAGCCCCGGGGGTGGCGGTCCCCGGGGCTTGGGGGGGCCCTATAGGCCCCCCCACACATTTCCAAATTAGCCCCGGGGGTGGCGGTCCCCGGGGCGGTGTGGGGGGAATTGGGGCCCCCCACACATTTTGTCACTGCCCCCGGGACCTGGCCCACCCGGGGGCTTCAATCCAACGAAGCGCGGGAGCCCGCGCTTTGTTTTTTTTATTTTCTCTGCCGAATTCACGCACCCAGCGCGAATTCGGCTGATTTTTTTTTTTTAAGTGCTTTTTTGGGCCCTGGGGGTCCTTGTGGGACCCCCTGAGCAGGCCTAGGGGGTCAGGGTGTTTCTACCCTGCCCCCTTTTCTTTTTTTTCGTGTTTTTTATTCTGATTTCTTGTGACTCGGTTCTACTGACTCTGACTAACCGGCCCTAGAGCCAGTGCTATGCTAAAAGACACTTAGAATACAGGTAAAACACCTACATACACTAGGGAACACTATGCGTTGGGGTACCCCTGTGATTAGCATGACCTCCTCTGTATTTGCCATGAGTTAGTGCCTGGGTCATTGGATGAGTACATGGGTACTGACTGGATGATTAGAGTACTGCAAGGAGAGTGGATGGTGAATTTATAAACGCTTGTGTTTTGGCGGAGTGATTGGATAAGGACATGGAACTGGTTGGGTGATTGGAGGAGTGCATGGGTAGTGACAAGGAGATGGCTGGACTGCATCAGTAGTCCTCAGGGGATTGTAGCAGTGCATGTGTTAGTGCCTGCGTCATTGCATGAGTACATGGGTAGTGACTGGATGATTAGAGTAATGCAAGGAGAGTACATGGTGCTCGCTGGGTGATTGGAGGAGTGCATGGGTAGTGACAGGGCGATGGCTGAACTGCATCAGTTGTGTTCAGGGTATTGTAGCAGTGCATGAGTTAGTGCATGGGTCATTGCATGAGTGCATGGGTACTGACTGGATGATTAGAGTAATGCAAGGAGAGTGCATGGTGAATTTATAAGTGCTTGGGTTTTGGCGGAGTGATTGGATAAGTACATGGTGCTCGCTGGGTGATAGGAGGAGTGCATGGGTAGTGACAGGGCGATGGCTGGACTGCATCAGTAGGGCTCAGAGTATTGAAGCAGTGCATGAGTTAGTGCATGGGTCATTGCATGAGTGCATGGGTACTAACTGGATGATTAGAATACTGCAAGGAGAGTGCATGGTGAATTTATAAGTGCTTGGGTTTTGGCAGAGTGATTGGATAAGTACCCACATGTCACATCAGGCCCGCCCTCCCTTCACCACTGTGCAAACGTGCTCCCTGGCGGGTTTTAAGTTGGGGGATTAATTCCCTTGAATCCTGAGGGTCCCTGGGGGCCAACTACCCACCAGGTACCTCCAGTAAGCGCCACAGAGCTGCGTTGGAGAGAGGTGGTCCAAGGCCACTCCCCTCTTTACACCTCTCTGCAACGCAGCTCTGTGGCGCTTACTGGAGGTACCTAGTGGGCTAGTTGGACCCAAGGGACCCTCAGGATTCAAGGGGACTTAATCCCCCAACTTACAACGCGCCAGAGGGCCTGTTTGCACAGTGGTGAAGGGAGCGGGTGGGGCCTGATGTGACAAGTGTGCAAAAGCACCCGTGGCACGTTTTAAGTTGGGAGATTAAGTCCCCTTGAATCCTGAGGGTCCCTAAGGCCCAACTACCCACCAGGTACCTCCAGTAAGCGCCACAGAGCTGCGTTGGAGAGAGGTGGTCCAAGGCCACTCCCCTCTTTACACCTCTCTGCAACGCAGCTCTGTGGCGCTTACTGGAGGTACCTAGTGGGCTAGTTGGACCCAAGGGACCCTCAGGATTCAAGGGGACTTAATCCCCCAACTTACAACGCGCCAGAGGGCCTGTTTGCACAGTGGTGAAGGGAGCGGGTGGGGCCTGATGTGACAAGTGTGCAAGCACCCGTGGCACGTTTTAAGTTGGGAGATTAAGTCCCTTGAATCCTGAGGGTCCCTAAGGCCCAACTAGCCCACCAGGTACGTCCAATAAGCACCACAGAGCTGCGTTGCAGAGAGGTGGTCCGAGACCACGCCCCTTTTTACACCTCTCTGCAACGCAACTCTGTTGCACTTACTGAAGGTACCTGGTGGGCTAGTTGGCACCCAGGGACCCTCAGGATACAAGGGGACTTAATCCCCCAACTTAAAACGCACCACAGAGCGCGTTTGCACACTTGTAACATCAGGCCCCGCCCCCTTCCTTCACCACTGTGCAAACACGCCCGTGACGCGTTTTATGTTGGGGGATTAAGTCCCCTTGAATCCTGAGGGTCCCTGGAGTCCAACTAGCCCACCAGGTACCTCCAGTAAGCGCCACAGAGCTGCGTTGCAGAGAGGTTTTAAAAAGGGGCGTTGCCTCGGACCACCTCTCTGCAAGGCAGGCCTGTGGCGCTTACTGGAGGTACCTGGTGGGCTAGTTGGCCCCCAGAGTCCCTCAGGATTCAAGGGGAATTAATTTCCTAACTTAAAACGCGCCACAGGGCGTGTTTGCACACATGTCACCTGAGGCCCCGCCCTCTCCCTTAACCACTGTGCAAACACGCCCGTGGCGCATTTTAAGTTGGGGGATTGGGTCACCTTGAATCCTGAGGGTCCCTGGGACCCAAGTAGCCCACCAGGTACTTCCAATAAGTGCCACAGGCCTGCATTGCAGAGAGGTGGTCCGAGGCCACACCCCTTTTTACACCTCTCTGCAACGCAGCTCTGTGGCGCTTACTGGAGGTGCCTGGTGGGCTAGTTGGACCCCAGGGACCCTCAGGATTCAAGGCGACTTAATCCCCCAACTTAAAACACGCCACAGGGCGTGGCCTGGACCACCTCTCTGCAACGCAGGCCTGTGGCGCTTACTGGTGGTACCTGGTGGGCTAGTTGGCCCCCAGGATTGAAGGGGAATTCATACCCCAACTTAAAATGCGCCACAGGGCGTGTTTGCACACATGTCACCTCAGGCCCCGCCCCCTCCCTTCACCACTGTGCAAACGCGCCCCCCCTAATAAAAAAAAATATGAACTGGAAGGGGGCCGCGTGGGCCCCCCCTCCCGTGGCCAATTCCGGCCCCCAGAACCCCATCCCCCGGGGCATGGCCAGATTATTTTTTTTTTTTATGGAGGGGGGCCGTGTGGGCCCCCCTCCCGTGGCCAATTCCGGCCCCGGGGACCCCATCCCCCGGGGCATGGCCAGATTTTGTTTTATTTTTTTTATGGAGGGGGGCTGCGTGGCCCCCCTCCTAAGGCCTCTACTGGCCCCGGGGACCCCATCCCCCGGGGCCGGCCTTTATTTATTTATTTATTTTTAAATTTAATTTTTTAATTTTGGGGAAGGGGGCCGCGTGGCCCCCCGCCCGGGCCACTTCTAGCCCCGGGGACCCCATCCCCCGGGGCTGGCCCTCTCCATTGGGGACCGTGGGGGGAGCCCCAATGTCCCACGGTCCCGCCGGCTCCCCGCGTCCTGCGGGAGCCGGCATTGCTTTTCCACATAGGGAGCTGCTAACATGCAGCTCCCCGTGTGGAAAAGCAATCTGCTTTGCTTCATTGAAGCAAGAGCAGGTTTCCCTGCTCTTGCTTCAATGAAGCAAAGCAGTTTGCAATGACAGGGCGGGAGCCGCGAGGCCCCCGCCCTGTCATTGCAAACAGCAGTGTCCCGGGACACTGCAGGAGCCAGCCCTGGGGGGTGGCGGTCCCCAGGGCCATCACGGGCTCCAGTAGGGGGGTCGCGCGGTCCCCCTCCCACATAATGCACAGCCCCGGGGAGGTGGTGGTCCCCGGGGCTCGGGGGTCCGTAACGGACCCCCAAATTAGCATTTTAGTGCCCCGGGGAGGTGGCGGTCCACGGGGCGTGTGGGGCGGCTCGAGCCCCCCACACAGGTATATATATTTTTTTTAAAAGAAGCCCCGGGGGGTTGGCGGTCCCCGGGGCTCTGGGGGGGCCGTGTGCCCCCGCAAATAATTAATGAAAGCCCCAGGGGTGGCGGTCCCCGGGGCTTGGGGGGGCCTTAGAGGCCCCCCACACATTTCCAAATTAGCCCCGGGGGTGGCGTTCCCCGGGACTGCGGGGGGGCTGCACACCCCCCGCAACTCATTAATCAAGCCCCGGGGAGGTGGCGGTCCTCGGGCAGTGTGGGGGATTGGGCCCCCACACTTTTTTTTCACTGCCCCGGGACCTGGCCCACCCGGGGGCTTCAATCCAACGAAGCGCGGGAGCCCGCGCTTCGTTTTTTTTTATTTTCTCGGCCGGATTCGCGCACCCAGCGCGAATTCGGCTCATTTGTTTTTGGAAAAAAATGCTTTTTGGGGCCTTGGGGGTCCTTGTGGGACCCCCTGAGCAGGCCTAGGGGGTCAGGGTGTTTCTACCCTGCCCCCTTTTCTTTTTTTTCGCGTTTCTTTTTCTCTTTTCTTGTGACTCGGTTCTACCGAGTCACAAGTTGGCTGCCAACACTTCCTGGTTTGGAGTGTTGACAGCCAATTAGAATAAAGCGCGTGTTCGGGAGGGTGCGCGGATCCACCGTGCCTCTATATATCAAAACTTTTATTTTTGGATTTTCTCAGCAACTACTGAACGGATTTACTCCATTTAAAAAAAAGGTCTCTTTCTGAACCAAGGGCTACCTTTTTGCCAAATTTGGTGTAATTCCGTTCAGCAGTTTCAGCTGTAACCGTGTCTAAAGTTTCCTATGGGAAATTGATTTTCCGACCTCTATTTTTTTAATTTCTCAGGAACTACTGAACGGATTTACACCATTTAAAAAAAAGGTCTCTTTCTGAAACAAGGGCTACCTTTTTGCCAAATTTGGTGTAATTCCGTTCAGCAGTTTCAGCTGTAACCGTGTCTAAAGTTTCCTATGGGAAATTGATTTTCCGACCTCTATTTTTTTAATTTCTCAGGAACTACTGAACGGATTTACACCATTTAAAAAAAAGGTCTCTTTCTGAAACAAGGGCTACCTTTTTGCCAAATTTGGTGTAATTCCGTTCAGCAGTTTCAGCTGTAGCCGTGTCTAAAGTTTCCTATGGGAATTAACAAGGAGAAACCACGTTTTGGGATCCCCCTTTTTTCTCGGCCCCCGCTTGCCGAATCACCCCGAAACTTTCAAGACAGGAGGTGACCGGAGCGGGCTTCGAGTTTTGAAAATTTTGCGAAGGTTCGTCAACCGGCGCCAAAGTTATTGGGAAAACAAAAAACGAGTTTCCTATGGAAACTAGGTCCTAACTATAACTATCTACTGGCGACCGGCAGTAGATAATATATATATATATATATATATATATATATATATATATATATATATACGCTTGTTAGTCAATACTCTGCCAGGCACTTCCCTTCACCAAATTGACACAGACTGCCAAGGATGCTCCAACAAAGTTTATTCATTACCATGCACACCATAATGAGTTTCAGCCGCAGCCGCGACCTTGATCACATAAATGCAACATAGACAGTTTTGAAAATTTTGCGAAGGTTCGTCAACCGGCGCCAAAGTTATTGGGAAAACAAAAAACGAGTTTCCTATGGAAACTAGGTCCTAACTATAACTATCTACTGGCGACCGGCAGTAGATATATATATATATATATATATATATATATATATATATATATATATATATACGCTTGTTAGTCAATACTCTGCCAGGCACTTCCCTTCACCAAATTGACACAGACTGCCAAGGATGCTCCAACAAAGTTTATTCATTACCATGCACACCATAATGAGTTTCAGCCGCAGCCGCGACCTTGATCACATGAATGCAACATAGACAAAACACTGTGGACTGCCATTTTCACAGAAGCACAAATTATAAATCTCAATGCATCTTACAGTATGGTGTGTGTATAATGTAAGAATAACACGCATATAATGTGGTATATATTTCTACAGTTCATGATATACTCCACAATATTTAAAGAGACACTGTAATAATGCTCATTGCCCTGTTGATACCCACTTGTCCCCTACAAAGACAACTCAGTCTATGTGGTCGTACTCTTCTTGATTGTTCGCTTGTGAACAGTTAATGTATCTATATTAACAATGTGATGTATCAGTGTTCTGGCTATATACAAAATATAAAGCCCCTAGTGGGATTAATAAAATAAATATGACATGCTGATCTAATAATCACATATAATTCAACACAGAGCAGGTAAGACATGATCAATCCTACACACCATTATAGATATAACCAAATATCAAAGAAAACTTATTATATTAGCATTGCTGTGCTAAGCGAACAGATGTTCTAGAGATATTCATTCTACATTTCTGCGTACATTGTGGAAAAAGCCTCCAAAAACTTTCATGTAGGGAAAGGTTATAATATGTATAAGAAGTTATGTAAATCCTCCTCACTGTTTAAACCATTGGGAGATCTGCAATTAAGGTTTAATATGTAAATTGTCTTCAAATATATATATATATATATATATATATATATATATATATATATATATATATATATTCTCACAAATCCTCTGCTCACACAAAGTTAGTGGCGCACACGCAGGTTTGTTGAAATCAATCGTGATTTATTCTTCCACCGTGGCTGACAAACGCGTTTCAGCCATAACGGCCTTTGTCAATGTCAGCGTGTCGTTCATTCAACAAACAATATATACATGATTCCATATTCAAACGAAAGACGGTCTACAAAAACATATCACTTAAAATGAGGGAACATGGCGGCCATCTTTAAAAAATCAGATTTTCGTCTACAGCTATGCTTTCACTTGTCATATTTGCATTACTCCATAAAATTCATAAAGCAACCCACTAATTAGAGGAGAATGTGTCTCGTCATACATTATACTTTCACGATACAGGTTCTTTGTTCGATTGTCTGTATTTACAATAAACATCACCATTGATACTTTTTATCACGGCCATATTGAAAACAGGCTAAAAAGAGGACACATGATTCCATTTCGAACCATCAAATTAGTCTTGTCTTTTATATATTATCGCCTGACCCATCTATACCAATGGTTTCCTACATTTTGCCCTGAATGGGCTAATGTTCAACTGTATGGCCATTCTTATGCGAACCCTGATTGACAGCAATTATTGTTCTTTACATTTTCCTCTTTAGTTGCATCAAACATCATTACCGATTATGGACGAATAACATTTTCATCGTAAATCATATTTACAACATATAATCAATTTAAATATCCTCACGCTTGTCAATGTCCCTTTATTTAAGAATTGATGCAAACAGGTATGTGGATGTAGAGAATTCATTACCTTCCAATTCTGGTGGTACAATCTCTTCCAGAGATCTCATTCCACCTTCTAAATCTTGTATAACCTTATGTCAGGCCCTGAATGGGCTGAATCACTGTGGTGATGCTTCTAATCTCACCGCTATTTTATTATTCTCCTATCCACATATTGCCCATTGTCATAAAACATTGTCTGTCATAACCTATATCATTTACTCACAGGAGGGAGGAGAGGGAAAAGGAGACAGAGGGAGGGGCTTTTCATTACACCTCTATGGGTCTGAGGTACCTTTACTCTCTAACCAATGTGAACCCATAACCTTTCTTCGCTATTTAAGCCATAAGGGACTAATGTTCTTAATTCGATGATGTATTTAGACTCAAGTTGTCGTAGAGTTCTCACCCTATCGCCGCCTCTTTGCGGAGTCGGTACTTGGTCAATACAAAACAACCTTAGGAGTTGGCTGTTGCTCTTGTGCTTCGCTGTGAAATGTCTCGCTACTGGATAACTACTGTCATTCCTAGTTATGGCCCGCATATGCTCTAATATTCTCTTTTTGTCCTGGTGCACCGAGCTGCCCACATATAGTAGGTTGCATGGACAAATGAGACAATATACAACAAAATCTGTGTTGCAATTTAACAATTTTGTTATTGATTTCTTAGAGTCCCTGCCTGGAACTTGAAATTCCTTAACTTTATTGCTTTTCTTGCACGCTTTACACGTGAAGCAAGTATAAAACCCTCTTACTTCTGAGATGACTCTGTCTTGATTGCTGAAGTGGCTATGTACCAATAAATCTTTTAGAGAGGTGTTTCTCCTATAGGTGATACTTGAGTGTTGTGAAATCTTATTACCAATTATGCCATCTGCCTGTAAGATACTCCAATGCTTCTCTAATAGTTAACGTATTTCTCTTGAATTCATGGAGTATGTTAGAATTAATCTAGGTTCTCCTTCCTGATCCTCCCTCGTTGTTTTATTAAGGAGCTCATCTCTCATCCGCTGATTAGCCCTGTCTGCAGCTACCTTCATGGACTTGTTGGGATGGCCTCTCTGTCTAAACCGTTCTAGTGCCTGATCGTTTGCCACTTCATAATTAGCCTCTGTGGTACTATTTCTTTTTAGGCGAAGTAGCTCCCCATAGGGGATACTGTTGACCAGACAGGGTGGATGTTGGCTGGTATAGTGTAAGACAGAGTTCCCTGCAGTTGGTTTTTGGTACAATTTCGTTATCAATTGATTGCCACTCACATACACCAATAAATCTAGAAATGCAACCTCCGAGGGGCTGATGTGGCTTGAAAAGTGTAAATTATAGTCATTAGTATTCAAGCTGACAATATAATCTTCAATTTCTTCACGGGAACCTTTACAGATGATAAAAATGTCATCGGTATAACGGGCCCAAATGGCAACTTTATGTGCCCAAATCTCATTATGCCCTGCCCAGGCCACGTGCTTCTCCCACCAGCCCACGAACAAGTTTGCGTAGCTGGGGGCGAAGCACGTGCCCATCGCTGTTCCCTGCTTCTGAATGTATAATTGATCACCAAAAGCAAAGATGTTATTATTTAGGCAGAATGACATGAACTGTAGTATCATCTGATTATTCTCAGCAAATTTTAAAGGTTTAGTTTTTAAAAAGGTCTTCACTGCTTCTAAACCTTGAATGTGATTAATGCAGGTGTATAAACTGGTAATGTCCAGAGTTACTAGAAAAAACTCATCTTCCCACATGATATTAGCGATCAGTTTAATAAAGTCAGTACTGTCTTTGACATATGACACCATATCATATACAAAAGGGCAAAGTGTGGTGTTGACCAGAATCGAAGTGTTCTCCAAGAGGCTCCCCTTGGAGGACACTATTTGTCGCCCCGGAGGTTTCTTGTCATTCTTATGTATCTTTGGGATATGGTAAAAAGTAGGGGTTACTGGATAATCCACTTTCAAGAATAAGAATTCATCTTGATCCAGTATACCCCTATCCCTCCAAAATATGATCATCTGATGGAAGTCTAGGATGCTCTCATTGTAATCCTTCCTGGATCTCTTCTCATAGCACATGTTGTCGCTTAATTGTCTTAGGGCTTCCTCTTGATAGGCCACCTTGTCTTGCAGGACTATATTTCCGCCCTTATCCGACGGTTTGATCTCTATTGTTGGATCGTCCTTTAATGCCTTGATCGCTTCTCGTTCTTTCTTAGATATGTTCTGAGGTTTCTTCTCATTATCCTTGAATCTTTCTCTCAGTCTGTCTAGATCTTTAATCATGACCTCATGAAAACTGTCAATCATGTCAAAAGCCGTCCTAAGGATAAACCTTGATTTCTTCTTTAGATGACTTGTAGCACTACTTTGGGCTAGCTCGATTTGTTCCAAAAACTCAGATTCGTCCACAGCAGAGTCCTCCCCTGCTCGTGTCATTTCACCTCCCAGTTTGTATAGGGCCCTTAAGGCTGGTAGATCTCCCACTGTCAAAATATCTGTTGGTTCTGTGGGATTTCCCGCCTCATTGGTCAATCTCGCAGTTTTTCCATGAAAAGTTTTTTTAATTTCAGCTTCCTAATGAATTGGTAAAGATCAATTCTTGTTTGTACATAGACCCATCTGTTGGTGGGACAGAATGTCAGTCCTCTACGAAGCACTTGCGTTTCAATTGTTGTCAATTGTCTATTCGATAGGTTCACTATGGTTAGGTCGTTATTCATTAGTTTCTGAAAGCTCCCCTCTTGCTCCTTGTCAACCTGGGAGTGTACTGCTGCTTTGTTTCCTTTGCCCCATCTGATTTTCCTTTTTCTTGTTCTGGGGGTCTTGTTCTTTGTGGCAATTGGAGCCACGATTGTTGTATTACTTGATATTCCTGGGAAAAATGTCCCTTTCCACTTTGATTCTCTGATGATCTTCCACTGCCACCTTCTGTTTCAGATTGGCCTGTTTCTAATTCGGACTCCGAAGTATCTCTTGTTGAGGCCATGTTTCTATTTCTTGCTTCTTGTACTGACTTTCTGGGTAGATTGAATTTCTTGGCAAATGTTAGTACTCTTCCAGCCTCATAATCATGTTGGTCTTTGTTAGACTTGGCATCTTTTGGCGTGTTTCCCCTGACTTTTTGCTTTCTGACCTCCCGGTTTTGACTCTGTTTTTGCTGGTGTGATGATTCTGCGCACTTTCCTCACTGCGGTCCAGTGGGAAAGTGCAAGTGCTCCTGTATGAAATGTGTTATGGATTAGTGTTTCCATGATTGGCCTATTTGGTTTATGTGTCAGTCCCTTGTAAAGTGCACTACGAGTGCCAGGGCCTATAGACCAAATGCTGTTGGTGGGCTGCAGCACTGGATTGTGCCACCCACGCAAACAGCCCGTAAAGTGTAACTCGGGCCTGCCAACGCAGAGCCTGTGCGCAGCCTGGGGCTGCCATGTCGACTTGGCAAGTGCACACACTTGCAAGTCCCTAAACCTTCCCTTTGCTACATGTTAGTCACCCCTAAGGTAGGCCCAAGGTACCCCTGTGGGCAGGGTGCGGTGTATGCGAAAGGTAGGACATGCCCTGGTGTGTGCGGCATGTCCTGATAGTGAATTACAGCCTAGTTCGTTTTTCACTATTGCAAGGCTACCTGTTCCCCTAGGCCAGGACGGGCAGTTTTGATTATTACAGCTTATAATCCTAACTGACCCCGGGAACATGGTAGAAATTCGAGTTTAGTATGCCTGGACTCAGAATGATAAAATGCATCTTTTAGTGAAGTTGGTTTTAACATTCTGTGTTTGAAAATACCACTTTTAGAAAGTGGGTATTTTCTTGTCTAACCATCCAAGCCTGCCTCTGCGAGGTTGTGTATTCCTTGTCTGGAGTGTGAGTGACAGGGGCTGGGGGATGCCAGGAGACAGGGTGAGTCAGCGCAGGGCTGAATAGCAAGATCTACATGTAGATGGGTGAGAGGGGTCGCACCTGGGCCCTGAATAGGACAGTGCCTTCCCTCCACAATGCTGGCTCCACCTCCTGTGGTGCGTCTGATGTCCCTGGCCTACTCACTGAAAGAAGGGACGGAGACTTGTCAACAAAGTGCTCCAGAACTGGTTTGGACTAGGCAAAGGCCTCTCTGCCTTCAGAGAACAAAGGAATTTGGGATATAAATATTGGGGCCCTGACCCCATGAATTTAGATCTCGCTGGAATCAAGGAACCTGCCAAGACGAAGAGCTGGAAGAGCTGCCAGGAGGAGTACTGCCCCTTTGCTGTGTTGTTGCTTTGTTGGGTTGGCCTGCAGCTGCTGCTTCTGCCTTGGGCAGTGAAAGGACTGGACTGAACTTTCTCCAAACTTGTGCTGAGTATCTCCAAGGGCCAGAAACCGAGCCGGCCTCCTGTTAAGAAGTCTCAGGGACTACAAAGACTTCACAAGCCTCTGGGTACCGCTTCTGGAACGCTGTTTCAGTTGCCACAGAGGAAGGGAACCGCGACCGACTCCGTCAACCGAATCCATCCCTGGCCGGTGACCTGTTTGCACCGCAGACCGCATCGCCCCGCTTCGCATCGCAACCCTGGTCTCACCGTGGCGACGTCCAACGCCGCCAACATCGAGCCGCTGCTTGCACCGTGACCTGTGGGCACCGCAGTTCGCATCGCATCGCTTCACTGAACCACCCGGACCCGACCGACGAGGTCGCTGCAACTGGCTCAAGAGTCGTGACCGCACCGCATTTGGGGCACCGCCGCACGTCTGCGACGCACCGCTCCGACTCGCACCGCTGTCCGACGCCAGCTCCCGCACTCCGCCTAGGTCGCCTGCATCGCAACCTGTCAGCACCGCATCGAGCATCGTCTCACCCTGCATCGCACGCCTTGGACTCACCGACTCCGTCTGCACGACGCTCATCGAGCCGCTGCCTGCACCGCATCGAGGGACACCGCACCTTGCATCGCTCCGTCTTGCACCGCAACCGCGACGAACGCCGACCGGCTCGTACACTCCGTACCAGCCACAACGAGAAAGGTACTGTAACCGAGTCTGTTCACGACTCTGCTGGCCCGTATCGACGCGATCGGCTCGAACTGTTAGACTCTGTGGTTTTCAGCATCACGGTAGGCTCGGACGGAGCTACCGACTCGTACGAACTTTGCTTTTGTGCTATTCCTGCAAAGAAGAAGTTAACGTATTAAGTATTCATTCGTAAAGTATAGTATTGTGGATTTTTGTCGTAATTGGTCTTGTCTTGAGTATATAAAATATTGGTTATTTTTCTAAACTGGTGTGGTGTCCGTTTGTAGTGCTTACACTGTATTACTGTTGGTTATGTGCAAATGCTTTACACACTGCCTCTGAATTAAGCCCGACTGCTCGTGCCAAGCTACCACGAGGGTGAGCAGGGGTTACTTCACGAGTGTAACAACCCTTACCCTGACTAGGAAGAAGGGTCCCTACTTGGACAAAGGTGCAAGCCCTTGCCAACTAGAGATCCCATTTCTAACAGTCTTTAGCAAACTTCTCATGTTTGCATCGCCTGATGGTTCCTCATATTTTATCAGCCGTGACTTCATTTGTTGTCTCAGGCTCTCAGCTACATCTTTTGCGGGATCCTGAGCAATAAGATGTTCCAGGCATTTTATTTCTTCTAACAATTTGCTCCTATCGCTGATGGCATATTTAATCAAAATTTCCACCATGCCTTTTGCTGACTTGGTGGTGTGTTCAAACTCGCGTGTGTGCCACTAACTTTGTGTGAGCAGAGGATTTGTGAGAATTTAAGCGGTACACCGCTGCATTGTGGCAGCACCCACCTGGAAAGTGAGCGGCGGCTTTGGTGTAAACCTTTTTGAATATATATATATATTGGGAGCACCCTTCTTTTTTGGATACATAGCGGCCTCGCTCTGGTCACCAAGCAGGTCCTAAGCGCCTAAGGAAATCAGGCGCGGTTGGAGCGATGTGACCGGTTGGTAGGACATGAACTGTGTGGGGCATCAACTTTGTGAGTAAACAGTGATTCTACTTGGGCATTTGAACACTTTAAAGATATGAGCAGGCACCCACTACGGACTGTAAACTATAAAGACCATGATGTACTTGTTCGACACGCCCTCTTAGGCGGGACTATTTAAAGCGCTGCAAATGTGGCGTTACTGTTTTTTGCCTGTTATCGAGTAGCCAAAGCCAGTGAACAAGGGCAAATGTGCCTGAAACGCGTATGGCAGATAGTTGGCAAGCTGATTTTCGCTGATGAAGACAATGCTGAATGACCTGCAGTCCCCCAGCAATAAAGGGATATTAAACACACCGCATGTGGCGCCTTCACTTGGGAGCACCCTTCTTTTTTGGATATATATATATATACATATATATATATTATCTACTGGCGGTCGCCAGTAGATAGTTATAGTTAGGACCTAGTTTCCATAGGAAAAGCATTTTTTGTTTTCCCAATAACTTTGGCGCCGGTTGACGAATCTTCGCGAAATTTTCAAAACTAGTGGGCCGCTCCGGTCAGCTCCTATCCTGAAAGTTTCGGGGTGATTCGGTAAGCGGGGGCCTAGAAAAAAGGGGGGTCCCAAAACGTGTTTTCTCCATGTTATTTCCCATAGGAAACTTTAGACACGCCTACAGCCCGAACTGCTGAACGGAATTACGACAAATTTTGCAAAAAGGTAGCCCTTGGTTCAGAAAGAGCCCTTTTTGTTAAATGGTGTAAATCCGTTCAGTAGTTCCTGAGAAATTCAAAAAATAGAGGTAAAAAAATCATTTTCCCATAGGAAACTTTAGACACGGTTACAGCTGAAACTGCTGAACGGATTTACACCAAATTTGGCAAAAAGGTAGCCCTTTGTTCAGAAAGAGACCTTTTTTTTAAATGGTGTAAATCCGTTCAGTAGTTGCTGAGAAAATCAAAAAATAAAAGTTTTGATATCTATGGCCGTGGTGGATCCGCGCACCCTGCCGATCACGAGCTGCATTATAATTGGCTGTCAAGACTTCAAACCAGGAAGTGTTGGCAGCCATCTTGTACCTCAACCGAGGCACAAGATGGCTGCCAACACTTCCTAGTTTGGTAGAACCGAGGCACAAGAAAAGAGAAAAAGAAACGCGCAAAACAAGAAAAGGGGGCAGGGTAGAAACACCCTGACCCCCTAGGCCTGCTCAGGGGGTCCCACAAGGACCCCCAGGGCCAAAAAAAGCATTTTTTTTTTAAATCATCCGAATTCCCCCTGGGTGCGCGAATCCGGCCGCGAAAATAAAAAACACGAAGCGCGGGCTTCCGCGCTTCGTGGTAATGAAGCCCCCGGGTGGGCCAGGACCCGGGGGCAGTAAAAAAAAAAGTGTGGGGGGCCCCAATCCCCCCCACACTGCCCCGGGGACCGCCACCTCCCCGGGGCTTGATTAATGAGTTGCGGGGAGGCACGCAGGGCCCCCGCAGCCCTGGGGACCGCCACCCCCTGGGGCTTGTTTTTTTTAAGTTTGGGGGGCCTCTAAGGCCCCCCCCAAGCCCGGGGACCGCCACCCCCCCGGGGCTTTCATTAATTATAATAGCGGGGGGATGATGTCATCAGTGATGTCATCAGTGATGTCATTTGAGATGTCATCAGTGATGTCATCAGTGATGTCACTGACCATGTCATGAGTGATGTAATATGTGACGTCATCAGCAGTGCATTGTGGGGGCGCGAGTTATAGTTAGCTGAACTAACTATAACGGGGGAATTTCTATGGTTTTGTACGAGTGAAATGTCCAACTAACTATAACTTTCCCTAAAACCTATGGTTTTTTTCAGTGAATATAGATATAGATATAGATATATATAGATATATATTATATATATATATTCACTGAAAAAACCATAGGTTTCATGGACGTTATAGTTAGAAATTATCATTTAAAACACCTAAGAAATTCACTGAAAAAACCACAGGTTTCAGGGACGTTATAGTTTGTTGGACATTTCACTCGTACAAAACCAGAGAAATTCAGCCGTAATAGTTGGTTGAGCTAACTATAACTCGCGCCCCCGCAACGCACTGCTGATGACATCACATATAACTTCATTCATGACATGATCAGTGACATCACTGATGACATCACTGATTCCCCACCTTAAAACGCGCCACGGGGCGTGTTTGCACAGTGGTGGGAGGGGGCAGGGCCTCCGGCGATTTGCCGGTTCCTTTTTTTTTTAAATCATCTTCCTCCTTCGTGCATCAGGGCTCGAGTGTCGCAGAAAAAATGCCTCTCTCCGCGACACTAGAGCCCCGATGCACGAAGGAGGAAGATGATTTAGGGGGTACTACACCACCCGAAAAGGGCTCGAGTGTCGCAGAAAAAATGCCTCTCTCCGCTACACCAGAGCCCCGAAGGAGGAAGAGGATTTAGGTGGTACTACACCACCCGAAAAGGGATTTATTACCCATGAAGACACTGAAACAGGAGGCCATACTTCTTGCTATTTAAAAGTCACACAAGTTTAGAAAGCACAACCCTGATGAAGTCCATAGAGAACAAAATGCATTGGCTGGGCTGACTGGAAAATTTCATGTATAGAAAAATCAATAAAAGTTAGATACTGGACGCATTCTTAAGACTCCTGACAACAGAATCTCATTTTTTGTTCATCATTGTTGTATTTGTTAACATTGGATTGCCTGAATTTGTTCCGGAAACAAAACAATATAGTGGATGCTCCTTTTCTAATTGTTGTGGTGTAAATTGAATAGTTGTGGCTGTTAGGCAGTGGGGCCATGTAAAGCTGAGCGTGGGATCACTGATGATATTTGGTATGATACACTTGTGCAACGGTAGGGCCTACTCTGCTTTTGCTTATCTTTTGTAGACTACAGTAGAGTAGAGTGGAATACAGTATAGTTGATTTTTTGTAGAGAGGAGTGGTGTACAGTACAGTACAGTGCTGCAGAGTGTGTAAGAGTGGATTGGCATACAGTGTTATAGAGTATAATAGCATAGAGAGGTGTAGAGGGGAGTAGCATACTGTGGAGTGGAGAAATGTGTCAGAGTAGAGTAGATTAAAGTGAGGTGCAGTGGCATACAAAGAGTTGCATACAGTGTCATATAGTGGACTAGAGTATCATGGAGTAGAGTGGAGTAGAATGTTGCACAGTAGCATGCAGTATCGTATAGGTTTTACAGTGGAGTGAAGGGGTATAGACAGAAGTAAAGTGTCAGAGAGTAGCATACAGTGTAGTAGAGTGTTGTAGAGTGGAATTGCATAGAAGACAGAAGTGTGTGAAACAATCAAGCTGAGTAGAGTGGATTGTTGTATTGTACCATAGAGTGAGGTAAAGTCTTGTACAGAGGGGTAGAGTTGAGTTGAGTGGAGTGGTGTAATGTAGTGCAGAGTAAAGTACAATAGAGTGTATTTTGATGTGTAGTACAGTAGAGTGGTATGGAGTAGAGTGTACTGGTGTAGAGTTGGTAGTAAACTGTTGTAAATTGGAGTGGGGTCTCCTACAGTAGAGTTGTGTACTGTGTCTCATAAAACTTTATTCGGTTTATAAAAACCTCAAAGTGCACAAGCAGCAACAATATAAATATTACAGTTTAAAACAGTCATGCATATTAGGTGTATTTACAGTTAGCCACACAATATACAGCAAGAAGCTTACTAGATTAATTTACGTTGCATAAACAATTGGATGTATTAAAATTACCTTAACTGACCGTACTCATGATTAATATACAATGATATATACAATAAAACACAATAGAAAGGACAAAATTAAAATAGTTCAATCAAATAATACCTACAGTAAGCAAAAGACTAAGGGCCTGATTTAGATTTCGGCGGACGGGTTAATCCGTCACAACGGTGACGGATATCCTGTCCGCCGAAATCTAAATGCCATTATTTTCAATGGGATTTAGAGTTCGGCGGACAGGATTTCCGTCACCGTTGTGACAGAGTAACCCATCTCCCGAAATCTAATTCAGGCCCTAAGACATTAATTCCTATACTATCAATACTATCTGCAGGTAATCCTTAAGCGTTTGAACCACATGTTTAATAAAAAATGTCTAACAGCAAAAACCATAGAACCGATGTGTCAGATTTGAAGATTCTGTATGCGACCATGTATTGTGTAACTCTTGGGTTCAAACAAACAGGACGTATCCACCGACTGCGAAGATGGCAACACTCAGTACAGAGGAACAATACATGTTCTTCCGTCTCTGAAGCCAGGCCACAAGCAGGGCACATATCCGAAGCCTGTCCTCTGACCCAATTGCCAAAGCTCTTTTATGGTACACAATCCCAGCAAAATCGTACATACAAACTTCACGCTAAAGGTGGGGAAATCAGATCTAAAAAAGGTTCAAACTGAGGGCATGGCTTAAGATTCAGCAATTGCTCAGTTAGACGTCCAGAGGTAGTGCTTGAGGCATATTGGTCACGCACAAATGCCCAATACTTTTAGACAGCAGAGGTTCATTTAAATACCAACTAGAGGCCATCCGTCGGAAGGCCACAACATTTTACCTTTCAATAAAGCCCCTGAAGAAAGCTCTCCCTGATCGGTCATTGGACCCTCTCCTGCAGGTGATTAGAGCACGCTTACAGCCTATGCTTACATATGGTAGCGAACCTATGCAAGGAAAAGACGCCACAACACTAGATAATGTCATCAGTCGAGCATACAGGGCAATTTTCCATCTACCTACTTACGTCTCGCCTGCCCAAATTCGCCTTGAATTTGGTCTACAGCGACAAACGGTGGAGAGAAGAGGCGCTTACATAAAAACCTGGCGAAAAATCAGAGACGCCGACCAAGAATCTTTAAATGCCCAACTCTGGACTGAACTCTCTATCCGAGAGAATTCACCTGCAAGGAAGTACCTAAAAGAATCACTGGAGACCATGGGACTAACAAATCTCTGGGAGTCAGCAACTGATATCAAAAGCTTTAAAACCGTGGTAACAAAAGTAACCAAAATGATATCATCAATAGAGGATAAAGAAATTTTGGCAAAGAGAGCTCACGGGTGGACAGTATTGAAAGACTATAATGCTCTGAAGCCGCAAGAATACCTAAAAATGGGCCTAACACAGACGACAAAAACACATTTTTAAATCTGCGCTTCGGCATAATACCAATTTTACCTCATTTGGCACCTTGGAAAAGGGAAGGTGTGGAAAATTGTTGTCGACTCTGCAGGACAGGAAAAGAGGATTTAATTCATATTATCTGTATTTGCCCAAGGCTTATGGACACAAGGCGCTCCCTATTTCGAGTTTTATGGAACTAAAGGGGCATAACAAGCTGCAGGCAGGCTGTGATGCTGTGTTTTAACCCCGAAGAGACTCAGATAAACTGCAGATTAACAAAATGTTTTGATATAGTGGCCGAAAGACTAAAGAGATAGCCACAAGCCTTATTTAAAGCACTTGCACTTTAATCAAACATCCTGCCTCGATATCTGTCAAGCTACCACTATGCAAAAACTTTTGGACCATACCGTCATTATAAAAAATAAAAAATAAAAATTTCTACTTTTTAACGGACTTTCTTAAAACGTAATTAAGAATTTTATGATCATATGGAATGTGACCATCTTCTCTTATTACATTATAAATGTAAATAAGGTTTTTCTCTTAAATATAAGTTTTTAACATTGTAAGTTTTTATTAACTGTACAATAAATTCTTCTTCTTCTTCTTCAATACTTAGGGCCCGATTCACAGAAGTAATCTGAGATGAAAGCCTAACTTTACGGCTTTCTGTATTCACAAAGGGAATTTACGAGTAGTAAAGATAGACTTTTGGTCTAAGTTTAGACCAAAAGTCTAACTTACACCAAAAGTCTAACTTTTTGGTCTAAACTTAGACCAAAAGTCTTACTTTACTACTCGTAAATGCCCTTTGTGAATACCGAAAGTCGTAAAGTTAGACTTTCATCTCAGATTACTTCTGTGAATCGGGCCCTTAGTTTTTAGAGCAACTACTTCTCCCTTAGTGATATCCTATTAGTGATCCCATATTCTGTCCAGCCCAAGTTTCTTCGACCAATTAGCTATATGTTTGAACAAGAGGATTTTGGTGAGATTATTTATCTTCAAGAGTTCACCCAATGCCTCACAGTAGTCAATTAACTTGGGTGTAGACCATAAGCGTAACCAGTACATCAAAGGCTTTAAGATTGTGACATCAGATATTCTTTTTATCCCCAGATTGAAAAACAAGGGGACAAGAGGTGTACTAGTTGGGACGGTAATGAGGTGTCTCTTAAATATGTTTTCACCCACTGCCAGTTTGTGACTGTTGACATAGCCCCAAATTTCAGCACCAAAGAGTGCTGCACTTTGTGCCCTGGCATGATAAACCTCTAGTGCTGGGGTTTGTGAATGTGACTGGGGCTGCCTGAAAAATCTCATTATGGCTTTGGATCTTTTGAACTATGAGCAGGTGGCTTTTGGTGGAGAACTGTGTCATATAGAAAAGTGTTGTAAGGTGGAATAGAGTGTTGTACATTGGAGTGTACGTGCATAGAGTGGAGTACAGAGTTTGACAATGGAGCGTAAGGGGATAGAGTGGAGTAGAATGTCATAGAGTGCCATGAAGTGTGGTAGATATTTTTATGGAGTAGGGTTATATAGAGTGAAGGAGAGTGTCATACAATGGGGCGATGCAGACTGGAATGGGGTACACTGTAGTGGCGTAGAGGTAATTACCGTAAAGTTGAGTAGCATAGAGTGGCATAGCGTACAGTGGAATACTGTACACTGGAGTGTAAAAGAGTAGAGTGGCATAGACTGGAATAGCCTGGAGTGGTGTACAGTGGAGTGGCATAGAGTGGAGTAGGGTACAGCGGAGTGATGTCTCATACAATAGAGTGGAGTGTGTTGGAAACTGTCGTAGAGTGGGGTGCAAATTTGACCAGTGGAGTGTACGGGGATAGAGTGGAGTAGAGTCTAGTAGAGTGGCATAGAGTGTACTAGAGTTTTGCAGAGTGGAGTTATATACAGTGAAGAAGGGTACAGTGGAGTGGAGTGGAGTAGCGTACAGTTGAGTTGCATAAAGTGAAATAGCGTAGAGAACAGTAGCATAGACTGAAATGGCGTAGAGTGTAATAGCGTATAGTGTAGTAGCATACAGTGGAGTGGCGTAAAGTGTAATAGTGTATAGTGTAGTAGCATACAGTGGAATGGCATACAGTGAAGTGGTGTAGACTAGAGTGGTGTATTGTGGTTTTGGGGCAGAGTGTAACAGCATATAATGGAGTAGCATACAGTGGAGTGGGCTAGAGTGGAGTAGCATACAGTAGAATAGCGTAGAGTGGAGTACAGTGGAGTGGCATAGAGTAGATTAGCGTAGAGTAGAATAGCATAGAGTGGAGTGGTGTACAGTGGAGTGGTGTAGACTGGAGTGGTGTACAATGGATTGGGATAGAGTAAAATAGCATATAGTGGAGTGGTACAGAGTGGAATCCAATGGACTACAGTAGAATGGAGTGGCATAGAGCGGAGTGGTGTTCACTGAAGTTGTGTACACTGGAGTAGCATAGAGTGGAATAGCATAGAGTGGGGTGGGGTACAGTAGAGTGTCCTAGACTGGAATAGCATGTAGTGGAGCAGGGTACAATGCAGTGGCATACAGTGAAGTGGTGTAGACTGTAGTGGCATACACTGTAATGGGGTACAGTGTAATAGCATACAGTGGAGTGGTATACAGTAGAATGGCGTAGAGTGGAAAAGCATATACTGGAGTACCGTACAGAGGAGTGGCATACATTGGAGTGGCATACACTGAAGAGGCGTAGAGTGGAGTTGCATACAGTGCAATAGCGTAAAGTGGACTGGGTAGTGGAGTTGTGTACAGTGTAATAGCGAAGAGTGGAGTGGCGTAGAGCACAGTGTTGTACAGAGGAGTAGCGTAGAGTGTAATAGTGTGTGGTGGAGTAGCTTACAGTGGAGTGGGGTAGCAGTGTAATAGCATACATGGAGTGGCATACATAGGAGTGGCGTCCAATCAAATAGTGTAGAATGAAGAGGCATAGAGTGGAGTGCCATATTCTGGAGTGACGTAGAGTGGAGTAGTGTGCAGTGGAGTGACAAACACTGGAATAAAATACAGTGGAGTGGCACACAGTAGAATGACGTAGAGTGGAATAGCATATAGTGGAGCCGCATCCAGTGGAATGGCTACAGTGGAGTGACATAGACTGAAGAGTAATAGAGTAGAGGTGACTACAGTGTAAGAGCGTAGAATGTAGTGTCATACAGTGACATTGCATACAGTATAATAGCGCATGGTGGAGTGGCGTAGAGTGGAGTCTGGTACAGTGGAGAGGCAAAGAGTGGAGTGGTGTAGAGTGGAATAGCATATAGTGGAGTGGGTACAGTGATGTGGTATAGGGATGCATGTGAAATTTAGCAGCAATGTAGATTATGGTGTGCAGAGTAAAACAAAACAGTGAATTGCGCTGTCTTGCGCATTACCAATCAATGCAGGCCCACGCATGGTGGCATTGTGTTGCTTTGTAGATCTGACTTAAGTATTGCGTTGCCCATGCGTCACCAGGCATGACGCAAGGGTACCGCTATCCAATAATACATCTAGGCCTTAGTTATATTTTGGGCTACGGTATACCATGATAACTTTGCAGTATACCTTGGTACATGTTGATGACAAGTCAGTATATAATTGGGTAATGGCGGTTTTTAGGGAATGAAAAGGCAGCTATTTTGTTTTTACTAAACTTTGGCTGTGTTCAGTGTTAGGGCCTTAGATATAGGCAAGAGGTAGGTCCCTACCTATTACCACTTTATTAAAGTGATAATAGGCAGGACATTGTATTAATATTTTTATATATATATATTTAAATAAGTTTAAGGCCATGTACTGCTGAAATTCTGTGAAAGTAATGCGGTGACAGACATCACTAAGTTAAATGCCTTATAACTCTAAAAAACTTACCCTACTTAACTGCAGTACCCAAAAAGTATCGTCTCTGCCCCATAATGTATAATCCTGCCAAAATTTCATGTAAATCCTTCGAGCCATTTTCATGCTACGTCAAATACAATAGTCTATGAAATATGCATTGGTGGAAAAATGCATTTTGGAACGCCCCTTTATCTTTGCACCGCTTAATGATTCACAGCAAAAAATGTACTTCATCTCCACATGTAGAAAATGCTATAGTTCTGGAAAGTTTTGTGGTGATTAGTCAAATGGGTGGAAAGTTATTATAGAGCTAATACCTGAGGAATTGCTATCTTTGGGAATACTAACTATAACTAAAGAGTGGCAATCAGCATTAATGTGATTTCTTTCTTTTTATATATTGTACTTGTTATGTATTTGTTTATTGGTTTACATAGTCATGTGACCATACATGTGTTTTTTAATTGCTCATGTAGTCATTCTAAAGCCCTACATATGCAGTCTAGTGTATATTTTGGGTTTCCTTGGTAATTTTAATAGGATTGTGCTACATATGAAGCCGAAAGTGAATGAAAGCCAATCATTGTTGTTATAAAAATTAAGATTTTTTCTATTGGCCAATTATCATGTCCTCCATATAGTAGTTTGTGTAGCTCACTCTATTTCCATTTTGTTGCACAGGAGTAATAAGGAAGATGGGGTTTTTGGCTTTTTGGTTACAGTTTTAGTTTGTAAGCCAGAAAGCATGCAAAGAAAAAGTATGTAGATTAAGATGTATTCTATGCAGTGTGTTTTTGTTTATAGGTTTCTATTAGCATGTGACCATAAATGGTTCACGTAGTAAATCTGAAACTTTACATATGCAGTCTAGCTTATTTTTTGGGCTTACTTCCTGCTTTTAGGAGGATTGTGCCACACATGAAGGCCAAAGTGAATGAAAGGCAATCATTGTTATTGTTATAAAAATTGAGATAATTATTTTTGCTAGTGGCCAATTATCATGTCTTCCAAATAGTAGTTTGTTTGACTCACTGCTAGATGAATTTTCATTTTGTCGCACAGGGGTGCATAAGAAAGATGGTTTTTGTTGTGCTTCTTAGGACAGTTTTATTTTGTGAACCAGAGAACATGCAAAGAAAACCCTATGTAGATTAAGATGAATTCAATTTGTTATGTATTTGTTTATAGGTGTCCATTAGCATTGGACCATAAATGGGTATTTCAGTTGTTCATGTAGTAAATCTGAAACTTTACATATGCAGTCTAGTTTATTTTTTGGGCTTCCTTGCTACTTTTAGTAGTGTTGTGCTACAAGATATGCAAGACTAAGTTGTTGCCATTATAACTTCATAACCACTTCATAACATCACTTGACATAGAAATAAGAATCAGCAACATAGTCTAATGTACATTGCTGTGAAATTTAATTAGAATCCATTCAGCCGTTTTAAAACTATAGGACTTATTACGATGTCGGTTGTAAGGCTTCCGACCTTAGGTCGGAGGCCTTATGACCGACATTGTCGGTTTCAATTCTGACCGCCTGATTATGAGAAAGCTGGTCGGAATTGAAACCGGACGGTCATTCCAGCTGGCTTCCGTCGGGCTCCAGTCTCTTACTCTATTTTTCAACATTTTCCAGCTCATGAAATACAATAATAAACACTATGCTACAATTAACCCTTTGTGCGTCGGACGGCCAGGAGCCGTCCGACGCCACAGTGGGCGTGTTTGTTGGAAGGCTCTCGGCCGCCCTAGCACCCACCCACTGGGGAAATGCTGGTGCCCCCCGTGGGCCGCCCTTCTGGATCCCCCACCAGGGATGGCAGCAGAAGCCCTTCCGCTTCCCCCCGCAACCCCTCCAGGTTATCTAATGATGTCAGCGCACACTGCGCTCTGACGTCATTAGATGAAGTCTGACGTGCTGTTTGGAGCATTCCTGCTGCACGATCGCGCATGCCCACTAAACACCAGGATTTTGTTTTATTTTAGATCAGTTTCATCAAGGCAGGGAGCAGCCCCTTGGGGAAGGGTCACTCTCCTTTGGGCAGCAATTATGTTGGCAGTTTCTGCCCCCCTTGGGGTCAGATCAGAGTTTTTTTTTTTTTATTCCCACTAGGCCACCAGGGATTGCCACATTTTTTTATGATGTTGGGGAGCGCACCCTTGAACAAGGGTCACTCCCCTAAATGGGGGGGATTATTCTGGGTGATTCTGTACCCCTTGGAAGCAGATCGGCCTTACATTTTTAGGCACATCTGCCCCAAGGGGGGAGGGGGGGCAGAAGCCACTTGACACCAGGGATTTATCAACTGCAGCAATGTGGGGAGTGGCCCCTTTGGGGAGCAATTATGTTAACCCTTTCTGCCCCCCTTGGGAGCAGATCTGCCTTATGTTTTTAGGCCCATCTGACCCCAAGCCACTAGACACCAGGGTATTTTTCAATGTTGTTGGGGAGCGGCCCCTTGGGCAAGGGTCGCTCCCCTCTATGGGGTGATTATTTTGGCAATTTTTGCCCCCCCCCCCCAGGGTGCAGATCGGCCTTATGATTTTAGGCCCATCTGCCCCCAAGGGGGGCAGAAGTCACTAAACACCAGGGATTTATCAACTGCAGCAATGTGGGGAGCGGCTCCTTGGGGAAGGGTCGCTCCCCTTTGGAGAGCAAATATGTTGGCCATTTCTGGCCCCCTTGGGGGCAGATCGGCCTTATTAGGTTTTTAGGCCCAACTGCCCCCAAGGGGGCAGAAGCCACTGGACACCAGGGATTTATCAACTACAGCAATGTGAGGACCGGCCCCTTGGGGAAGGGTCGCTAAGGGAGCAATTATGTTGCCCGTTTCTGCCCCCCTTGGGGGCAGATTGGCCTTATTATGTTTTTAGGCCCAGACACCAGAGTATTTTTCAATGTTGTTGGGGAGCGGCCCCTTGGGCAAGGGTCGCTTCTCTTTATGGGGTGATTATTTTGCCCATTTCTGCCCTCCTTGGGGGCAGATCGGCCTTATGTTTTAGGCCTATCTCAGAAGCCACTAGACCCCAGGGTTTTTATTCAATGTTGTTGTTGGCAAACGGCCCCTTGGGCAAGGGTCGCTTGCCTTTTAGGGGGTGATTATTTCGGCTGCTTCTGCCCCCCATTTGGGGCCAGATTGGCCTTATGCTTTAGGCCCACCTGCCTGCAAGCTTGGCTGGTGGATTGTGTGTGGACTGGTGAATTATTTACATTTGTGATTGTAATGTTTTATTTCTCTTTTTTATTCTTGTGCAAAGCGTTTGATTCCTGTTTGCAGTTTCGGCAGTGGTTGTTCTGCAGTTTGCGTAGTTGCATGTGTTTGGAAAGAAAATCATTTTTGTTGTGTTTACTCCAAATTAGAACTATTGTCATGCATAAATGAATTTTTTGTAGTGGTGTCATAATAGCAGCATATTTAGTTAATGTTTTGAGTGTGAAATTCTTTTTGGATTTGTGCACGATGTGTATTGCGTTGTCTCGTGTAATTTTCTTTTCTTTTTCTTTTTCAGTGGGATACTGTTGGTCCTTGCTGTGTCTGTGAAGAGTAGGTGGTGGGGAGTCAAGCTGTTTCTGGCAAGTGAGTAGTATTGTTTTGGAGTATATAGGTCTTTATGATAAAGCCACATTTTGTTTATTACTTCTTTGGCAAAATGTTTGTTGTTGTAGACTTGTTTGTCAAGTTACCTTTATTATTAAGGATTATGGCTAGCCACAGGACTACTACTCAGCAGGTGGCTGGTATGCTTTTTGAAACTTCCTCTGACCATGATTATGAGACTGACAGTGCATCTGAGGCAGAGGCAGAAGTGCAAGATTCTGGCAGTGAGTTTTCTGTCCACGAGGAATCATCTGATGATGAAGCTACTCTCAGTGCGGATGAAGTGCCTGTTTTAGAGGAGGACACTGATGTGTTGATGGTGCAGAAAAAGGCACCTGGATTGCAGCCAGGGGCTGAAAAGCTTAATATTGGAAGTGCTGGACTCTGGGTTGGTCCAAACATGGTGCAGCCAGCGTTGCGCCTTTAGTGGTGATGCAGGGTGTTGAGTGAATTTGAAAATATTTTTGCCTATACAGTTTTTTTCAGTTGTTTATGGATGATGTATTTTTGGCTGGGAATGTTGAGCAGACTCATTTGTATGTTGAACAGTATTTGAGGGACAACAGTGCCAGACTTAGGCCCCGCTCTAGAGCTACCCGGTGGACTCCCACAAATCTGGATGAGATGAAGGAGTTTTTGGATTTAACTTTTTTGATGGGCTTGATAAGGAAGCAGTCCCTGTCTTCATATTCGTCTACCAGTCCCTTGATGGCAACGGCCATATTTTATGCAATTGTGAGTCGTGATCGGTATTTACTTTTGCCTCAGATGCTGAATTTTGTTGCTAATGCTTCGGCTTTGCCACAAGATCACCATGACTGTGACCGTCTTTTTAAGATTCGGTCTGTCCTTGATCACTTTGTAGATCGATTTTCACAGATCTATACTCCAGGGAAAGAAATAGCTGTTGATGAGTCTTTGGTCCTGTTCAATGGCCGTTTGGTTTTTAGGCAGTACATTCCTAGCAAGAGGGCATGTTATGGAATTAAGATGTATATGTTGTCTGAGAGTAGGACAGAGCATGTCTATAATTTCCGGGTGTACACTGGTAGGGATTCCACTATTGACCCCCCTAGTTGTCCGTCCACTTTAAGAGTTTCAGGGAAAATTGTGTTGCAACTTAATAGAGGACTTTTTGCCAAAGGTCACCATTTGTACCTAGATAACTTCTACACTGTTGTGCAATTGTTTAAGAGATTGCTCAAAGTGGAATCTCTTGCTTGTGGTACAATCCGCTCTAACCGTAAAGGTTACCCAAAAGAGCTTGTTTGCAAAAAGCTTGAGAGGGGACAATGCAGTGCCTTGCGTAGTGATGAACTGTTAGCTGTGAAATTTGTGGACAGGAGGTATGTCTATGTGCTGACTACCATCCATGATGAAAGTACTTCACCTGTGATTGTTTAGAGTCAGGTTGCTGAAGTGCGCAAACCTGTGTGCATTGTAGACTACAATAAGCACATGGGTGGTGTAGATAGAGTAGATCAGAGGTTGGAGCCTTACACTGCTGTTTGTAAGGCTTACATTTGGTATAAGAAGTTGTCCATCCATCTCTTCAACTTAGCAACTTTTAATGCTTTTGTTGTGTTCAAGGAGTGTTCTCCAGCATCAAGGATGACTTTTGTTCAGTTTCAGGAGTCTGTGATAGGCAGTCTTGTTGTAGTGGAACAGGCAAGTGTTCCTAGAGTTGGAGTGGTGGGTGGAGGATGTGGCTAGATTGAAAGATCACCCCTTTCCCAATTTAATTCCTTCCATGCCCCAAAAAACAATCCCTGTAAGAGTTGTAAAGTCTGTTTGCGAAGAGGTATGTGGAATGAGACTCGTATGCAGTGTGCTGATTGTCCTTCTAATCCTGGGCTGTGTGTGCCCACATGTTTCAGATTGTATCACACTCAAAAGAGTTTTTGGGAGCAACCGTGAGTCTCATAGTGAACTGCCTGGTCTGTATTGTTTTATATTTGTAGTTATGTTTCATGGTTGGCATTAGAATGATGTATTTAGTTACCGCTGTTGAGTTTGTAGTTATAGTTTTGTATCTAGATCCAATTGGTTTGTGTTTTCTTTCTTGTTATAAAAAAAAAAATTGGGGGATTCTGGGTAGGAAAACGTTGGGGGATCCACGCAAGTCACACCTCCCTGGCTCCCCTGAGTGTCTAGTTTTTCAGAAATGTATGGGTTTGGTAGGTTTCCCTAGATTGCCGTCAAGACCGGGACCAAAAACGCAGGTGCCCCCTTTGCAAAACCCAGTCGTTTTATGATAGATAATTTTGATGTCTCCAAAATACGTTTTGGGCTCTTCCCTGCCGCGGGCACTTGGCCCACCCACACAAGTGAGGTACCATTTTTATTGGGAGATTTAGAGGAATGCTGGGTGGAAGTTTGTGGCTCTCCGCCGATTCCAGAACTTTCCATCACAGAAATGTGAGGAAAATGTGGTTTTTTGAATAAGGTTTGAGGTTTGCAAGGGATTCTGGGTAACAGAACCTCGTGAGAGCAACAAAATCCACCCCATCCTGGATTCTCCTGGATGTCTCGGTTTTCGAAAATGTACAGGTTTGCTAGGTTTCCCAAGGTGCAGGCTGAGCTAGGGTCCAAAATCCACAGCTAGACACATTGCGAAAAAAGGGTCAGTTTTCACTGGAAAAATGTGATGTGCCCACGTTGTGTTTTGGGCTGTTTCCTGTCGCGGGCACTAGGTCTACCCACACAAGTGAGGTACCATTTGTATAGGAAGACTTGGGGGAATGCTGGGTGCATGAAAGTTTGTGGCTCCCCGCAGATTCCAGATTTTTTCATCACAGAAATGTGTTTTGGTTTTTTTACAAAGTTTGAGGTTTGCAAGGGATTCTGGGTAACAAAACCTGGTAGGAGCCATACAAGTCACCCCATCCTGGATTCCCCTGGATGTCTAGTTTTCAAAAATGTACAGGTTTGATAGGTTTCCCTATGTGCCGGCTGAGCTAGGGCCCAAAGTCCACAGCTAGACATATTGCGAAAAAAGGGTCAGTTTTCACTGGAAAAATGTGATGTGCCCACGTTGTGCTTTGGTCCGTTTCCTGTCACGGACACTAGGCCTACCCACACAAGTGAGGTACTATTTTCATCGGGAGACTTGGGGGAATGCTGGGTGGGTGGAATTTTGTGGCTCCCCAAAGATTCCAGACCTTTCCATCACAGAAATGTGAGGAAAATGTGTTTGTTTTTACAAAGTTTGAGGTTTGCAGGGGATTCTGGGTAACAGAACCTGTTGAGAGCCACACAAGTCACCCCATCCTGGATTCCCCTGGATGTCTAGTTTTCAAAATTGTACAGGTTTCTAGGTTTCCCCAGGTGCCGGTTGAGCTAGGGTCGAAAATCCACAGCAAGCAAGACACATTGCGAAAAAAGGGCCAGTTTTCACTGGAAAAATGTGATATGTCCACATTGAGTTTAGGACCATTTCCTGTTGCGGGCACTAGGCCTACCCACACAAGTGAGGTATCATTTGTTGCGGGAGACTTGGAGGAATGTTGGGTGCATGGAAGTTTGTGGGTCCCCGCAGATTCCAGAACTTCCCATCACAGAAATGTGAGGAAAATATGTTTTTTTTAACAAAGTTTGAGTTGTGCAAGGGATTCTGGGTAACAGAACCTGGTAAGAGCCATACAATTCACCCCGTCCTGGATTCCCCTGGATGTCTAGTTTTCAAAAATGTACAGGTTTGATAGGTTTCCCTAGGTGCCGGCTGAGTTAGGGTCAAAAGTCCACAGCTAGACACATTGCGAAAAAAGGGTATGTTTTCACTGGAAAAATGTGATGTGCCCACGTTGCATTTTGGGCCGTTTCCTGTCACGGGCACAAGGCCTACCCACACAAGTGAGGTACCATTTTTATCGGCAGACCTAGGGGAACACAGAATTGTAAAACAAGTGTTATTACCTATTGACTTTCTATGTAATTCTGCCTTTCAAATGTAAGACAATGTGTAAAAAAGAAGTCACTTTGAAAAATGTCCTCTAATTCACATGCTAGTATGGGTACCCACAATTTCGGAGATGTACAAATAACTACTGCTTCTAAACTCTATATTTTGTTCCCATTTCGGAATTACATAGGTGTCCTTGATACCTATTTTTCACTCTTTATATTTTACCAAATTAATTGCTACATACCCGGTACACAATGAAAGCCCATTGAAAGGCACAGCTCAGTTATTGCCTCTGGGTACCTTGGGTTCTTGGTGAACCTACAAATCCTATATATCACCACAACCAGAAGGGTCCAGCAGACGTAACGGTATATTGCTTTAAAAAATTTGCCATAGTTAGAGGTTACAGGTGAAAACGTTGGCACAAACGGCTGTTTTTTTCAACTCAATTTCAATATTTTTTTATTTTCACTGTTCTATAGGAAAACCTTGAAGGATCTACACAAATGGCCCCTAGCTAAATTAAAAAATGTGTCTACTTTTCTGAAATGTATAGCTTTCCGGGATCCATTATTGCTTTTACACCAATTTCTACCACTAACTGAAAGGAGGTTGAAAGTACAAAAAATAGTAAAAATAGGCTATGTCCCAGTAAAATTCCAGAACTGTGTACAAAATTTTGATTTTCTGGCAAAAGTCTGCCTGACCTTGAAAGCTGGAAAGATGGTGATTTCAGCACCATAAACCCTTTGTTGATACCATTTCTAAGGAAAAAAACAGACGCTTTCTTCTGCAGCACTTCTTTCCCATTTAAAAAAAAAAAAAGCAAAATGTTGCTGTATTTTGGCTCATTTCTGGGTCCCCTCCAGGGGAATCCACAAACCCTGGGTACCTTTAAAATGCTCAGTATGTTGGAAGAAAAGGATGCAATTTTGGCGTGGATACCTTACGTGAACAAAAAGTTACAGGGGCCCAAGCGTGAACTACCCAAAATAGCAAAAAAAAAGGCTTGCCACGGGGGCGGTTTGAAGGCCTAGCAGCGAAGGGGTTCAGACTCACATGCATGTTGATTTTATTTTTTTATTAAACATTTTTATAATAATCACTATTATTAAACATTCCATTGTGTTAATTACTCAAATATCAATTTGATGAGAAATATTGGTGATTTTTGGAGAAAGTTGATAGATCTGCTGTATATATAATGATATGTTGACAGCTTGATAAAGTCAATAGGCCCACTTTTTATATTTTGATGTGACTCTTCGACAAAGTAAGTAAGCCTGCGAAAAAGAGTGGGTGGCATAAAGTGGAGTGTAGACTGCAGAGGGTTAGAGTGTAGTGGCGTACAGTGTAATAGTGTAGAGTAGAGTGGCATAGAGTGGAGTGGCGTAGAGTGGAATAGCACAGAGTTTAGTGGCGTAGAGTGGCGTGGCATACAGTGGAGTAGCGTAGACTATAGTGGTGTAGAGTGGAGTGGCATACAGTGGAACAGCATACTGGTTTGGCATAGAGTGAAGTGCTGGAGAATGTAGTGGCATACACAGGAAAAGCGTATACTGGAGTGGCATACACTGGAGTGGTGTAAAGAGGAGTGGCATAAAGTGGAATAGCATAAAGTGGAAAGGGGTGGAGTGGGGTGTTGTAAACGGGAGTGGCGTACAATGGAATGCCATACAGTGAAACAGCGTACAGTGAATTGGTTTAAAGTGGAGGGGCATACAGTGGAATAGCGTAGAGGGAAGTTAAGTACAGTGTAGCGGCATAGAGTGGAGTGGCTTACAGTGGAATAGTGTAGATTGGTGATGCATAGAGTGGAGTGTAGTAGAGTTGAATAGCGTGGAGTGGAGTGGCATAAACTAGAGTGGCGTAGAGTGTAGTAGTGAACAGTGGAGTGCCATCCAGTAAAATATTATACAGTGGATTGGCGTAGAGTGGAGTGCAATACAGTAAAGTAGAGTGGAGTGGTTTACAGTGGAGAGGCATACAGTGGAGTGGCATAGAGTGGAGTGACATACATTGGAATAGCATAGACTGGAGTGGTGTAGAGTGTACTGTAGTAGAGGAGAATAGCATGGAGTGGAGTAGCATACAGTATAGTGGCATACAGTACGGTAGGGTACAGTGGAATACCATTCAGTGGAGAGGCGTTGAGTGTAGTTCTGTAGAGTGGAGTGGTGCACAGTAGAATAGCGTAAAGTATAGTGATGTACTGTGCAGCTGCATAAGGTGGAGCGACGTAGACTGGAGTGGCGTACAGTGGAATGGCATAGAGTGGAGTGGCAAAGATTGTATTGCATAAGTGGAATAGCAAACAGTAGATTAGTTGGGAGTGAAGTGGCATAGACTGAAACGGGGTACAGTGGAGTGGCACAGAGTGGAATAGCGTACATTGGAGTGGTGTACAATGAAGTGTGGTGACATACAGTGGAATAGTGCACAGTGGAGTGGGGTAGAGTGGACTGGTGCAGAGTCGAGTAGTGTCGTGTGGAATAGTGTACAGTAGAGTTGAGTAGAATCAAATGGTGTACAATGGAGTGTTATAGAGTGGAGTGAGGTACAGTGTAGTGGCGTAGAGTGGAATTGCATACAGTTGAGTGGCATAGAGTGGAGTAGAATACAGTGTCATATAGTGGACTAGCAAAGAGCCTCATTTATGAGGTTTTACCGTAGAGCAGCGCCGCAGGCCTTACTGCTACGCTGCCCTACAGTAAAAGAAAAGAGCAGGAATGCGCCGTATCCATCAGATACGACGCGTTCCTGTCCTTTTCCCCTGCGCCGGCACACAATGGGCTGCTGTGCGCCAATGCAGGCACCTTTGCACCATGGTGCAAGGGTGCCTGCGTTGCGGAGATGATTATTTCTGTGCAGAAAGGGAAACCTTCCTGCACAGAAACAATCAGAACAGGCTTTTTCCTCTTTCTATGCACACATAGAAAAAGTCAAAACGAGGAGAAATAAAGATATTTCTCCTCGTAGTGCCTCCCTTACGCCTCCCCTGGGGAGGAGTACGTTTTTGGTGCTGCCTCAGATTTACGATTTCTCGTAAATCTGGGGCAGTGTCAAAATTCTATGGATGTTGCTGGGAACGCCCCCAGCAACACCCATTGCACGCCCCTTTAATGTAGAAAACTGTGTTAAAGGGGACAATATTTACGAGGCAGCATTAAGCCAAAAAAAGTGGCTAAGCGCTGCCTCGTAAATATGGAGCAGCCGAACGTCACAAAAAATGACCTTCCGACGGCGCAAGGGGACTCCTAAATGAGGCTTAAAGAGTTCAATGTTGTAGAGTGGAGTTGTGTATAGTTGAATTGTATATAGGGGAATGGTGTACAGTGGAGTGGTGTAGAATGGAGTGGCGTAGAGCAAAATAGCGTATACTGTAGTGTCATAGAGAGGAGTATCGTAGAGTGGAGTGGCATACAGTGGAGTAGGTTACAGTGGAGTGGTCTAGAGTGGAATAACGTGAGTGTAGTGGCATATATAGTGGAGCGACATAGAGTGGAGTGCCATATAGTGGAATAGTGAATAGCGTAGAGTGGAGCAGCGTACAGTGGAATTGCATAAAGTGGGATAGCGTAGTATGAGTAGCATATAGTGGAGTGTGGTAGAGTGGTGTGGTGTACAATGGATTAACAAAGAGTCGAGTAGCATATAGTGTATTAACGTTGAGTGGAGTGGCGTAGAGAGTAATAGCACAGAGTGGAGTGGCGTAGAGTGGAATAACAGAGAGTGGCGTGCCATAGAGTGGAATGTGGTACTTGAAACAGATGTAGTGTGAAAGGTGCAAACGGATTTAGATGTAAAGTATCAGGAATATAGATTATGAGGTGCTACTGCTACTTTTTGGTGGTAGGTGTAAATAGTGTAAGTAAAGTTAAAGTTATAAGAGTTAAAATACTTAGTAATACATTGTTACCTCTGTATACCATGGTAGCTTCACAGAATACCGTGGTACATGCTGATAAGAAGGTGGTATCTGATTGACTAATGGCTGTCTTAACATATCATATAAGGCAGCCATGTAGTTTTCAGCACACATTCGCTGTGTTCTGGGCTACGACCTTATATATAGGTAAGTATTGGGATTCATTATTGTTTCCTATGACCGCTTTATGAAAGTGATACTAGTTAGAGAAATGTATTTATAATTTTCTGTATATTTTTCCAGCAGTTTAGGGAGAACTGCACATTTTTTTAAAAACAGTGTAAGTAGCACAGTTTTCTAGGTATTAATTACTGAGGTACTCCGTAGACTTTTCTGTGAATATTTCACATATTAAAAATTGAAAATACACTGTAGTACATTATATTTGTAAATATTGTGTAGCACGGTGTATATTTAACTTTGTAACGTATTATTATTATTTTTTAAGTACCGTGGAACTCTGTACATATTTTTTTCAAATTGGAGAAAGGGCCAGCCCAAAGATGTAATTGATGGGCAAAGGGTGTGTGATGGCCCCTGCTGTATTCCTGCCATCTTGGCAAATTGACGTTGAATATGCAGCTGTACCCTTATGTAAGTGACACTAAAGGCTGTATAAATTAATGTTGGGGTACCTTCCGATGTCACACAGCATATATTATTGCCCGCACACTGCCTTATCATGCTATGGTGCTGCGTTTTATATTCGGAACATATAAGAATGTTATGCACGTAATTGCCCAGCATCTCCGAAACTGCTGACTCCCTCTCAATGCCCTGTCCCTGATTCCATTTCAGAGACGCAAGTGAATTACCTCCGTGGGTGAGGTCCATTTCCGCGCTGCCTGAATATTCAGAGCCGTAGGAATTCTCACAGAGACGAACCTTCCAGAACATAATTAGGTGCGTAGGTTATCAGGTACAGGGCTGAAATGAGTGTCCTCGTAAATGAGAAGACAGAAAATGGAATGCTGGTTTTCAAGTACTTAATAGGTGTTTTGTTCGCTCAGATAAAAGGCAAATGCCACCAGACAAAATGCATGAGGAAACTGATCGATGCAGAAATTGATCTACCTTCAGTGCCTCGTTACAAGTAATGACAGTTCGTGAAACTAAGGGGATTTAGTCGTGTTAACTTTTAATACTGTGTTGACAAGATGCCGCAAGCAGGCGGCAGCGCTTGGGAAGGCACTGTCTTCCAATGAACGCTTTGCGAGCACTTTATAATCTAAACAGCAATAGAAATGTTTTGCCAAGGAGCAGCAGCTCCTCTTAAGCCATGGTTAATTAATAGTAAAATATGATTTTGATGTCTAATATAATAATATTAATATTTTCGTTTATGTATTGTAGATGAACGTTTCCATAAAAACAAACACAACTGGCAATACAAAACATTCATCTAGACAAAAAATTATTTAAAATTCCCAAACTTCATGTGCATTTAAATCGGAGGCACCATTAATTGCAATTTTTGTGAGAGTGTAAATAGACAGAGAAGGTTTAAGGCATGGGCAAAGTGGGCTCTAGCCCAGGGCCCCAGCTTTTCAGGGAGCCCCCTGATAGAGCCAGCTCTGTTCTGCAGAGTCCTGCCCTAATTAATTCAATAATTCTTAAACAGATTGTTTAAATGCCGTTTTCCTTTAATTTATATTTTAATGTTGGTGATGTGTGAGAGTCTATTGCAGACATTTTGCAGAGAAATGTTATGTTTGTGTTTCATGCAACATTCGTAAAAAAGTATCTTTTAGGTCAAAACAGGACCTCATATATGAGAAATGGAAGGGTGTCAAAGAGATTATTTGCAGTAATATTAGTGAACTGCTGCTGTGTTACAGTATTGAAAGTACATGTCACTATTCCTGAATATTAGATACAAACACATTTAGAATTTGGACGAGTGTGCCTGTGCACTGCCAGTGACCTGGCCCAAGACTGCATGAAAGAGCTGAAACTGGATCTAAACTCAAAGCTGTTCCAAACAGGGGGCCCCAAAATACGTTTAGCGCAGGGCCCCCAAAATCCTTTAGATGTCCCTGTAAATAAAGCAAGGAGAGGCTATGTCCAAAGGAAACTATTCAGATGAGTCTTTGAAAAAAACAAACCAATAATTCAAGGGGGAGGGGTGGACAATTATCTTCCTCGAAAAGGGAAAGGGAAAGAGGCGGTGGAAGGGGGCGTTGTTAAATGAGTACAGTAAAAGCAGTAAGGACACTGGCAGATCTGAGTATAAGCAATAAGTACATTCATAGATCTGAATTCATAAGCCATTCGGGCCAGTCAGTTCATCTGGCAGGTTAATCCAGTCTGTGTAAACACAGGCAGCATGGCAGCCTGGGGCTTAAACGCTCACACACATAAAGTGAGTATTGACAAATGTTGCTAGCTGTAGGGGTATGAAAATGCACCAAAGGCATTTTCCTAATGTTTCTGCAAAGTGATATTCAAATGCTTATGCATTTGGCTCATGTTATACTCCAACCACGCTGTGGTGCATTCCGTCTGTGGAATCTGTGTGATTTTGGAAGCTTACAGTAGCGGCCCGCAGGGCCGGACTGGCTACCGGGAGTTTTGGCATTCTGCCGAGCTGGGGGCTGATTTCGTTGATGGGGACCTGCGTGTGCTGATCGAAATTCGTTTTGCTTTGTTTATTTCGTAGCACACGCAGGTCTCCATCAACGAAATTAGCCCCCACTGCAGTGACATCAGCCTCCAGCTCGGCAGCATGCCAAAACGCCCGGTAGCCAGTCCGGCCCTGGCGGGCCGTGGTGGGAGTGCTGCCGGGCGGTGACGTGGGGCAGGGGTGGGGCAGAGTGGGGGGTAGTAAAGTACGGAATACGGCCGTCTAGAGGTAAGTAGACATATAAATAAATAAAACTAATTTCGTTGCGCGCGCTGCATTGCCAAATGCGATGCAGCGCACGCAACGAAATTTGTCTTATTTATTTATATGTCTACTTACCTCTAGACGGCCGTATTCCGTACTTTACTACCCCCCGCCCCACGTCACCGCCCGGCAGCACTCCCACCACGGGCCGCTACTGGAAGCTTATGCAGTGTGACATTTATTAATTTTATTTTCAGTTAGTTCCACTTGTAGACTTTGAATACCTCGACCCTAATTATGATTCTTTGAACATTTACAGTGTTCTGCTGCCTTTCGGCTAGGTTTGCACCATAGAAATATCATATACGTACATGCACACCAGAGTAAAGGGGTAAATTCCAAACTCTATGCAAACAGGAGTTTGCACAGGGTTTAGAATTCTGAGTCATGCAGTATTTACGGTATGGGGTATTCACATAGGGGTGGGGTATCTACTACGTGTAGTAACTAACGCTCCCTGCAGATTTCCCCAAAGCATTTTGCCAGGAAAGGCCTAATGAAATTGAATAGGATAGAAGGGCCAGTAAAAACGCAAAACATGTAGAATCAGGCACAGAAAACAGCAAGTTTGAGTGTTAAGCCACTTTTCTCCCTGCAGCCGGTAAATACCCCATCATGGGGTAACAGTATATATATCGGGTACAATAAATACCAGCCCCTCCTCCAACAATCTAATAATCAGAGCAATATACGCGACTAACATAGCATTAATTCTTCTTTGCTGTCTCAGTCATTCAACCCAAAAGGTCCTTCACAAATTCAAATCGGCCGGTGGGTAATAGTTAAACGGTAAGGTGCATCTTTTGCACCAATCTGTTATCCAAAATAACTACCAAACAAATGGCAGGGTGGCTGTCAGAATATCTATGTGTGTGTGGCATATGTATTTAACAACTATAGCATGCAAATAGATTCAAACAGTGTTCAAGTGGTGTTCTTTATCACTGATGAACATTGTTTGTCTTTGGAAGGGTTCTTTGGCATGGAGTGTGGTCTTTTTAATTCCTTTGGAAATATTGGTTGGAGCCTCCCAAACAAAGCACAATGAATATCAATTGCTGATTTTAATGATGGCTTCTATCTTTCCAATCGGGATACATCTCTAGCTCTGCGGCCTGTGTTTTTTTCCACTGTCTCAGCATCTCAATGCACCACTTGAGTAGTGCCTTGATTGCCTTGGTTGTTGTCGCCCACAATGCCTCTGCCACTGATCATTTCTTTTCTTCCCTTGCTGGATGCAGTCTCAACTCGCTGGTAATGGATACCCACGTTTGCTTTACATCTCTGAATTCCAGAGACCACTGTTTCCTAGGCAGGGATGTCTGGGTAAATTATTTTCATAGTGGTTGCAGCCATCAATCATCAGACAGAAAACACTTATTTAACTGATTTCCACAAATGAAAGAGGTCACATAAAGCTGATGCAGCATAAATCACCTTTCCATAGTTAAGTTTATCACAGGCTTTATTTTATTTATTTATTTATTTGAGTTTTATATAGCGCTGGCTAGACCCGGAGGTATCAGAGCGCTTTACATGAGGATCCATATTGTTACAAAGTTACTTCAGTTACAAGTTACATCTGTTGCAAGAAAACATTTAAAGAGCATAGAAGACGAGATAATGGAGCGTAGAAGGGTAGGGGAGTAAGGTAAAAGGGTAAGAGGGAGATACGGCGGAGAGACGAAGGAGAGTGTGCCCAAAGTCCGGCTGGGTAGGTGACGGTCGAGGGGGAAGTCCACAGCCCATCTCCTCTATAGCTATCAAGTTAGCTCCACCGGGCATCGGCCAGAGTGCAAGGTCTCAACGGTCGGTGGCAAGTTCGCAGATTCAATGGTAGGGGAAGAGACGAGGAGAACTATGACCAAAGTCCGGCTGGGTAGGTGATGGCCAAGGGGGGACCCAGAGCCAATCTCCGCTATAGCTGACTAGGCAGCTCCACCGGAAATCGGCCACGTTGATCGGTCTCTTTGCGCGTAGGAGTTCATGTAAAATTTAGTTTGTGGGGGAGGCACAGGTTCACTCTTTTCTTGCATTCTCTGCTGCTGAGAATGGGTAGTGAGTTGATTATTAAAGTTCACCGAGGGCACTTAGCTGATCCCCATATTCGGTCGTGCATTAGGCGGGGGTAGGCCGCCATTTTAGGGTCAGGCATCATCCTTCCTGGACCCGTGTGCTGCTGCTTTTGGGTCTTAGCCTGGCTGGCAGGTGACTGCCGTCCTCCCGCGGCCACGTCAGGTCGCCTCAAGGCGTTTCCGCCTTGCCCGCTGGGAGGGCCGCAACCTGCCTTCGGCGGAGGGTCTGACACCATTTTCGGATCAGGTATGATCCTTCTTTGACCCGGTGAACTGCTGCTTTAGGGTTTAAAACAAGAGATAGCTCCACGTGTCAGATGTCCCCAGTGGCGGCCATTTTAGGGTCAGGCAATGGGCACAGCTCAATACTCTCCTCGCGTCAGGTCTTCACTCAGCTCCTTCATTGGTGGAACCTCCCAGGACTAGGATATCTTCTGTTATAAGTTGTTTTGTTTTTTTTGTTTTTTTTAAGTTCTCCTTCCTGAGAGTGACTATTTCTTATGAGGTTGTTTATGAGCCGGGCGCCATTTTAAGGTCAGGCAGCCCACTCCTGTGGTTTTCAGTGAATCGGGCCTGTCCCCCCCCTCCCCAGCATCGTGCTGGGGGGGAGAGTGTCCCTTCCGTGCCGCTGTTCTAGCCCCTGCCCCCGGCTCCTCTCACCTCCCTCCGGGTCCTCTGTTAGTGGCGCTGTGTGCTTCTCCTAGGCCCTCGTCTCTCGCCGACGCTTGCCGCTCCCCACGAGGGCTCAGGAGCGAACTCAAGTCTTTGCAATGCGGTCCGGGGCCCAGCAGCGCAACGATCTCGCCCCGGCTCCCCTTAATTCTCGGTAATCCTTCCTCGTCACCGCGGCAACGTTTCCCCCCGCTGCGTTCAAGCCTCTGCAGCAGTCCAGCGGGGGAGCACGACAGAGCTGACTCCTCGTCAGGACTCAGCGTACCGCTCCGATCCTCCCAAGGCTCCGGCGCGCAGCAGCAGTTAACGCAGGGGCAAATAGTTTGTGCGGCGCTGTGAGAAGTTGGCCTGGCATATGCTGTCCACTAATTATAGTGGGCACCTTGCACCAGTCCAAACAACCCCTTATTGGAGATAGGTTAAAGACAACCTTTATTGAAAGCTATCCTAGTGGTAGCTATGGAGAGCAGCCTTCAGGCTAAGTCTTGAAGGAATGTAAAGCAGCTTGTTTTACCAGTCTATAATCTCTTGAGTGACCAAATGAAAGAGGACCACACCAGGTATATATTCAAAATATATGTATTTATTGCTAAACACACCCCTCTAGTCTCTTTATGAGGCTAGAGTTCGAAGTACATAAGTTATAAGTTAGTTATCTACAGTAATAGCACAAATACACGTTTGAGCCCTAGGGGCGTACCAAACCATATACCAATAAAGTGGTATAAGAACCACGACTGAGCTAGACACAGGGCCTAGAGCCTGTAGAAGTGCTTGGACCACAAGGAACCACCCAAGGTAGTGACACAGGGGACCCACGGGGGACGCGTGCAGTGTATGAACACAGCCGCGAATCGCCGTTAACTTCTATGGGGAAAGTCGCGGTTTGAATTTAAAAGAAAAGGGACACTTAGAGGAGGACTTGGAGCAAACCCTTTGAGAACTAGGCTGTTCTAGTGTCAATACCCACGGGAGCACCGGAGTACTCGAGTTACCTCACCCAGGGGAGCCGGGTGCATGGGTGTCTTTCGGGGTCGGGTTTCGTCGTCGCTTTCAATGGCGATCTGCTGCAAAGTGCTGCTGGCGGCCAAGTCGAAAGTGTTCGGGTGGATCCAAAGGTGGATCGAAGATTTGAAGAACCTGAAAGCAGAGGGGACAGAGTCTGGGTCACTAGCCAGTGACCAGGAAGGCGATGAGCAGATGCCCACCGATGTCGAGTGCTTCAGGTAGGTTGACGGTCGTCTTGACTCTTCAGCCACGAGGTCCAGGAGGCGTCGACGACGACCAGGAGCTGGATTCGAGCTGTCCCACGACGGCTGTCGATTGCAGGGGTGTCGGCGCCCGGATTGGACCCAACAAGCCCTGGCAACGGCAAGTCTCGTGGAAATGGAAGAAGGACGATGTTGCAGACCAGCAAGGTCTGTGGGACTCACCCAGCGAGGGTAAGTCAGGGCACGCCTGGAGCAACCAGGGAGCCCCAAGCAGAAGAAGATTGGCCTTTGGGAGGGCCTACTAGCCAACGGACTAGTGACCGCGAAGGAGCCTCGAGTCGACGCACGTGGAGCTGGCTCACAGGACACTCGTGGAGTGGAGGCCAGTGATCTTCGGTGCCATCGGTGCTGGAGGCTGGGGCTACTCGGAGCCCAAAGCACGACTTCGTGGGAGACCCCGAAGAGGATGCACTTGCAAATGCGATCGGTGTCCAGGGGTCACGGTTCCACGTTACCCACGACAGCTACGGGCCTCAGCTTTGCTGGGGACTCAGGGCAGCCTCGGGGAAGTCTGGAAATCCACCTCTGGTGATGCAAAGACTTCGGCGTCCGGCGGGAGCTTCAGCGATGCAGACCGGACAATTGCTTCTTTGGTGCCTGCCAAGCAGGGGAGTCACTCCTTGACCCCAAGGGAGATTCTTCAGTCCTCTAATCTTGAAGTAGAGCGTTGAAGGTCCAGGATTCTGTGTCAGAGTTTCGTCCAGGTTAATCTAAAGTCCTAAGGACTGGGGTCCCATACTTATACTAAGGTAGGGGTTGGACATACTCTGTGGGCCCACCTATGGGAGGGTCAGGGCAGAGGGGTGGCTACACCCCTTTCCCTTTGTCCAGTTTCGCGCCAGAGCAGGGGCTGGAAGCCCCTGAGCCGGTTTGAACTGGGGTATGCACAGGGACACCAAATGTGCCCCCAGTGCAGGACTTCAAAGCACCAGAGAGTGCTCCCGCCCAGCCCCAATACACACTATCCTGTCTGGGGAGGTGGTTACACCTCCCTGGGACAGGAAACCTATTGTCCAGGCCTCCCCTGCCGGAGTTTCGGTCAGCAGCAGGAGGCCAGGCTCGTGTCTGTGGCAGCGGCATCCATTTTGTGATGCCAGGGCTCTGGAAAGTCAGTACCGGGTATACCGGTGTGTACATGTCTCTCCCTCTAGAAGGGTGGAATGCTACCCCCGCCACCAGAACTGGCAAGGGGTAGTATTCCAAGATGTTTGACACCAAACACGACATGTTTCCGTGCAGCCATCCCAAAGTTAGCATTTAACGCGAGGTTATAATGCGCTTAAGAGTATATGGTCGGGCTGCACTACAAACAGCGTCAGAGAAGGGTCTCCGAACGCTGCAGAGGGGCCCAGCTCATGCAGGGGCACCCTCTCACATAGGAACCACGCACTCTGCCTCCAGGATTGATAAGGCCTGCCATAGGAGTGACTTATAGGTTTATATGTGTGTATGTATGTAGTGATATAGGTAGCCTATATCACAGTAAGGGGTGCATGCACCACCTTACCCAGGCTGCAGTAGCAGACCTGTGGTGTCCTTTTGGCTGGCCTTCCAGGGGTGGCACAATACATGCTTCAGCCCCTGGCAGGCCTCTGAGGTACCTATGCCCTGGGTACATAGTATACCATATACTAGGGACTTATAAGGGCACTCCAGATTCCAATCAGAGATGTGCCTAAGGCACATGGAAACCATTTTAGAGAGGAAGCAGCTAGGCTGGGGTTCTGATTAGCAGGGCCCCAGCCAGACTAAAGTCGAAAAACAGTGAAGCATCAGCAAAAAGTGGGGGTACCCATGTGAAGCAGATCCTACTCTCCTACACAACCCCCCAAACGTAGGGACATTAAACTAACCTTGCCCAGTTAAGTCTTCATGTTCTAAGTGGAAGTACCTAGAGAGTCCATCTGCATTGGCATGGTTACTCCCAGGTCTATGTTCCACTGTGAAGTCCATCCCCTGTAGGGAAATGGACCACCTAAGCAGTTTGGGGTTTTCACCCTTCATTTGTTTTAGCCATAAGAGGGGCTTATGGTCTGTTTGAACAAGGAAGTGAGTACCAAACAAGTATGGCCTCAACTTCTTCAGAGCCCAGACCACAGCAAAGGCCTCCCTCTCAATGGCTGACCAACGTTTCTCTCTAGGGGTCAGCCTTCTGCTAATAAAAGCTACTGGCTGATCCTGACCTTCATCATTAAATTGTGACAGTACAGCCCCTACCCCCAATTCAGATGCATCTGTTTGGACAATGAACTTCTTGGAGTAATCAGGACTCTGTAGAATGGGAGCAGTGCACATGGCCTGCTTTAGGTCATCAAATGCCGTTTGACAGCTAACTGTCCACTGAACCTTTTTGGGCATTTTCTTGGAAGTTAAGTCATTCAGGGGTGTCACTATTGATCCATACCCCTTGACAAATCTCCTATAGTACCCAGTCAGGCCTAAAAAGGCTCTCACCTGAGTCTGGGTAGTTGGAGCAGTCCAGTCCCTGATGGTCTGGATCTTGCTCTGCAGTGGTTGAACCTGGCCTCCACCCACAAGGTGGCCCAGGTACACAACCTGACTCTGCCCTATCTGGCACTTTGTGGCCTTGATAGTCAGGCCTGCTTTCTGCAGGGCCTGCAAAACATTTCTGAGGTGGACCAGGTGATCCTCCCAGGTGGAGCTAAAGACAGCAATATCATCTAGATATGCTGCACTATAGGCTTCCAGACCTCTAAGGACTGTATTCACCAACCTCTGAAAAGTGGCAGGTGCATTCTTCAGACCAAAGGGCATCACCACAAATTGATAATGCCCACTAGGGGTTGAGAATGCTGTCTTTGGCTTTGCATCATCAGCTAGTCTGATCTGCCAGTAGCCAGCTGTCAGGTCAAATGTGCTTAGATACTTGGCTGAGGCCAAAGTGTCTATTAGCTCATCTGCCCTAGGTATTGGATGGGCATCAGTCCTAGTGACTGCATTGAGACCCCTGTAGTCCACACAAAACCTCATCTCTCTTTTCCCACCATTGGTGTGAGGTTTTGGCACAAGGACCACTGGACTAGCCAAAGGGCTATCTGAGGGTTCAATAACTCCCAAATCCAACATCGTCTGGACTTCTGTCCTGATACAGTCCCTGACATGGTCAGGTTGCCTATAAATCTTATTTTTAATAGGCAGACTGTCCCCAGTGTCCACTTCATGAGTGCACCAGGTAGTCTGACTGGGTGTCAGTGAGAATATGTGTCTGAACTGATTGAGCACCTGTCTGCAATCAGTTTGCTGCTGGGCAGTGAGGCTGCCTGCCAAGGCTACACCATCCACTGACCCATCATCAGGGTTCTGTGAGAGCAGGTCAGGGAGTGGGTCACTCTCTTCCTCCTGTCCCTCATCAGTAGCCATGAGCAAGCCCATGTCTGCCCTGTCCACATATGGTTTTAACCTGTTGACATGGAGAACCCTGTGGGGACTCCTGGGTGTTCCTAGGTCTACTAAATAGGTAACCTCACCCTTCTGTTCAACAATGGTATGGGGTCCACTCCATTTGTCTTGGAGAGCTGCTGGGGCCACTGGCTCCAACACCCACACCTTCTGTCCTGGCTGGTAAACAGTCAGTACAGCCTTTGGTCATGCCAGGCTTTTTGCAGTTCCTGGCTAGCCTCAAGGTTTTTAGTTGCCTTTTTCATGTACTCAGCCATCCGGGAGTGGAGACCAAGTACATAGTCCACTATGTCTTGCTTTGGGGGCTTGAGAGGTAACTCCCATCCTTCCTTCACCAAGCACAATGGACCCCTGACAGGGTGACCAAACAAAAGTTCAAAAGGGCTGTAGCCAACCCCCTTTGAGGCACCTCCCTGTATGCAAATAAAAGGCAGGGCAAGAGTATGTCCCATCTTCGCCTAAGCTTTTCTGGGAGCCCTTTAATCATGCCCTTCAAGGTTTTGTTGAATCTCTCAACTAAACCATTGCATTGTGGGTGATAGGGTGTGGTGAACTTGTAAGTCACTCCACACTCCTTCCACATTGCTTTTAAGTATCCAGACATAAAGTTAGCACCCCTGTCTGATACAACCTCCTTAGGGAAGCCCACTCTTGAGAAACTTCCCAGGAGGGCTATTGCCACCACAGGCGCTGTAGTGGTCCTAAGGGGAATAGCCTCTGGGTACCTGGTGGCATGATCCACTACCACCAGGATAAACATGTGCCCAGATGCTGTTTGGGGATCCATGGGACCAACAATGTCAATCCCCACCCTTTCAAAGTGAACCCCCACCACAGGTAGTGGTATCAGGGGGGCCTTTTTAGTGCCACCTGCCTTGCCACTGGCCTGGCAGGTTACACAGGAGCGACAAAACTCCTTGGTGTCTTCAGACATGTGGGGCCAGTGAAAGTGAGGGACAATTCTGTCCCAAGTCTTGTTCTGGCCCAGGTGACCTGCTAAGGGAATGTCATGGGCTAGGGTCAATAGGAAGCCCCTGAACTTCAGAGGTATAACCAACCTCCTGGTGGCACCAGGCTTGGGGTCTCTACACTCTGAGTACAAGAGTCCATCATCCCAATACACTGTATGGGGACCACTAGCTTTCCCAGCAGCCTCAGCAGCAGCTTGCTGTCTGAGGGGTTCAAGAGAGGGGCAGCTCTGCTGCTCCTGGCTCAGATCTGCCCTGGAAGGGCCCCTGTCCCCAGGAACTCAACCTGGTCAGGTTCAAGCTCCTCTGGGACAGTTCCTTCCTCAGGACTGAGATCATCCCCCTCAAGAGACTGATCCTCCTTCTGAGCCAAGGGGGAAGGCACTGCCTTTACCCTACTACTCCTCTTCTTGGAGGGCACTTGGTCCATTATTCCAGAATCCAAGGCCTGTTCAGTGTTAGACATTTTGGCTTGTGACCTGGTCACAGCAAACACATCTGCAGGGATGCCCAGCATTTCTGCATGGGTCCTGAGCTCCACTTCTGCCCAAGCTGAAGTTTCTAAGTCATTGCCAAGCAAGCATTCAACGGGTAGGTCTGCACTTACCACAACCTTCTTAAGGCCAGTTACCCCTCCCCAGGAGAAGTTAACAACTGCCAGAGTATGGTCTGTTCTGACGTTGCTAGCATTGGTCACTTGGTACATTTCACCAAGTATAATCTGCCCAGGATTCACAAGGTCTTGTGTCACCATGGTGACACTTGCCCCTGTGTCCCTAAATGCCAAAGCCTCTTTTCCATTGATTAAGGGCTGTTGCCTGTACTTGCCCAGATTACTGGGACTCACAGAGGAGGTCACATCCATGCCTCCATCACAGACTAGGACAGCCTGAGTGAGTTCTCTGTCTAGGTCAGAGCTCATCTCCTTACCCAGGGTCAACCCTACTAAACCCTTTGCTTGTGTAGTCCCACCACCAATTGTAACTGCACTAGGGGGAGCAGGTGCCTTAGGGGCATTGGTGGGGGCTGGAGTAGAGTCTTTGGACTTGGTGCAATCACTGGTCCAGTGGGTCTTTTGCTTACAGACCTTGCACCATGGTTTCTTTTGGCCTCTTCCCTTGCTAGACTGTGAATCCCCACCTGAAGAAGATTTTTGGGGGCCTTGTGAAGACTTTTGGTCTTTACCCTTCTCCCCACCCTTATCAGAGTTTTTCGAATCTTGCTTCTTAGGGTCACCACCTTGGTTCTGTACCTTCTGCCTCACCCTGGTTCTGACCCATTTGTCTGCCTTCTTTCCCAATTCTTGGGGAGAGGTCAGATCAGAGTCCACCAGGTGCTGATGCAACAGCTGATTTTGACAATTGTTAAGGATCTGCTCCCTCATGATAAGATTGTACAATCCTGTGAAGTCACATACCTTACTGTCCAATAACCAACCTTCCAGAGCCTTGGCAGAACAATCAACAAAGTCCACCCAGTCTTGAGTCTGTGCCTTCTGGGTAACCCTGAACTTTAACCTGTATTGTTCAGTGGTTAGGCCAAACCCATCAATTAGAGCACTCTTCAAGACTTTGTAATTATCAGCATCCTCCTCTCTAACAGTGAGGAGCTTATCTCTACCTTTGTCTGCAAAGGAGAGCCACAAGATTGCTGCCCACTGCTCCTGAGGGACCCTCTGTACTTTACAGGCCCTCTCTAGAGCAGTTATCCATTTGTGGATGTCATCCCCACTCTGGTAGGGAGGGACAATCTTGCTCAGGTTTCTATGGTCATAAGACCTTTCCCTATCTTTGGGGAAATTGCTGCCACCATGGGACTCTAGTCCCATTTTTTTCTCTCTCTATAGAGATCTAGGGACTCCCTGTCTATAGCCAATTGCTGTTTTCTGAGCTCAAGCTGGGCTTGTTCATACTGAAGCAATCTCTTTCTCCTTTCATGAGAGGATTCCCTCCTATGAGAGGAGACAGAGGTCCCTATTGAGGTGTCAGAGTGGTTAGACTCCTGAGAAGGAGATCTAGACCTTCTGGGCAAACTCATTATTCTTCCTGGGGGGACAAAGGGGAGGTCATTCTGATCCTCCTCCTCCTCCTCCACAGGAGGAATTGGGTTTTCCAGGACAAGGTCATTTTCACCTTCCTGGCCAGTTTCAGAGGGGGGGGCCTGGGTTTCTTCACCCCTGACCCCTTCCTCATCTTCTGCCCCACCCTCTCTGCCTACCCCTTCAGACCCTAGGGGCCTGCTGAGATCATCAGCTAGTAACACCTCCCTGAGGTGTTGGGTGCTGGCACTTTTGCCTGCCTTCAACTTCCTAGTATTGCATAATGCTCTCAATTCCAAGAATGGGAGTTTATCATTGTTGGACTTGGCCCTTTTTGGCCGGTTCACCCCTAAAAATTTTGCCTTGTGTGTCAGTAGTTTTAAGTCTCTGGGCACTTTAGCACTGTGGGCCAGTGTAAAGTGCGTGCGCGCTGAGTGCGTGTGGTGAGATTGTCCTGCCCTCACATAGGAATGCATGGGGGATATGTGTGTCCATGGTAATTCCTGGTGTGAGAGGAGTGCAGGGGCGAGTTTAGTATGTGCGAACTCGTGAGAATAAATGCTGCGCAATGGTGTGCGCAGATTTATTATAACTGGTGTAGGAATGCCACTTTTAGAAGTTGGCATTTATGTGTGCTCTGTGTCTGCCTGCCTGATGTGAATTGCATGTCTGGCTTGTGAGTGACAGGGGCTGGGAGGTGTGTGTGGCTCCAGGAGGGGCAGGGTGAGTCAGCGCAGGGCTGAATAGGGAGATCTGCATCTAGATGGGAGGGAGGAGTTGCACCTGGGACCTGAATAGGGCTGTGCCTTCCCTCCACAATGCTGGCTCCACCCCCTGTGGTGCGTCTGATGTCCCTAGCCTGTCCTGTGAAAGAAGAGAGGAGCTGAGCAAAACAAAGTGCTCCAAAGCTCCCCCCAAACCAGTTGCGTCTGGTTTTTCCCCAACCCTGTGCTGTGACACAAAGGGGATTTTGTGGATAAAAGAAGGGGCTGTGACCCCATGAAAGTTGTTCAGTCTGGTGTTCCTGAATCCGGTGGGGCGTGCTGCTGCTCGGGCCCAGGGGAGGCTGCCAGGAGGCCTTGCCTCCCTGGGCCCTGCCTTGCCCCTTGATCCCTAAAGGACCTCCAGGACTTTTGCGTCATCTAAGCGCCTTGGGAGCGCTTGCCTTGTACTTTTAAGAGCACCTGGCTCTTTGCTGCGAGGAGCGAGTGGGCTGTTGCAGCGCGACGCTGCAGAGAGAGAGAGAGGGAATCCCCCGGCGTAGGGATTCCCCCCGTGATGCTGGAAATGGTGGGTGCCCACCCCACATGGCCGCTTCGTGTTTATTTTCTTTGCGGGTGCCCACCCCGCTTATGAGTGTGTTCTTATGGCGGGTGCCCACCCCGCATAAATTGCCGTCTGTGGAAATCACCGCGGCGGCCCGAGCCGCAAACAGGAAGTCAGGCAACCTTGCCTAGGATGTGGGCGGGGCCTGCGGCCGGGCCGGAAGAGGTGCCGGAGTGGTGATGCAGAGCGGGGCTCCCGTGAGCGGTTGGGAGCCCCGGTGACCAGAGAGGAGGCGGAAGGCGTCCTGAGCCTCGCGGGCTCCACAGAGAAGTCCCGGGTCCCAGGAGGGGCCCGGGCGAAATGAGGAGAGGCGGGATCGTCGGCGGGGCTCCCATGCCTGGAGAGAGCCCCGCATGCTGCAAGGAGACCGGGAGAAGTGCGGCCGGTCCCGCAGCGCGGAGAGGAGACCAGAGGAGGCAGAGAGAGAGAGGAGCCTGCCGACCGCAGCCCGGTGAGTGGGGCTGGGGGCTGGTCTTCTCTGGGTTGGTGCGCACGAAGCACCGAGGCAGTCCTGCTGGGCCTGGCGGTCCCGCAGGAGAGAGAGCGGGCCGCCCCACGATCGGGGCACAGCGTCGGTGCCCATTCCATGAGCGGCCCCGCCTGATGGAGGGCCGCTCCAACGAGGCTGGCATGATGTGTTAAAGCGCCAGTGCGCTCCACGAAGGGGGCATCTTGGTTTTTAGAGCCCCTGAGGGCCCCAGAGGCCCGGGGGCAGATCGAGGCGCATTGTCGGCGCCTGGGCGGTCCCGCCAGAGAGCGGGCCGCCCCAACGATGGTGGCCGGTGTTTAATGCCACGTGGGTGTCCAGAGGGCACAGAGGTGCCGGGCCCCCTTTATGCAAAGTGCCACAGCTGCGCCGCACCAGCGCGGGCAGCTGCAACGAGAGGGGCATGAGCATGAGATGTCCCTGAGTGGGACCAGAGGCACAGAGGTGCCAGTGAGTTTCCCAGCTGCCCAGCAAGTAGTGGGCAGCTGCTACGTTTAGGTTTGCGCAGTTGCGCCTGTGGGTTTCGCTGCTAGGCAGCAGCCCTGACTTTCTGGACACAGGGCATTTGAGCCCCTTTGAGGTGGCCAGTTGGCCAGGGGGTCCCTGTTTATGTGATATTAGGAAATGTGATACCTCTAATGTAATTATGCTTATGAGGTTATGGCATACTGCGTGTATGCTGGTGAGGCCTAATGTCTAATGATGTTTATGCTAATGAGATTATTGCATACCGCGTGTATGCTGGTGAGGACTAAGGCGTAATATGTTTATGCTGGTGAGGTTATGGTCTAATGCGTTTAGGCTTATGAGGTTGGCGCAGAATGTATTTCGCGCCTAATGTGATACTGTGCATAATGTGGTTTATGTTACAGGAGGATGCTGAGTACAGTGGTTACCAGTGATTACTGGTTGTACATTTATGATATGTCCTACATTTATGATATGTTCACTAAGTGATGGTTCTGACATTGGCCCAAGTGGCCCTGTCATGTGTAAATAATTCCCTTGTAAATATGACCTAGTGCCAGGTGGCACCATGTATATTGTGTGAGTACTATTCTAATGTGTTATGAGAATACAAAGGCTATTTTTGATATAACCTTGTGTGGAGTTCCTTTTGTAGTGTGCATGGTATGTTGTTGCTGTGCGCGTGCGCAAACGCTTTACACATTGCCTCCGGGATAAGCCTGACTGCTCGTACCAAGCTACCAAGGGGGTGAGCAGGGGTTATCTTTGGCGTGTAACTCCCTTGCCCTGACTAGAGTGGTGGTCTCTGCCTGGCTTTGGCGCAAGCCTTAGCCAACCAGAGATCCCATTTCTAACAATCATACTTGGAGGGAAGAAGCCCACTGGCTTCTGGCAAGGACTCACTGGGTCCTGGCTTTGAAGACATTACTAGTGAGGTGTGGGCTATGCACTACCTACTCTAGTGTGGCCTACTAAACTCTCTTGAGTTGTAGAAAGGGTGTGCTATCCCTTAACACACAACTCTAAGTTCAGTAGAACTTACTGTATACTAAGCTTGATTTATATGTACCTTAGGTACCCTTAGTGGTTTTCAGTTGATCAATTCAATTGAGATTATCTGGTAAAACAATAGCAAGCTGGAATCCCACACGCTGCACACCAATGTGAGAAGTTGGCCTGGCATATGCTGTCCACTAATTATAGTGGGCACCTTGCACCAGTCCAAACAACCCCTTATTGGAGATAGGTTAAAGACAACCTTTATTGAAAGCTATCCTAGTGGTAGCTATGGAGAGCAGCCTTCAGGCTAAGTCTTGAAGGAATGTAAAGCAGCTTGTTTTACCAGTCTATAATCTCTTGAGTGACCAAATGAAAGAGGACCACACCAGGTATATATTCAAAATATATGTATGTATTGCTAAACACACCCCTCTAGTCTCTTTATGAGGCTAGAGTTCGAAGTACATAAGTTATAAGTTAGTTATCTAGAGTAATAGCACAAATACACGTTTGAGCCCTAGGGGCGTACCAAACCATATACCAATAAAGTGGTATAAGAACCACGACTGAGCTAGACACAGGGCCTAGAGCCTGTAGAAGTGCTTGGACCACAAGGAACCACCCAAGGTAGTGACACAGGGGACCCACGGGGGACGCGTGCAGTGTATGAACACATCCGCGAATCACCGTTAACTTCTATGTGGAAAGTCGCGGTTTGAATTTAAAAGAAAAGGGACACTTAGAGGAGGACTTGGAGCAAACCCTTTGAGAACTAGGCTGTTCTAGTGTCAATACCCACGGGAGCACCGGAGTACTCGAGTTACCTCACCCAGGGGAGCCAGGTGCATAGGTGTCTTTCGGGGTCGGGTTTCATCGTCGCTTTCAATGGCGATCTGCTGCAAAGTGCTGCTGGCGGCCAAGTCGAAAGTGTTCGGGTGGATCCAAAGGTGGAAAGAAGATTTGAAGAACCTGAAAGCAGAGGGGACAGAGTCTGGGTCACTAGCCAGTGACCAGGAAGGCGATGAGCAGATGCCCACCGATGTCGAGTGCTTCAGGTAGGTTGACGGTCGTCTTGACTCTTCAGCCACGAGGTCCAGGAGGCGTCGACGATGACCAGGAGCTGGATTCGAGCTGTCCCACGACGTCTGTCGATTGCAGGGGTGTCGGCGACCGGATTGGACCCAACAAGCCCTGGCAACGGCAAGTCTCGTGGAAATGGAAGAAGGACGATGTTGCAGACCAGCAAGGTCTGTGGGACTCACCCAGCGAGGGTAAGTCAGGGCACGCCTGGAGCAACCAGGGAGCCCCAAGCAGAAGAAGATTGGCCTTCGGGAGGGCCTACTAGCCAACGGACTAGTGACCGCGAAGGAGCCTCGAGTCGACGCACGTGGAGCTGGCTCACAGGACACTCGTGGAGTGGAGGCCAGCGATCTTCGGTGCCGTCGGTGCTGGAGGCTGGGGCTACTTGGAGCCCAAAGCACGACTTCGTGGGAGACCCCGAAGAGGATGCACTTGCAAATGCGATCGGTGTCCAGGGGTCACGGTTCCACGTTACCCACGTTACCCACGACAGCTACGGGCCTCAGCTTTGCTGGGGACTCAGGGCAGCCTCGGGGAAGTCTGGAAATCCACCTCTGGTGATGCAAAGACTTCGGCGTCTGGCGGGAGCTTCAGCGATGCAGACCGGACAATTGCTTCTTTGGTGCCTGCCAAGCAGGGGAGTCACTCCTTGACCCCAAGGGAGATTCTTCAGTCCTCTAATCTTGAAGTAGAGCGTCGAAGGTCCAGGACTCTGTGTCAGAGTTTCGTCCAGGTTAATCTAAAGTCCTAAGGACTGGGGTCCCATACTTATACTAAGGTAGGGGGTTGGACATACTCTGTGGGCCCACCTATGGGAGGGTCAGGGCAGAGGGGTGGCTACACCCCTTTCCCTTTGTCCAGTTTCGCACAGAGCAGGGGCTGGAAGCCCCTGAGCCGGTTTGAACTGGGGTATGCACAGGGACACCAAATGTGCCCCCAGTGCAGGACTTCAAAGCACCAGAGAGTGCTCCCGCCCAGCCCCAATACACACTATCCTGTCTGGGGAGGTGGTTACACCTCCCTGGGACAGGAAACCTATTGTCCAGGCCTCCCCTGCCGGAGTTTCGGTCAGCAGCAGGAGGCCAGACTCGTGTCTGTGGCAGCGGCATCCATTTTGTGATGCCAGGGCTCTGGAAAGTCAGTACCGGGTATACCGGTGTGTACATGTCTCTCCCTCTAGAAGGGTGGAATGCTACCCCCGCCGCCAGAACTGGCGAGGGGGTAGTATTCCAAGATGTTTGACACCAAACACGACATGTTTCCGTGCAGCCATCCCAAAGTTAGCATTTAACGCGAGGTTATAATGTGCTTAAGAGTATATGGTCGGGCTGCACTACAAACAGCGTCAGAGAAGCGTCTCCGAACGCTGCAGAGGGGCCCAGCTCATGCAGGGGCACCCTCTCACATAGGAACCACGCACTCTGCCTCCAGGATTGATAAGGCCTGCCATAGGAGTGACTTATAGGTTTATATGTGTGTATGTATGTAGTGATATAGGTAGCCTATATCACAGTAAGGAGTGCATGCACCACCTTACCCAGGCTGCAGTAGCAGACCTGTGGTGTCCTTTGGCTGGCCTTCCAGGGGTGGCACAATACATGCTTCAGCCCCTGGCAGGCCTCTGAGGTACCTATGCCCTGGGTACATAGTATACCATATACTAGGGACTTATAAGGGCACTCCAGATTCCAATCAGAGATGTGCCTAAGGCACATGGAAACCATTTTAGAGAGGAAGCAGCTAGGCTGTGGTTCTGATTAGCAGGGCCCCAGCCAGACTAAAGTCGAAAAACAGTGAAGCATCAGCAAAAAGTGGGGGTACCCATGTGAAGCAGATTCTACTCTCCTACAGGCACCCTCCGTGATTCAGAGCCAGGCCTCAGTCTTCACCAGGGGTCCCACGTAGCTAGCCCGCAGTAGCGCCGCTCCACATCCGGGCAGAACCGCCGCCAATCTCCACCCAGTAAAGACGGTCCGAGGTGCCCGAGGATCTTATTACTCAGTTGTTGTCATCTTTGGTCTGCAGCAGCAGCGTGTACAGGATATTTCAGGATAGTTTAAGATCCGGTATCGGGAGAGTTCTCAAGGTGCGGCCATCTTGGCCATCTAGGCTATGCCCAGGCTTCAATTCTCTCCTGGCATAGTAGTGTATTTGTATAAATCTGCAGCTGCAATTCCATTTCACTTCTTCAGCCTCTGCAGGACATGATCATGGTCCTTTATATCACAGGTGGCTGATGGGGTGAATTAGAATTAGAACTTCAGGTTATCCTGTGTCAAAAGACACAGACGATTCTCTCTAATGTCACCTTATATGAACTCATTGGAACTGAGGGGACTGAAGGTCGCTGTTTTAGCTTAATCTCAAAGACAAAGGGTAACCACCCCGTCCAATATTTTACCTAGGTATGGAAACCTAGCTATGGGGCAGTAGTTGGAGAACACTTTAGATTCTGCAGTAGGTTTCATCAGCAAGACGAAGATCAGTGTAAGATGCCTTAAGTTGCTCTTGACTCTATCCTGCTGGAGAGATAACTTCCAAGTGTGCACTGTGTCAGCTACTGTATGTGGTCTTTAACAGAGCCAGTCCAGCAAGGTACAATTGGGAGACTGGAATTGTTTTCCTTCTGCATATAGTATCTTGGCTGGATTTTTCTTAGACAATCAATTAATAGACAGGCGCCCCTCAATACCAAGGGGGTGGGGTTAATCAGAACCAAAAGTCAATAACTAGATACAAACTGAGGTTCATGATCCCGGATATGATAGCTAATGGATATAGGGGACACGCTGAGAGGGGACTCTAACGCCCAACAGCCTTCGCGGCAGAAGCCGCACTTGTGACCTTTGGCCTCCCGCCCTGAGCCGCTGCTGCTTCGCGCCAGGAGGCGCTTAAAAGGGGCTTTGACATCCCGCCGCGCAGGACGCGCTGAGAGGGGACTCTAACGCCCAACAGCCTTCGTGGCAGGAGCCGCGCTCATGACCTTTGGCCTCCCGCCCTGAGCCGCTGCTGCTTCACACCAGAAGGTGCTTAAAAGGGGCTTTGACATCCCGCCGCGCGGGACGTGCTGAGAGGGGACTCTAACGCCCAACAGCCTTTGCGGCAGGAGCCGCGCTCGTGACCTTTGGCCTCCCGCCCTGAGCCTCTGCTGCTTCGCGCCAGGAGGCGCTTAAAAGGGGCTTTGACATCCCGCCGCGCGGGACACGCCAAAGGCGGGCCTATCCTTGCCCGTCATTGCCAGGAAGAGGCAGGGCAGGGCCACCCCCTTTACATCTACCCCCCGTATTGCTTTGTCCTACGTCGACCGCATTGTGAGGTACTGTGCTCTCTGATTTACCCTCTCCATTGGTTGGTAACACATAACCGTTAAAGTGGACTTACTGCCGGACACTGGGGACATTTTGCTCTGACTGTTTGTGTATCCGCTAGCGCAAGTTGACTTTTATTGTTTATCTGCCGTTTTCACTGTACGGGCGGTGTCCCTGTGCCCGTGACATGGGGAAGAGGAAATTAGCGGAGGGCAGTGGAGGAGGTGGCGGTAGCCAAATCTCAAAGGGGAAAAAGGCTAGGAAAACTTCCAAACATCTAGCCAGTAACTGTGTTCTTGATCGAATTGATACCCTGATTACTGAGTGTGAGGACATTCTTGTGGAAAAGCAAACCACGCGCACACACTGCGGCAGCTCACATGGTAGACCCCTATCTAGAGCTCCAAGTCCAAATCGCACCACCATTATTCCAACAATGTTCCAAAAACCACCCCTCCAGAGAGTACCCATAACGTCACAGAAGTCATTAGCAGATGGCTTGGAGTCATCTCCACACTCTACAACTTCTCACACTGGCCCTGACATCAGAATCCAACAGTCTGAGCTGGCAGTACCCTGTGCAAACAGGTTTCTGCCCCTCCAGGATTCAATCGATGATTGCACTGGAGATGCGTCCTTACTGCCACCTTCATGTGTAGAAACTGCCATCTTAGGACAAAAAGCAGAGTCTCAGGACACCCACTCCATTATAAATGCACTTAGAGCAGATATAGGCATTATGAGATCAATGTTAGAGGGCCTAACCACCCTAGTTAAAACGCTATTGCAGACCAACCCACAGCATGGTCCTTTAGTACAATGCTGCTTGCCACAGCTCTCCCAAAATACGTGTGCGACACACGAACCAGTTCATTGTAGAAATAGTAATAGTAATATTTCTAATGCCCCGACTACGCACCATTCTGCTACCCCTGCTATACCTGTTATAAGTCAATCCTCACTTGATCATGCAGAAAGGAGAACAAGTAATTTTATTAACATCATACATAATAGCCATAGGAACTTAGCTGTAATACAAGACCCTCAAAGGGACCACGGGGCTATACCCCCATGACATGCTGACTCTCCCTCTCACGGCGGCCAACATCAGCTCCCCCCTTTAGCCACCTTGGGTACCACACACCCAATGCAGGCTAAGAAAATCTATATGACTAACGTTCAAAAATCAATGCAAGAAGTGCGTATGAGAGCGAAGACTCTCTGATTAACAAAGTGATCCACTGGATCCGTCATGTCAGGGGTTGCCGATCTGTAATCAGAGAGGACATCTTTAGGGCACGGAGGTGTACCTCGCCTACTAATTCACTAGATTGCATCGAGGTCATATTTAAGAGAAGCGAGCTAGCTGAAAATATTCTTGCCCTGGAGTTTTGCACCTGTCCCCCAGATGGGTCCTCTATTCAATTTAGGCATATTCCAACATACGAGCATGATAAAATACTAACTTTGCAACAATCAGCTCGTCCAGTAGGTGCCTCCATGCTCGAGGATAATGATTGACTACAGAATTCAGTTCCTCAATGCCCTAACCTTTCTACTATTGCCTTTAGCTCCAATGACGTAGTCAGCTCCCTTGGAAATTCGATTTTATGTAATACTCCATATCATAAAGAGGATAGTCTCCAATGCAGGGCAAGCGCAAGTAGAATCTCTACCTTTCCTCAAGATGAGACGAGCAGTGGCACTTTCATGCACTTACCCTCGCATACACTAATCCACTCATCAAAAATTAATCCTATTTCCGCTGAATATATTGCTTTTTGCCCTACACCCCATCAACAACTAAAGATTTTATCATGGAATGTGGCAGGACTCAATAGCAAAATTGCACTTCCTCACTGGAACCAACTTGTGGAAGGATTTGACATCTGTATCTTTCAAGATCCGTGGAGCCTGGTAGCGCTACATAAAGCTGGCTACACTTGCTTTCATATACCCGCAACTTCCAACGGGAGGGGTCGCCCTTCTGGGGGCTTGATCATTTGGGTAAACATCACTCTTAATTGTCAAATCACTTCTAAAAAAAGTTCGAGTCCTGACATCCTGTGGCTAAGTATTAGGGGGCCAAGGGGTGGACTTACAATTGAACTCATTAATGTCTAAGCGAGAGGGACACAAGGTGGCAGGCCCTCACCCACCATCTCAATACTGGAGGATTGCCTAGCTAACTGCCCACCCCACGCCAGAGTGGTGGTTGCAGGTGACTTTAACTGCACCTTTGAGCCCCTGGCCAAAGAAGATTTAGTGGGAACAGAAGAACATGATAATATATGGGCAGTTCCTCAACTAGACCTTCCCCCAGTCAAGAAATGGTCACAACAGGCGCTCCAACTTAATGCCATCACTATGGAGTATGGTCTGAGGGCAGCCAATGGTAGGTCAGCATCAGACAAACACGGTGCCAATACCTATAAGAGAGTTACTTGTCCATCTCGGATTGATTATATTCTCCTTGACCTGAAGCTGTGGGGGGAATTGGTCGATATGATCGTGGGTACCAGCATAGAGAGCGACCACAACCCCCTATGTTTAACTCTAAAACCCTTATGGGAGGCACCCTATTACCAGCCGAGCAACTTACCTCTGATAACCATCAGAGAGGTAGTTCCCTCAAACTGTAAAAAATTCCTGAAGTGGCAGAAGGTAATCCTGCATGACACAAAGATTGCTGGTATCAAATGCGATCTAGCCGTAGGAACACTTAAGCTCCAGGCCGCCATACATAGTGCATCTCAATTGATGGATGTTCCTAGGGCCCACTCGTATACTGTTAGCCGAATTGGTGCATATTTTCAAGTCCCCAACTCGAGTAAAAAATCTAGTAACAACACCAAGGACCCATATTCTTGGTTTACTAAAAACTGTAGGCAAAAAAGGTCCATTTTAGTTGCAGCAATCAAAGAGAAGAACCAGCCGTTTATAAAAGCTGCTAGAAAATCCTATAGGGCAGCCCAGCGGGAGGCAAAGACAGAATGGAACGAATCGCGCTGGCAACAGCTCAAAGATGCATGTTCATCCAAAAATACTAACCTGTTCTGGAAGTTGGTCACCTGGGGAAGCAGATCAGGTGCAAGCCCACCTGCAAATTACATCACCGGCAGGCATGGCATGACCATTTCAGACAGCTTTACTCAACGCCAGAGGTCACCCTTTCTGTAGAACTAGACGGCTTGAACGAGCCCCTTGCAGAAAACGAGTGTTTTAATCTAGCTGAGATAGAAGCCGCAATCAGCAAAATAGTACCCTCCAAAGCAGCGGGCCCAGATGGCCTGCCAGGTGATCTCTTTCTGGCTGAACCAGCCAACTGGGCACGTTACATCTTACTTCTAGCGAACGCAATAGCTAATGGTGCTCCGGTTCCAGAGTCGTGGAGGGCTGCTGAGGTGGTCCCAATCTATAAAAAGGGTGCTAGGGACGACCCTTCCAAATATAGACCATTGATGCTATGCAGAAGGTCTTTGGTCGAGTCCTTCTGCATAGGATACAGTCATGGACTGAGGACGAAGCCATCCTCTCCCAGTACCAGGCTGGATTCAGATCTAAGACTGGGATGATGGACCAGGTGTTTAGACTCCTCCTTATCTACTGGAAGGTAGTGGTGATAGGCAAGGGCAGTCTTTATCTCGCGTTTATCGACCTGAAGACTGCCTTTGACCTGGTCCCTAGATCTAAGCTGTGGATGACACTCAGAGAGATGGGTATTCCCCACCTCATCCTTAAATTGCTGATCCGACTACATGAGGGCAACTATGCCCAGGTTAGATGGGGGCCGCAAGGACAACTCACAGAACGCATCCCTGTCAATAGAGGAGTCCGACAGGGCTGTGTTCTAGCCCCGACCCTATTTTCCTTATATGTGAATGGGGTGGTTAGCTTTCTCCAGGAGACTCCCTCAGACTCACCTACCCTGGGGGGAATCAAGGTACCAACCTTGCTGTTTGCAGACGATACCCTGCTGATGTCTAAGACACCAGCAGGGTTACAACGTCTACTTAACAGATTCCAACTTTTTTGTGATAATCGGGGGTTGGTCATAAATAGTACGAAAACTCAATTTATGGCCTTTAATTGTCACAAGTCATACAGGGGCAGCCCCCAGTTGGGTGGGGCACCCTTGGAAAAGGTTGACACCTTTGATTACTTAGGTGTCAGATTCTCTGACAAAATGTCCTGGAAGCCTCATCTAGCAAAGATGCTGCTGGGACATAAACGGGCGGCTGGAGTAATAGGAAAAGAACACCGCCTCTCACACACTAGGCCGGCAGCCCCTGCCCTCCAAGTCTACGATGCTAAGGCAGTTAGCTCTGCTCTTTATGGAGCAGAGGTTTGGGGATTTGATAAGCTCGACGACCTCTGCAGATCCGAGCACAAATTCATTAGAGACATGGTGATGCTACCCAAAAATGTCCCTCTAACCCCCCCTAATGCTGGATATGGGTAGGCGGTCGATTGGAGATATAGCAAGATTACGCCCATTGCTATTCTGGGCCCACATTAGACAGACCCCAGAGCTCCTCCCTTATGCCGAAGCCCTCACCGAAATCATCCGCTTGGACGCTGGCGGTAAGATAGCCTGGATTTTAAATGTAAAAAAAATGCTAACATCTATCGGCCTCCAAGCTTATTGGGATAGCCAGGAACCCCTAAGGAGAGACGATCTCAAACGGCTTTATTGGGAATGGGTAGATCATCGGGAGAGTAGCAATCCTAATGTGGGCAAATTAACGAAAGAGTTTTTCATGCACAAACAAAACAGATACCTCGAGCCTTTTCTTGATGTAATCCAGGTCCCGAGGGACAGGAAGTTGTACATACACTTCAGGTATGGAACTCTCCCTGTTCGCGAGGTGACTGTTAAGTGGCACTCATGTAACGAGTCCCCAAAAGGCTGATATAACGCACAGATATAAAGTGTTGCACACCTAATGTTTGCCTGCCCGGCATATAAAAACTCACAGGCAAAGCCGATAAGGTCGATCTGTCAGCAAATAGGCACACGGGATTATCATGCAGCCCTGCGCATCCTTAGGTCTGATTCCAGACCTCTTTTCACTTGTTGTGTAGCAAAGTTTCTTGGCCAGGCATGGCTCACTAGGTGGGAGGTCCTTTCAAGAGTGGCACAGCCACAACTTGACTGAGGATGCAACACACATGTGCGATGACCTTAAGTTCGCTTGGCCAACTAAATAACCTTCTTCCATGCACAAGCACTTTACTAGCTACTCTTGATGCCATCCCAGGGCAAATTTATAATGTCCCAGCAAAATATTAAACGTCTACAACATTTTGATGGTTTGGTAACAAGATGAAATGCTATCTGTTTCTAACCTGTTGTTACCGTATATTTCTATTTGCTGTATTAATTGCATGTTTTTATCTGATGAATTTATTTTTTAACAATTTGATTACAATAATTGTTTTATCATGTCCAGGACCAAATAGACCACCATGTTGTATTGTCTGCTCATACTATGTCCATGGCTTTGTGCGATTGGACTTTTATTCTTTTTTTAAAAAATTATTTCAATAGCTTTTATGACATTACTTGTCGAATAAAGCTTTTACAACAACAACAGATATAGTAACCAGTGTTGATTGACCTTCCAACTAAGTACTTCTATAGATTTTTAAGCCATAGCAGTTTGAGATTCTCCATATGTGGTTAGCCTCTCTTTTGAGATTTGAGGAGTTTTTAATCATTGGAGTGGAAGATCCTGTGTTATTCATAGAATCATTAGAGATAATGTGATAATAAATCTTTTAAATGAAGCGATAATTTACCAAAGTGAGGTGTAGCTAAAAGATATGCCGGAAGATGGGTCTTCCAAGGATTCAATTCTGACAGTTGGTGTTTGTAAACCTTAAGGAAAATACATATCGGTTTGGTCCAGAAGAAGGTGGATTTTATCTATATCTACCAGCGAAACATGACAAAAATGTAATTTTTAAGATTATCTACAAGCACTGGCCATTGTCTGTATAAAAATAAAATTGTGTAAGTGTCCAATGACAGAAAAGTAGATGTGTATGTAACCAATACATACTGATCAGTCTGCTATAGTTCTTCCTTTTATTATGTTATGAATTTTGTGTATTGTCAATGTATGTATTCATTTCAAATTTTGAATAATATGAATGTATGATTTCAAAATATACACATATTGTTCAAGTAAATTGGCTTTTGAAGGTGGTTATTTGATTAAGAGTTTCTTTTGTGAATGAGGAGTGTTTGTTGAGTGGATGATATCTCTGAAGTGTAATTAGTGGACTGAGAGGAATGTATTGACTTTCAGATTTATCTTATAACAAGAGGTCAGGGACGCCTAGAACTTAAGGGGGACTAGGATGCCCAAATAGGGTTACAGATTTTCATTGTTTTAGACTTAAAATAGGAGTAAAGATTCTTAAAATGCTGGTGGTTTTTTACCAGCTAAAATTTCCGTCATCTTACATTTTGAACTGAAAGATGCAAAGAGCAAAGGAAAGTCTCTCTCTGAAAATGTACAAAAAATAGAGGTGGGGAGAAAATATAAAAAGGTGCAGGAGAGGTAAGGCTGAGTGCCAACTGGTACAAAGTATGAGCAGCAAGAGCAAACAATTAGTAGGTGAAGGTTTGTTTCGAACCCTTCTTCTTGTACTGCCTGCCTTTATGACTCTGAGGAAGTCCACTGAATGCACTCCTATCTTAAACTCGTACATTGTAAATATCAATCTCTACATAGTTTACATGCCCATGTCTAGCATAGCCACCATGGGAGATTGCCATGCTGAATCCGGGAAAACCAATCCCTCTCCCCCATGTGGAATGCCACAGTAAGCATGTGAGAAAATGTCTTACTGACGTGGTCACACTTCTTGCATAGCACAAGTCCTGACAGTGGCATACTCCGATTTTATTGACCCTGCACACTCCTGGATAATTATTCCTCATGAGGGATTGCCAAAGAATTTTCAGTGATTTAGAGGAATTTCTTCCATCGACATCAAGTTTGGTTCTTCTTACCTTTTCATGTTGGCATGGCCCTCAAAGAATAATTTATTGGCTGAACTAAGATTTTGCTGTTTTTGGTTGCCTGGGGCTATCCCGCCAAGCAGCCTCCTTAAACATAGACGTTCTCTTTGTTATGGAAACTACCATGTTTAATCTACTAGTTCCTGAATATGGCTCCATTATACAACATGAAGGCAAAAATGAAACTGCAAGCAGATAAAATATAATTTTCATGAAATCCTGAACTTGCCCTTTTATGATTCCTATGCCTTGTCTGACTTTGAAGATGCATTCGGTACTCTTCAGTTATTTTCATCTAAATCAGGATCTCTTCATACAATATGTCATCCACTTAATGTCTTTCCAACAGCCCACAAAGCTACCTTATTACTTCACTACCACTCGTAGAAACAGTTGAAATCTTACCCAAGCCTGCTCTATTCTCAGTCACAATAAAATCAACATCATTAGCTTTATTATTTATCCAACCAAAATGTTCAAAGTACTTACACTGACCTCACTAGATTCATCTAACTACATATCTATTCTCAAGAATATTAACATTCTGACCATCTCACTCAAGGGTTATGTGAAACATATAAAATCCTTACTTTCCCCTTTAGAAATGTGTACCTGAGCCTACTATATAAATATCATGAATAAATCCTTGGAACTCATAAATCATTTAGGCCCAAATAATCTATGTAAATAAAACATAGATAATTCACCCCATCATACTTTCCGTCACTAAATTACAGAGAACAATGACTAAAATACCTCAAAAAATGGTAGAAATGGCTTGAAACCACAAGGCTTTCGTGTCATTATGAGCTTATGTACATTTTTCACAATCTAAAATCCTAAACACAAAACTCAAGTTTTCAGGCGCAAATCCATGCTTCACCAAACAACTTCTGTACCCTCTTCTCTACAATTTAACTTTGTACTAATCCTATTGCTGCCACTTTGTCTTTTGCCTGCTAGATTTATTATCAATCTATTAATATTTTCTCTGACAAAGTTCTATATTTCCAGAGGAAAATTCTAACCTTGGCCATCATCTTGCCTAACTGCACCACTTTTCCTTTGTCAATGCACTGCTTAGACCACCACTTATCATTCATCACTACATAATCAGCAGTACCTGTTATCTTTTAAATCTTTCCCTAAAAACTTACCAAATTGCCCCCTGCCTCAAGAAAGCTCAATCTCGATTCTAATGGCTGCCAGCAATGCTAGCAAAAATGAGACAATATTCAGTACATATGGGAATTTGTGGCACAATCATAGATTTTATTGCATTTCTTCTGTTGGGGAGATGGTCATTTTGCAAAACGAACATTTTTGGTTACACCCTCACTCCTTATCTTGCGTAATATTTCTGGGTTCAATCTAGATGTCTCCATTTTTCAAACTACACATGGAAGAACTGGAAATGATTAAAGAAGAATTAGAAATCCCAGTACAAAAATGTACTGATCTGGTCCCTCATGCTGACATGTCTAATCTGCTGCGAAACATGTGATCTTGATGGTGGACACCACTGCCCTGACAATTTGCTTGGCCTGTGGATGGAGGAGAAGAGCTATAGTGGAGAAGATGGTGACGAGAGATCTTACTTGTAGCGTTCTCCCCATCCTGGGTAGCCACCAATGACTACGCCACACACAGAGCTTAGTATTACATGTCTATATTCATCTGCGTGTAACCGCAAACTCAACATTCTAAAACTGCATTCACTTCACTACGCTCTAACACTAACACCGCATTTCTACGGAATTTATCAGGAGCCAAAAGGATTTCGTAATTGCTATCTCATACAAAACTAAATCTCCCCCTCTGTTAGCTAAAAGATTACAATGTTTTACAAATATATACACAATTATAGCTCTTCAATGAGTCTTTGTGGTGCTCTGATCACACGTCCCGATCGTGTCTTCAGAAATAGGGAACAATCACTAGAAGTGTCCGTGATCTATGTTGGCCATGTAGGAACAACAGCAGTCAGGGGGTTTTCACTTGTCCTTTCAGACCCAGTCTCTACATTGACATCAGTGCCTGACTAGGGCTGAGCCACATGTCGGAAATGCGAGAAATCTCGTGTAATGGACTTTGCAGGATGTCCTTTGCTGGTCACAACATGAAGTGGCTCAGCATTGAAGGGAGCATCAGATTTTCGTTTCCTAGACTGACGGACAAGCACTCGATCTCCTCTAGTGAATGTAATGTCTTTTGCATGTTGGCGCTTGCCTGCGTAGGCCATCATTTTCCTATTACGAACCACGTTTTTTATACAGGTTTCTTCCTCAGTACTTGATCTTCTGCTGGTCCATTGAGGTAACTTGGTCCCCGTGGCTCTCCCAAACATCAAGGTTGCAGAGCTTTCATCTGTGGTCGAATGAGGGGTTGAACAGTAAGCTCAAGAGTAGAATTCAAGACAGTTTTAAGGTAAAGCTTCTACAATACAGCACTATGAACAGCTTTCCTAAGAGTACTCATGAAACATTCGACAAGGTCAATGGCCTGTGGCCAATGAGATGTGCTCTTCTGATGCTTCACATTAAGATGACTGAGAAATTCTCCGAATTGTCGACTGTTGAAAGGTGGGTCGTTGTCAGATTTTATGATCGCAGGAACACCCCGTCACGAAGATGCTCTCTAATCTCTCGATGGCTCTTTTTTGAGTGATAGATGAGAGATCTTCTATCAATGGAAAACGGGAGTATTCATCAACAATAACCATCAAGTGACGTCCATTGTCAAGAGGACAGAAGAAGTCAATGGAAATTCTTTCCCATACATGCTTAGGCAAATCTGAAATGTTGAAGGTGTGTTGAGTGGTTTTCGATGATAGGCAGTTATATAGATGACAGACCTTCTCCTTCAACTCTTTCATCAAGATGAGGAAACCAGACTCAATCTTGGAGAGCTTGTTTTGTGCAACAGTTCCACAATGTCCTTCATGGGCCACTTCAATTATCTGTTGTCACAGACTCTCCAAATAACAATTCTTGAACCTCTCAGGATAATGCCTTCTTGAGTAATTAACAGTTCATCTTTGACATTTTTAAACTTCTGGTGCTCACTGTGACTGGTAAGAGGATGAGTGTGCTGGTTAAAGACTGATACGTAATAATGTCTTTTAGTTTTAACATGTCACCATCTTAACTTGTGGCAGTGACAATTTGTTCCAGAGAAATGGCAGCTGGTGTGCTTGATTTCACAATGAAATTTATGTAGGCTTATGCTGTCTTGGAAGGGGTACCATGACACTGTAGAGGCACTTGTCAAAAGAAGTCAGCATGGTTTTGATCTTTCCCTGGACAGTGCACGATCCTGTAGTTGTATTCCTGTAATCGTACACCCCAACTTTCAATGCGAGGAGCCAACTTTGCCTTTGGATTGCCAAAGATGGTCGCCAATGCTTGATGATCTGTCACAACCGTGAAAGGCTTTCCATATAAGAATACGTGGAAATGTTCACAAGCCCACACCACAGCTAAAAATAAGCATGTTAAGTTTGGGACAAACTTCTGCTTACTTATGCCACAATATGTCTTTGAACATTTGGGTGTCCGCTGTGCTGTGCAAGGATTGCGCCTAACCCGATGAGGCTAGTGCCGACAACAAATCTCAGTATGAATCTTTGAATCCAAGTATGCAATTTCAGTAGCATTCTCAACACTTGTTCGACTTTCTTAAAGCTTTGCTCGCATTATGTGACCAATTAAATGAAACATTCTTTTTCGTCAAATCTCTTAACTGAGCACTTACAGTGGCAAAGTCTCGTATATATCTAGAACAGTAGCTGGCCATGCCAAGGAATGAACGTAACATGGTAACATCTTGTGGGGCACTGGCAGTTGACAACGCCTGCATTTTAGCTGGATCAGGTGTCATACCTGCATCAGAAAAGATATGGCCAAAGAATTTAAATTTTTTCTTATGGAACTCACATTTCTCAGCATTCAAAGTTAAAACTGCATCAGCGAGCAAACGACACACTTGCATGAGAGCTCTATCGTGCTCCTTCCGTGTAGCTCCGAAGACCAATATGCCATTACTATAATTGAAAGCATTCTTGACAGGCTGTATGTTATGTCGAATGACATCTTAAAAAAACTCTGCAGCTGATGACACACCAAAACGTAGTCTTTTATAACAGAATAGACCAATATGTGTAGAAAAGGTTGTAATGTACCTGCAATTCTCCTTGAGTTCCAACTATTGATATCCTTTATTCAAATCAAAGCAAGAGAAAACCTTTGCACCATTCAATTGTGTTATCATGTCAGCAATATGCAGATCTCGATGTCATTCTCTGTAAATTACCAGTCGCTTGACGCATATTATCAACACAGATGCATACAGCTCCTTCACTGTCCTTTTTGGGTACCACCACTATGGGAGAAACCCATGGCACTGGACTAGTTGGACGCTCAATGATATCATGTTTGAGTAAGGATTCAAGTTCTTTTTCAAAAGCTTCCTGTAAATTAAATGGAATTTGTCTTTGTCTTTGAGCAATAGGACGGACGTCCTCATTAATGTGTAATTGTACCTTCATTGCCTTGAGTTTTTCCAGCCCAGGAAACAACGAAGGGAACTGACTTACTATTTTGTGATGAGCATTCATGTTCAATCAATCAATCAGTCTTGTATAGCACAGCTTGTCACCCCGGAGGGTCTCCAGGCACTGGTGGGCTGTGCGAACCTCGGTCAAAGAGCCAGGTCTTGAGCTGCTTCCTGAAGTCCTTCAGAGAAGGGGCGGTGCAAAGGTGGAGGGGGAGGTCGTTCCAAGAGAAGGAACCGCCTCCACAGCAGCGGATGTGGGTAATGTGGGCCAAGGCGAGGGATCAGAGATTCCTAGTCAGTCAGTGGAATGTTAGGCGGTTGTTGATGTAGGCAGGTCCGGACTTGTGGAGGGCTTTGTAGGCGTGAGTGAGGAGCTTGAAGAGGCATCTTTCCTGGACGAGCGGCCAGTGGAGAGATCTGAGGTGGGGGTGATGCTAGTTCTTCTGGGATGGTCTGGAGGCAGTTTTTTGGTGGTTCCGGCGTAGAGTGTGTTACCGTAGTTGAGTCGACTGTCAATGACTATCTACCTGGAAGAGATGGGGACCCAGCGGAAGATCTTGCGGAGCATGCAGAGGGCAAAAAAGTAGGCTGAGGAGACAGCGTTGATCTGCTGCTTCATGGTCAGGTTAGTGTCCAGGATGATTCAGTGTTTGCATGCTTGGCTGGTAAAGGTGGGTGAGGGGCCAAGTGTGGCGGGCCACCGTGTGTAGTCCCATGGGGACAGTTTCTTTCCAAAGATGGTGATATACATGTTATAGTTCACTGATATCAGTCTGAGATTAGCAGCTGTGCTGAAGCTGAATAAACAGGCATTTAACGTCATACCTTGAAGCACATGAATAAGTGCTTGACTTTTGTTTTCTTGTGAACCTTGAATTTATAATAGTGTCCATGCAGCCCATGTATACACTTTGGTTTTCGATGGTGTAAGTCGTGGCAATGGAGATAGTTCACTGTATTTCTCCTCAGGCATAATGTTTATCGAGGCACCACTGTCAATAATAAAGGGTATTGAGTAACCGTTTCCCTTTAGTTTAATTTTCAGACAGTGTTTGAATGACTTTGGTGCTTTTTCATGTCGACTTTTCTTTGACCTGAATTTTTCTTCACATGCAGCCAGTCCAACATGGGCACATTTTTCTGCAGTAAACATCGACATTGCACAACCATCTTCTTCACTTTCACTTTGACGATGATTTAGATGACGTTTGACTTAGTTTGTGTTGACTTGCCTAAACTGGTGTGGTGGCTTGGCCTTGTGGGCGTGCTCAAACGTTGCTTCTGGAACATTCATGCTGCCATTTTGTCTTCGTGCCGTGACGTACTTAATTCTTCCTTCCCCTAGCAAACCGTTCAAAATGGTTCTCCTTCCCACAGCTTTTGCAGATCTGTCTAATGGCGGGACATTTACCTTCGTGTGGAAACGAAAATCGACACCTGAAGCACACCTTCTTTTTCCATGGAGACATCACTCTGTGTCCTTAGGCCTTATACTTTTGCTTTCTTTTCATGTTCATGACTGACTCACTCTGGGAACCTCCGGCTTCCATGTCCACAGATTATTGATCAGTACACTCTTCAGCTCTGGCAGCCATGAGAACTCACTGCAGACTAAGAGTATCTCTCAGCATTTATTGTCTAAATGAATCTGACAGACATCCGTCAATAACTCTGAGACATATACCTTCCTCATTATTAAATTCATTGAAGTTAGACTGTTTGATGAGCGTATCTAGTCTCTCAATATGTTCTTCGATAGATTCACCAACTTTCTGTTGTTCTTTACTGAAAATGTGTCTTTTGTAATCAACATTTTGCATTGGATTGAACTTGACATTCAAGGCTGCTTTGATTTGACAGGATGTAATTTCATCAGCTCGTGGCATTTTCGTTATGACTTCTTTTACACCTACACCAGCAAGATTCTTAAGGTATTCAATAATCTTCTTGTTATCTGCTTCTTCTATCGCATCAATGAAATCATCAAATATCTCTATCCAAGCAGTCCATCTGTCGCCAATATTTTGCTTTTCGGCGGTCTCGAATTGTGGTGGTAGTAACGGTGGTTTCAAAAAGGCGGCGGCAATGCAACCATTTATGAGATTGACTGACACTGAGAGTAGAGTTCTCACCGACACAGTCTGCTGTCCACTAAGACCCACTTCATCTCGAAGGCCCTGTGCTGTGCTGGACAGTGGGCCATCTTGTACAGTCTGTGAAACCTTGACCTCCCTCTTGCTCTCTATTGGAGCCCCTCACTTTTCTGGAGACTTTTGGAGTTGTTCTGAGCCACCCAGCAGTTTTGGTGGTGTGCCGCTATGTATATGGATGGCTCCATAAGCACAACCCTAGGCACTTCATCTGAGGCCACTCGACCCAGTGCAGTGGTATGATGACCCTCTTTACTCAGTTCTGGTAAGCAGATGATTGTTTCTTCTATTTGAATTGCTTTGCTTTTAGGCATCTCTTTGTACTGTCTGACACCTTGTTGATCGCAGTGCTATTTTGCAATTTGCTGTTGCTATTTGATGCTCTTACTGACTGCATTTTATGCTGCTCTTACAAAACCTGGTTGTATCCGCCTTTAACGTTATCACTCCATATTATGTATAGCTTTAGTTTGCGTAGTAGCGCAGTGCCTTTCTTTACGGCCTTACCAGCAGGTTCTTGGCCAACAATGTGTAGCCTTCTCAGTGATGCTTTCATTATTTTCAAATGCCTCACTGGCTGGAATTGCGCTTTGACTCCACATACACCAAACGCCAATTCTGCACTTTGACTGAGGCACAAGTGGCATGCACAAGCAGTTTACTGGACCACAGCAAACTCTCTGGAAAAGCACTGTTGATCTTTATCCCCTATCTCGTCGCCATTTCTAGAGTCCTCCCCAGCCTGGGTAACCACCAATGACTACGCCACACACAAGCTCAATATTACACGTCTTTATTAGTTTTTGGGGTAACCGCGAATTCAACATTCTAAAACTGCATTCACTTCACTATGCTCTAACACTCATGTCACAGTTCTCTGGAGTCCATCAGGAGTCAAAAGGGTTCCATTTTGCTGACTCACATGACACTACACTACCCTACAAGCAGCCAGGGATTGTGGGGTCAGCGGTTGTCTGATGTAGGTCCTTTTAGCCAACAGCAGGTAGTGTGGAAGACTCATTAGGTAGTGCAGCACCCCTACTGGGGGTACAGGGCTGCAGACTCTGGAGGTATGTGACGGATGATGCTATTACCATCTTGGTACATTCTAAACTGCATGGGACTGAGCAATGGAATGCAATAGTTACCAGCTTTGAGTGTGAATACCAGGTCCGTTTTACCTGATATTGAGCGACCCTGGCTCTGATTCATGGGAATCAGAGCCGGGGTAGGAGTATGGCTAGTTGCCACGCCGCCTGTTGTCGTGAGTAGCGACTCGCTCTGCTTAAACGCTCCCGTCAACACTGACCTGCACTATATGGGGTCGCTCAATATCAGGTAAATCGGACCTGGTATTCACACGCAAAGCTGGTAACTATTGCATTCCTTGTACTCTGAGCACCAGCATTGCAGTAGTGTAAAACTTATGATAAATTCTTTTAAACCACTGGTCCTGATGAATTGCCACTAGACCCGTTAGGGGCTACCTTAGGCAAGAAACATGTCGACCTTAAACACCACACACGCCCTTTAGGATCATTGTACCCGGCTAACGCGCCTTCGTTTTTAGTTAGGTTAGTGAGCCCTAGGAATAAAATTTAGGCAATAGGGTCTCCCTAAACCTATTTTAACACCACATTACACTCACTACACTACTTAATCTACACACCCACATGCACCAAACGGCTTCACCAAAAAAAGATCTCCGCCAAAGAGCCCCTTCACTGGAGCCCGTCGGGCATTGCAGCGCCGGCCCGACGAGGAGCAAGCCCATATGATGAAGCATGATATCCTTTGGGGTGTGTGAGGGCACTTTATCACAGACCTGAACACTCCCACTTACACTTAGGGACTGCACACCCATCGATTATACCTAGTCCTCGGGTGGGTAAGTGTGCAGGACCTGCTTAAAAAGCTCCCGTTCCTCTCATTTGGAGAATTGCTGGGAGATGACTGCAGTTGCCTGGTGCATGGTCTGCCTCTTTCTTTGCTTCTTTTTCATCTAGTCACACTACGAGGCTGATATAGGGTGCAAGGGCCATAGCGAGACGAGTCTGATGCAGTCATTTTAGTTCTGGGGTTGCAGCCCGGTCCTTTTAGTATCTCTCCTTATTTAAGTCTCTGCTTCAGACTGTCAGCTTTTGCTGGAGCAGGTAACGTGTGCTGCACTGTGGCCTCAATGTTTGCATGCGCTCTTACCAACATTATGAAAACTATTGGAGTCTAAGAATACTGAATACACTATTGCCACTCTAGTTTATGCAACAGTAGGGAAAGTGTTGGAATTCGGAGGGTTAGATTTACTATTCCTACTCCAGTCACCGCAATAGTAGGGAAAGTGTTTGACTTCGGAGGAGTTAAATTTACAATTTCTACTCCAGTCCGTGCAACAGTAGGGAAAGTGTTGGACTTTGGATGGGTTACATTTATAATTCTCACTCCAAATAGCGCAACAGTTGCGAAAGTGTTGGATTTTGGAGGGTAAAATGTACTATTCCCACTCCAAACAGCGCAATAGTAGGGAAAATTTAATATTTCCACTTCAGTTTGTGCAACAGTAGGGAAAGCGTTGTACTTTGGAGGGGTGAAATTTACCATTCTCAAACAAAGTTTTGGACTTAGGAGTGGCAAAATTTACTATTCTCATTTCAGTCTGTGCAACAGTAGGGAAAGTGTTGAACTTTCGATGGGTTAAATGAACTAATCCCACTCCGGGATGGGTTAAATGTATTATTTTCATTCCAAACAGCGTGAAAGTAGGGAAAGAGTTGGAATTCGGAGGGGAAAATTTACTATTCCCACTCCAGTCTGTGTAACAGTAGAGAAGGTTTTGGGTTACGGAGGGAAGTGTTGGACTTTGGAGGGGTTAATTTTGCTATTCCTACTGCAGTCTAGGCAAGAGTAAGGAAAGTACTTAAGTTCAAACACATTTCATGACCCCATGAATATAGAAAAAATATAAAAATCTTAATATAAAAATTATTCATTCATATGAATGGCCCTTATTAGGGGGATAGTTAGCTCTGGCATGGAGGAGTAGGGTGGGGACATGGGGGCACTAGGTGTTGGTTGGGGTTTCAGTTGTGCATGTAGGTTGTTCTTTTATTATAGTAGGGCAGACATGGCCAATTTGCTTTTTCTTGAACTCACTAATGGTAATGGAAGGGACATCTACTGATCAAGAGATGTTTTGTGTTTTACCGTGGAATGTAAATTGCCCCAATGACAAGATTAAACATGGTCCTGTGCTCCTGCATGCCAAATGGCCATCAGCAGATTCCTATTACAAGAGACATATCTTTTGGGCACCAGGAGCGACTTTTGAGCATGTTTTTGATACACATGGGTCTTTCATGCAAGTTTCACACAAAGATACAAAAGACTTGCAGTCATTTTAAGAAGTTCTTACACATCCTAGTTGTGAGACCTCCAATTACAATCAGGTCCAGTATGTGGTGGTGTCAGATGTCTATCATGGACAAAGACTGTGAATATTTTAGGGAACAGGTGAACAGGGCACATAAGAACTCCTTATTCTGTCTGGCTCCTTGCTGTATGAATGGGCAAATGGGCAACAGTTCTGGGATTCTGTAATGTATGGTAGGGAGAAGACCAGCACTTACTTTGTAGCTGCCCAACAGGCACTGTCTCAACTTGACTACTTTTTATGCCATCCCCAATTTACTGTGGGTATCTGGAGCCCAAAGTATGCCTATAGCCTTTTTAACCACATCCTGGTTCAATTAGAATTTGGGGCAAACCCGAGGCACACAAAGTGGCATGTGGCATTATGTGGCATCTGAATGCCTGGTGGTAAGTGTGTATTTGAGAGAGAGGCTGAATGTTATTTTTGGTTGAACCGATATTTCGGTCCAGTTGGCATTCACACTCCTAAAGACTTTTATGGTTGTCATGTGATGACAGCTGTGACATACCTTGTTTCTGGTGACCTCCATTGGGAAAAGCTGATTGCTTCGTTGTAATCTAAAGTCCTTGCCCAGTATGAAGAATTTGGTAACCCAAGATGAGTTCACACTCCATCAATTTACAGTAAATGGGTTTGCCATATGTAGGAGGTTTATGAAAGCAGCGTAGTGCCCTGGGCTGCTCTGAAGACATTCACTTATGGATCTAGAGACTCGACGGGCACGTTGTTCTAATGGTTTGTCACATGAAAGATGCTTAAAAGGTGGCTCAAGGAACCATAACTTGCCTGGAGATTTGATAACCTAGACTGAGGGCCCTGCAACTATGTTTGTTGCTTTTATAAACAGCTTTATGCAGCTTGACTGTGTGCTGATCTGAAAGTGAAATGGACATGATTTAGGAGATCCAGGTGCAACAAATCTGTGTGTGGGATTGAGACAAGAAGCTCTTGATCTTTCGTTCACAAGAGAAGAAATGATGGAACCCAAGTTCTCTATGTAAGTGAGGAAGATGCCTCATCTTAGATGCCTCCCTTCTTCAAAAAACTGGCCACTCTGGCAATTCCCCACTTATGGAACATGATCACTCAGAAAATAACTTCTCTCTGCTATGATTACTGTCATACTTCCAAACCAGTACACCCTCTGGACCACTGTGCCACCTTTCATCGCTTCTCACTCATTAATTTTGAAGCCAATATTTTTGCTATAACCAGTTCTCATAAGTTGATTAAAGTGATTAACTAAAATGGATATATGCCAAGATTTGCTACTAGGGCAAAACATTGGGCGGTCATTGACTTGAGCGCATGAGCTGTCAGGACTGAGCACCTTAATGTTTGTAGACTTTGAAAAGGTTTTCCATTCTCTGGAATGGAATTGCCTGTTCCAAATCCTCAGTTAGGTGGGTCTAATTCTCTATTCCTAACTTATGTAAAGGTCCGTTATGACGAACCAGATGCCCAAGTTCAGGATGACTGCATTTTATTCTCTTTTTTTCACACTAAGCGTGGCACTCAACAAGGTTTTCCCCTTTCTCTGCTATTATTTGACCTTGTAATAGAACCCTTGGTGGCTTGGATTTGTGGTGATAGCCTTGGCCTTGAGTGGGAAAGTGACTCTGATAAGGAAGTTTACCATTAAACAGGTGGTATGCTTCTCTTTATGTGCTATCCACAATGGATAGGCCTGAAGCTGATGGATTCCTCATTATGTTTGGGGATGTGTCAGGCTGAACAGTAATTTAGGAAAAAAAAAATTCGGTGCAGGTTGAAGAAGTGGATACAAATTTGCAAATACAGCTCTGAGTTGAAAAGCACAATTCCATGTACCTGGGTCTTTATGTCATCGTCAAGCCCAAGCTGACTTGCAATCTTATCATAGAACTTTAGAGGTGACTCTGGGAGGGACCTATAAGGCTGGAATTTGCTTCTGATATCTGCCCTTGGCAGTGATGCCATCCTAAAGATGATAGCAGTTCCAAGGATGATGAATATGCTTCTTAACTACCTCTATGATGATTCGTCAGGTTTTTTCTGCACCGTGAAAGAACATTCCCACTCAAATCTTTGGCAGGTAAGATGCTCAAGTGGCATTTAACAAATGTCTTCAATCATTGTATGAAGGAGAGTTTGTTATGGGCAATATGCATCTATATTATTGGTTAATCGAGCTTATGGATACAGGGATGACCCTGCTTAGGACTGGAACGGACCTGTTTGAGCATAATAATCTTCTGGGGGCAGCCTAATGCCCCAGCCTTCTCTACTGTGGCACTGAAGTACTGATGCCAAGCTTTGCACTTGATATGGAGATACTGCAGCTTGATCCGAGAGATATCCCTATGGCATGGGACATGGCAGTGTAGGTAGGAAATCATATGAAATTCTTTTTGAACCTGAATGCAAGATATGACCTCTATAAGTCCAGATTTTTAGATACCTTCAGCTACGCCATGCTTTGGAGGCACACTGTGTATAGTGGTGGGCGTCTGAGAATTTAGACCTTCAGAGGCCAAACCAACCACTGATAGGCTTGACGTAAAAGAGATCACCCACGTCTACAGCACTCTGCAATGCCTCAGATCTTTTTATTGAACAGTGCTCATGCTGGAAAAAGACCAGAGGAATCTAGAGGAGGATGAGTGGAGAGAAGCTCAGATGACCATTAGGGACTTAGGACCTTATTATGTTAGGCGGTTGTTGATGTAGGCAGGTCCGGACTTGTGGAGGGCTTTGTAGGCGTGAGTGAGGAGCTTGAAGAGGCATCTTTCCTGGACGAGCGGCCAGTGGAGAGATCTGAGGTGGGGGTGATGCTAGTTCTTCTGGGATGGTCTGGAGGCAGTTTTTTGGTGGTTCCGGCGTAGAGTGTGTTACCGTAGTTGAGTCGACTGTCAATGACTATCTACCTGGAAGAGATGGGGACCCAGCGGAAGATCTTGCGGAGCATGCAGAGGGCAAAAAGTAGGCTGAGGAGACAGCGTTGATCTGCTGCTTCATGGTCAGGTTAGTGTCCAGGATGATTCAGTGTTTGCTTGCTTGGCTGGTAAAGGTGGGTGAGGGGCCAAGTGTGGCGGGCCACCGTGTGTAGTCCCATGGGGACAGCTTCTTTCCAAAGATGGTGATATACATGTTATAGTTCACTGATATCAGTCTGATATTAGCAGCTGTGCTGAAGCTGAATAAACAGGCATTTAACGTCATACCTTGAAGCACATGAATAAGTGCTTGACTTTTGTTTTCTTGTGAACCTTGAATTTATAATAGTGTCCATGCAGCCCATGTATACACTTTGGTTTTCGATGGTGTAAGTCGTGGCAATGGAGATAGTTCACTGTATTTCTCCTCAGGCATAATGTTTATCGAGGCACCACTGTCAATAATAAAGGGTATTGAGTAACCGTTTCCCTTTAGTTTAATTTTCAGACAGTGTTTGAATGACTTTGGTGCTTTTTCATGTCGACTTTTCTTTGACCTGAATTTTTCTTCACATGCAGCCAGTCCAACATGGGCACATTTTTCTGCAGTAAACATCGACATTGCACAACCATCTTCTTCACTTTCACTTTGACGATGATTTAGATGACGTTTGACTTAGTTTGTGTTGACTTGCCTAAACTGGTGTGGTGGCTTGGCCTTGTGGGCGTGCTCAAACGTTGCTTCTGGAACATTCATGCTGCCATTTTGTCTTCGTGCCGTGACGTACTTAATTCTTCCTTCCCCTAGCAAACCGTTCAAAATGGTTCTCCTTCCCACAGCTTTTGCAGATCTGTCTAATGGCGGGACATTTACCTTCGTGTGGAAACGAAAATCGACACCTGAAGCACACCTTCTTTTTCCATGGAGACATCACTCTGTGTCCTTAGGCCTTATACTTTTGCTTTCTTTTCATGTTCATGACTGACTCACTCTGGGAACCTCCGGCTTCCATGTCCACAGATTATTGATCAGTACACTCTTCAGCTCTGGCAGCCATGAGAACTCACTGCAGACTAAGAGTATCTCTCAGCATTTATTGTCTAAATGAATCTGACAGACATCCGTCAATAACTCTGAGACATATACCTTCCTCATTATTAAATTCATTGACGTTAGACTGTTTGATGAGCGTATCTAGTCTCTCAATATGTTCTTCGATAGATTCACCAACTTTCTGTTGTTCTTTACTGAAAATGTGTCTTTTGTAATCAACATTTTGCATTGGATTGAACTTGACATTCAAGGCTGCTTTGATTTGACAGAATGTAATTTCATCAGCTCGTGGCATTTTCATTATGACTTCTTTTACACCTACACCAGCAAGATTCTTAAGGTATTCAATAATCTTCTTGTTATCTGCTTCTTCTATCGCATCAATGAAATCATCAAATATCTCTATCCAAGCAGTCCATCTGTCGCCAATATTTTGCTTTTCGGCGGTATCGAATTGTGGTGGTAGTGACGGTGGTTTCAAAAAGGTGGCGGCAATGTAACCATTTATGAGATTGACTGACACTGAGAGTAGAGTTCTCACCGACACAGTCTGCTGTCCACTAAGACCCACTTCATCTCGAAGGCCCTGTGCTGTGCTGGACAGTGGGCCATCTTGTACAGTCTGTGAAACCTTGACCTCCCTCTTGCTCTCTATTGGAGCCCCTCACTTTTCTGGAGACTTTTGGAGTTGTTCTGAGCCACCCAGCAGTTTTGGTGGTGTGCCGCTATGTATATGGATGGCTCCATAAGCACAACCCTAGGCACTTCCTCTGGGGCCACTCGACCCAGTGCAGTGGTATGATGACCCTCTTTACTCAGTTCTGGTAAGCAGATGATTGTTTCTTCTATTTGAATTGCTTTGCTTTTAGGCATCTCTTTGTACTGTCTGACACCTTGTTGATCGCAGCGCTATTTTGCAATTTGCTGTTGCTATTTAATGCTCTTACTGACTGCATTTTATGCTGCTCTTACAAAACCTGGCGGATAAAACCTGGTTGTATCCTCCTTTAACGTTATCACTCCATATTATGTATAGCTTTAGTTTGCGTAGTAGCGCAGTGCCTTTCTTTACGGCCTTACCAGCAGGTTCTTGGCCAACAATGTGTAGCCTTCTCAGTGATGCTTTCATTATTTTCAAATGCCTCACTGGCTGGAATTGCGCTTTGACTCCACATACACCAAACGCCGATTCTGCACTTTGACTGAGGCACAAGTGGCATGCACAAGCAGTTTACTGGACCACAGCAAACTCTCTGGAAAAGGACTGTTGATCTTTATCCCCTATCTCGTCGCCATTTCTAGAGTCCTCCCCAGCCTGGGTAACCACCAATGACTATGCCACACACAAGCTCAATATTACACGTCTTTATTAGTTTTTGGGGTAACCGCGAATTCAACATTCTAAAACTGCATTCACTTCATTATGCTCTAACACTCATGTCACAGTTCTCTGGAGTCCATCAGGAGTCAAAAGGGTTCCATTTTGCTGACTCACATGACACTACACTACCCTACAAGCAGCCAGGGATTGTGGGGTCAGCGGTTGTCTGATGCAGGTCCTTTTAGCCAACAGCAGGTAGTGTGGAAGACTCATTAGGTAGTGCAGCACCCCTACTGGGGGTACAGGGCTGCAGACTCTGGAGGTATGTGACGGATGATGCTATTACCATCTTGGTACATTCTAAACTGCATGGGACTGAGCAATGGAATGCAATAGTAACCAGCTTTGAGTGTGAATACCAGGTCCGATTTACCTGATATTGAGCGACCCTGGCTCTGATTCATGGGAATCAGAGCCGGGGTAGGAGTAGGGCTAGTTGCCACGCCGCCTGTTGTCGTGAGTAGCGACTCGCTCTGCTTAAACGCTCCCGTCAACACTGACCTGCACTATATGGGGTCGCTCAATATCAGGTAAATCGGACCTGGTATTCACACGCACAGCTGGTAACTATTGCATTCCTTGTACTCTGAGCACCAGCATTGCAGTAGTGTAACACTTATGATAAATTCTTTTAAACCACTGGTCCTGATGAATTGCCACTAGACCCGTTAGGGGCTACCTTAGGCAAGAAACATGTCGACCTTAAACACCACACACGCCCTTTAGGATCATTGTACCCGGCTAGGGCGCCTTCGTTTTTAGTTAGGTTAGTGAGCCCTAGGAATAAAATTTAGGCAATAGGGTCTCCCTAAACCTATTTTAATACCACATTACACTCACTACACTACTTAATCTACACACCCACATGCACCAAACGGCTTCACCAAAAAAAGATCTCCGCCAAAGAGCCCCTTCACTGGAGCCCGTCGGGCATTGCAGCGCTGACCCGACGAGGAGCAAGCCCATATGATGAAGCATGACATCCTTTGGGGTGTGTGAGGGCACTTTATCACAGACCTGAACACTCCCACTTACACTTAGGGACTGCACACCCATCGATTATACCTAGTCCTCGGGTGGGAGTAAGTGTGCAGGACCTGCTTAAAAAGCTCCCGTTCCTCTCATTTGGAGAATTGCTGGGAGATGACTGCAGTTGCCTGGTGCATGGTCTGCCTCTTTCTTTACTTCTTTTTCATCTAGTCACACTACGAGGCTGATATAGGGTGCAAGGGCCATAGCGAGACGAGTCTGATGCAGTCATTTTAGTTCTGGGGTTGCAGCCCGGTCCTTTTAGTATCTCTCCTTATTTAAGTCTCTGCTTCAGACTGTCAGCTTTTGCTGGAGCAGGTAACGTGTGCTGCACTGTGGCCTCAATGTTTGCATGCGCTCTGGGACCCTGTTGTGGATGTGCCTGATAGGGCTTTCACTTTCCAGACCCATGGTCATCTGGTGCTGTGATCCTCCTTTAGACAATGCATCCTTATGGTGTGGCCTCTTTGTGGGAATGTTTGATTAAGAAGGCCTGTGGAATTAGTGACTGTCTTGGTTTGTCTCCCCTTCCTTGGTAAATGTGTTATTTTGTCAAGGGCTGCATTGGAGGTGGTTGGTTGCTTCTTTGACTCCTGCAGACTCTGGGCCCACATGCAATCTGTACAACTAAGGAATATTGACAACCCAGAGTTGCATGATTTCCCAATTTGTCTCTGCGCATTCTCCTGTGAGTGGAAGACCTCTTTCTATGCCCCCAGTGCAGCACTCTGAGAATTAAATGGACTTTGTGGCTGGAGGTTGTGGCATGTGCATCTTCCTCAAATCTAGGGCAGTTAGTCAGCACCTGATATCTCCGTAACAGGTATAGAGTGTTTGTGCTCTGTGTGGGGTGAGCTGTAGCTGACTGAGCTACTGTGATCTGTACCAGTGGCAGGCTTGTCCTGCTGCTTGCAGAACAATGTGGGGATTGAAAGGGCTGGGGAGAGTGAGTTAATAGGATCAAAATCCTCCTCTGACCTTATTCTTCAGGCCATATAAGACACTGACCTGTACTAAGAAAGCAACATTGTAGAGGAGGTGATAGACATTTTGATACTGCATCAAAATCTCAGTTATGCTGTTGACTGAGTTACAGAAGTAAAGTGCCAATATCGCAGAAAAATAGCACATAGGGCCTGATTACAAGTTTGGCGGTATGGGAGCAGGCTGCCATCCCAGTGCACCACTCCCACACCGCCAAACTCGACCGCCCGACAGATTAGGAGTTTTTTCCTGGTCTGGCAGGCAGTGTATGGCGGTCCCAAGCAGTGAGCCTTAGAAAGGTACTGTAATGGGAATGCCAAAGCCCGTTCCTGCACGCCATGGACTGGTGCAGTCCGTGCTGTGCAGGAAGTGGGGTGCATGCACACGGGGGGCACACCATGTGCCTCCCTGCATGCACCTCATTGCCCTGGGCCGACAGTTTTCTCGCCGCCACAGTTTTCATGGCAGGCTCACAGTCATAAAAACTGTGGTGGTGAGGAAACTTGTAATATGCTTTGCGGTGCCAAAGCAGCACCGCCAGCATATTGCACGCCTCAGATCGCACCGCTGCAAGTCCACCAGGAACCATGGATCCACGGCGGTAGCAGCGATCCCATGGCGGTCCAACCGCCGAAATCAAAATATGGTGGTCAGACCGTCGATGCGGCGGTAGCTGCACCGCCATCGTGGGTTTGACGGTCCATCGGACCGCCAAACTCATAATCAGGCCCCTAGTCTGTGAGCTGTAGATCGCTATAATCCAGCTCTTGAACCCTGTAAAATATTTGGAGGACAGAGCTGATGATGGTGAAGGAAGGGCACAACTCAACAGCTTCTGCATAGTTGACATTCCTAAGGAGTTGGAAGGGAGTCACCCCAAGCTGTTCCCGCAGTCCTAGCTTAAGACCACCTTGGAGCCAGAAGATCTCTCTCCTTGCATTGTCTGAGACAGTCCACCAGGCATTGATACAATGCCTTCTGTTGGAGACGCTATAGACTATTTATATTGTGGCTCATTAATTTCATGGACTGAGATATCATGCATCATGCTGTCTAACACAAAGAAGTATTTCATGAGTCCTTTAGAGTTCTGTTCTTCTTGGACAGATCACTGACACAATATGGTAGTAAAAAGTATTGTGACAAAAATATTGGTAACCACAAAAATGCACTCCTATACTTATAATGGTAAGTACCAAAACATTGGAAAAAAATATTGTTGACAATAGGATCGTCCAAAAATATACAAAAATGTAATTTTTTTAATATAAAAAAAGTTTAAAGTAGTAAAGGTGAAATATTTGAATACATAAATGTAATATAATGTACATTAAATACATTCCACTAACATTTAATACTATATATAAATATATACTTACATAAACACACAAACAGATATTTATACATGTGTTTGTGTTTATATAAATATATATGTGTATAGATATATATAGTGTAACATAATTAATAAAATATATTTACATTTTACATTATATTACTTTTGTAATATTTTAAATGTATTACTATGACTGTACATATAGATATATAGGTATATATATATGTATATTTTTACAGCAGTAAACATAAAATATTAAAAAAATATATATAATGCAAAATATATATGTTTCTTAATTATGGTTTACTGTTTATATATGTATATATCTATATATAAAATACATACACAGTAAAACCATAAAATATATAAACAATTCCATAAGTAATAATATATTTATTAATGTAGGCAATAAATAAAATATAAAAAATGTTAAATCCCAAAAAACACATTTACTAAAAATACCATAAACACTGAAATACATTTAAAAATAAAAACAAATAGAAAATTGAAAAAAACAAATAATGCTATAGCATTTATTTACCAACATTATGAAAACTATTGGAGTCTAAGAATACTGAATACACTATTGTCACTCTAGTTTATGCAACAGTAGGGAAAGTGTTGAAATTCGGAGGGTTAGATTTACTATTCCTACTCCAGTCACCGCAATAGTAGGGAAAGTGTTTGACTTCGGAGGAGTTAAATTTACAATTTCTACTCCAGTCCGTGCAACAGTAGGGAAAGTGTTGGACTTTGGATGGGTTACATTTATAATTCTCACTCCAAATAGCGCAACAGTTGCGAAAGTGTTGGATTTTGGAGGGTAAAATGTACTATTCCCACTCCAAACAGCGCAATAGTAGGGAAAATTTAATATTTCCACTTCAGTTTGTGCAACAGTAGGGAAAGCGTTGTACTTTGGAGGGGTGAAATTTACCATTCTCAAACAAAGTTTTGGACTTAGGAGTGGAAAAATTTACTATTCTCATTTCAGTCTGTGCAACAGTAGGGAAAGTGTTGAACTTTCGATGGGTTAAATGAACTAATCCCACTCCGGGATGGGTTAAATGTATTATTTCCATTCCAAACAGCGTGAAAGTAGGGAAAGAGTTGGAATTCGGAGGGAAAATTTACTATTCCCACTCCAGTCTGTGTAACAGTAGAGAAGGTTTTGGGTTACGGAGGGAAGTGTTGGACTTTGGAGGGGTTAATTTTGCTATTCCTACTGCAGTCTAGGCAAGAGTAAGGAAAGTACTTAAGTTCAAACACATTTCATGACCCCATGAATATAGAAAAAATATAAAAATCTTAATATAAAAATTATTCATTCATATGAATGGCCCTTATTAGGGGGATAGTTAGCTCTGGCATAGAGGAGTAGGGTGGGGACATGGGGGCACTAGGTGTTTGTTGGGGTTTCAGTTGTGCATGTAGGTTGTTCTTTTATTATAGTAGGGCAGACATGGCCAATTTGCTTTTTCTTGAACTCACTAATGGTAATGGAAGGGACATCTACTGATCAAGAGATGTTTTGTGTTTTACCGTGGAATGTAAATTGCCCCAATGACAAGATTAAACATGGTCCTGTGCTCCTGCATGCCAAATGGCCATCAGCAGATTCCTATTACAAGAGACATATCTTTTGGGCACCAGGAGCGACTTTTGAGCATGTTTTGGATACACATGGGTCTTTCATGCAAGTTTCACACAAAGATACAAAAGACTTGCAGTCATTTTAAGAAGTTCTTACACATCCTAGTTGTGAGACCTCCAATTACAATCAGGTCCAGTATGTGGTGGTGTCAGATGTCTATCATGGACAAAGACTGTGATTATTTTAGGGAACAGGTGAACAGGGCACATAAGAACTCCTTATTCTGTGTGGCTCCTTGCTGTATGAATGGGCAAATGGGCAACAGTTCTGGGATTCTGTAATGTATGGTAGGGAGAAGACCAGCACTTACTTTGTAGCTGCCCAACAGGCACTGTCTCAACTTGACTACTTTTTATGCAATCCCCAATTTACTGTGGGTATCTGGAGCCCAAAGTATGCCTATAGCCTTTTTAACCACATCCTGGTTCAATTAGAATTTGGGGCAAACCCGAGGCACACAAAGTGGCATGTGGCATTATGTGGCATCTGAATGCCTGGTGGTAAGTGTGTATTTGAGAGAGAGGCTGAATGTTATTTTTGGTTGAACCGAAATTTCGGTCCAGTTGGCATTCACACTCCTAAAGACTTTTATGGTTGTCATGTGATGACAGCTGTGACATACCTTGTTTCTGGTGACCTCCATTGGGAAAAGCTGATTGCTTCATTGTAATCTAAAGTCCTTGCCCAGTATGAAGAATTTGGTAACCCAAGATGAGTTCACACTCCATCAATTTACAGTAAATGGGTTTGCCATATGTAGGAGGTTTATGAAAGCAGCGTAGTGCCCTGGGCTGCTCTGAAGACATTCACTTATGGATCTAGAGACTCGACGGGCATGTTGTTCTAATGGTTTGTCACATGAAAGATGCTTAAAAGGTGGCTCAAGGAACCATAACTTGCCTGGAGATTTGATAACCTAGACTGAGGGCACTGCAACTATGTTTGTTGCTTTTATAAACAGCTTTATGCAGCTTGACTGTGTGCTGATCTGAAAGTGAAATGGACATGATTTAGGAGTTCCAGGTGCAACAAATCTGTGTGTGGGATTGAGACAAGAAGCTCTTGATCTTTCGTTCACAAGAGAAGAAATGATGGAACCCAAGTTCTCTATGTAAGTGAGGAAGATGCCTCATCTTAGATGCCTCCCTTCTTCAAAAAACTGGCCACTCTGGCAATTCCCCACTTATGGAACATGATCACTCAGAAAATAACTTCTCTCTGCTATGATTACTGTCATACTTCCAAACCAGTACACCCTCTGGACCACTGTGCCACCTTTCATCGCTTCTCACTCATTAATTTTGAAGCCAATATTTTTGCTATAACCAGTCTCATAAGTTGATTAAGGTGATTAACTAAAATGGATATATGCCAAGATTTGCTACTAGGGCAAAACATTGGGCGGTCATTGACTTGAGCGCATGAGCTGTCAGGACTGAGCACCTTAATGTTTGTAGACTTTGAAAAGGTTTTCCATTCTCTGGAATGGAATTGCCTGTTCCAAATCCTCAGTTAGGTGGGTCTAATTCTCTATTCCTAACTTATGTAAAGGTCCGTTATGACAAACCAGATGCCCAAGTTCAGGATGACTGCATTTTATTCTCTTTTTTTCACACTAAGCGTGGCACTCAACAAGGTTTTCCCCTTTCTCTGCTATTATTTGACCTTGTAATAGAACCCTTGGTGGCTTGGATTTGTGGTGATAGCCTTGGCCTTGAGTGGGAAAGTGACTCTGATAAGGAAGTTTACCATTAAACAGGTGGTATGCTTCTCTTTATGTGCTATCCACAATGGATAGGCCTGAAGCTGATGGATTCCTCATTAAGTTTGGGGATGTGTCAGGCTGAACGGTAATTTAGGAAATTATTTTTTCGGTGCAGGTTGGAGAAGTGGATACAAATTTGCAAATACAGCTCTGAGTTGAAAAGCACAATTCCATGTACCTGGGTCTTTATGCCATCGTCAAGCCCAAGTTGAGTTGCAATCTTATCATAGAACTTTAGAGGTGACTCTGGGAGGGACCTATAAGGCTGGAATTTGCTTCTGATATCTGCCCTTGGCAGTGATGCCATCCTAAAAATGATAGCAGTTCCAAGGATGATGAATATGCTTCTTAACTACCTCTATGATGATTCGTCAGGTTTTTTCTGCACCGTGAAAGAACATTCCCACTCAAGTCTTTGGCAGGTAAGATGCTCAAGTGGCATTTAACAAATGTCTTCAATCATTGTATGAAGGAGAGTTTGTTATGGGCAATATGCATCTATATTATTGGTTAATCGAGCTTATGGATACAGGGATGACCCTGCTTAGGACTGGAACGGACCTGTTTGAGCATAATAATCTTCTGGGGGCAGCCTAATGCCCCAGCCTTCTCTACTGTGGCACTGAAGTACTGATGCCAAGCTTTGCACTTGATATGGAGATACTGCAGCTTGATCCGAGAGATATCCCTATGGCATGGGACATGGCAGTGTGGGTAGGAAATCATATGAAATTCTTTTTGAACCTGAATGCAAGATATGACCTCCATAAGTCCAGATTTTTAGATACCTTCAGCTACGCCATGCTTTGGAGGCACACTGTGTATAGTGGTGGGCGTCTGAGAATTTAGACCTTCAGATGCCAAACCAACCACTGATAGGCTTGACGTAAAAGAGATCACCCACGTCTACAGCACTCTGCAATGCCTTAGATCTTTTTATTGAACAGTGCTCATGCTGGAAAAAGACCAGAGGAATCTAGAGGAGGATGAGTGGAGAGAAGCTCAGATGACCATTAGGGACTTAGGACCTTATTATGAGTTCGGCGGTCATGTGGACCGCCGAACCCGTGGTGGCAGTCCGACCACTACCACACTGCGGGACCGCCTGCAGTATTACGACTGCAGCAGTTGGACCTCCACGCGACAGCCGACACCACCGGGATCAAGGATCCCGCAGGGCCAGCGGTCTTTTACCAGTAGGAATATGCTGGCGGTGCTGCAGCCGGAACCGCTGAGCATATTCCGAGTTGCAATTTCATCGCCTTTTTCAAGGCAGTGAACCCTCTATGAAAAGGGTGGTAGAATGGCAACATAGGGGGCCATAGCAGGGCTCCCTGCCAGATTTGGGCCTGGGTGCATGCTGGAGGGGGCACTGTGCCCCCCGGATTTGCACCCCCCCTTCCTGCACGATGTGGCATATATGCGACACTGTGCAGGAAGGTGCAGTCGGTGCTCTGACTGCGGAGGTCTGCATGATAGGCTTTTCTATAAGCCTAGCAGACCACCAGCGTCAGACCACCGCAAGACCACCCGCCAAACCAGGATTTAACTCCTAATCTGCTGGGTGGTCACACTACAGCTTTGTCGGTCCTACAGCGGATGGTGCGTTGCACCGTCCACTGTAGGACCGCCAAAGTCGTAATAACGCCCAGAGCCATTTCTGCCAAACTAAATCTCATTCAGTTCAAGTATTTTCATCATGTGCACTCACACCTCAGTGTCTTTGGAAAATGGGTTGAGGGGCATCTGCTAGTTGTCTTAAATGCCACATGAAGATTAGGGATTTTCTACATGTAGTCTGGGGTGCATTGATATTGAAGATTTTTGGTGAAATGTCACCCAATTTATTTATTTTTTTTAAAAAATTTTGGGAGTTTTATATAGCACGAAGTAGACCCGAGACATCAGGTATCAGAGCGCGTTACATGAGCACCAGTTTCGTTACAGATGGACACATTCATTTTTGTTGGGCACCGGGAGATTAAGTGATTTGCCCAGAATCACAGGATGTTGAGCGTCGTTGCCGAGACTCGAACCCGGTTCCCCAGCTTCGAGGTCGACTGCTCTAGCTGTAAGGCTACATCCTCTGTGTGAAAGATTGGGGAGGTGAGATGATCTTGCTTGCTAGCTTGCATTCCTTTCATATTATGGACGACCTGACGTATTCACAGAATGCTCGATCTTTGGATTGGAAAGCATTCCTCCTGGCTAGCAGGAACAATTTTTTTTTTCCTTGTGAAACAAGGAGAGGGGCTTGTATATTCCAAAGGGACAGAGCACCAAACAACCAATGACCATTGTAGCTGTATACCGGTACACCATTTACTAGAATGGCAACTGGTTCATGATCTCGTCTGTGTACACCAACAGTGTCAATATTCTGGTTAAAATCGAAAGCCACGAATATGCGTTCTGGTACTATAGTAACCCCTGAGGCAAAGTGTCCCGGTTCAATATAAAAGAAAGAAGATGATTGAAATGGAACAGGACTCCTGAAAGAATTGAAAAAACCCCATGCAGGGGCACAGAGGAGATCCATAGAACATTTTGAAGCTACGGGCAAATCATCAAAAAATTCCTTAGAAGCAATCTTCAACTGAGTGCTTCTGCACCGGTGCATAAAGGATCAAATTATATGTGATATTTGCAATCATGGAAAGGAGTGAATTAAACTTTCTGTCCTGAAGAAGGTGGTTTCATTGAAGCTACCCCACCGAAACGCGTCGACGCTTGAAGTTTGTTAAATTTGATAAAGGACAGTAGCAAAACAAAGACAGGAAATTAATTCCCCTGCAGGGTGCTGTCTATTATTTTCAAATTACCAAGGATAAGACAAATATAACTGTCTCATTATATTCCTTTCCAAGGAGTTGGTAGTGTAATGAATTTATAACATTGTGACACACATTGGTTTTAATATATTGTGGATGTAATCATTTTTAAACTGTTTTTTTGTATATTTTTAATGTATTATTGTGACATGATCAATTAAATATTTTTATAAGTGCTTTAGCATCCTGAGTGGAACTTTAATGGAACACAGTGTGCGAATTGGTGAATGACTGTGGTGAATAAGTGTGCGGATATCATTTAGAGTACTTTCAAAGGGAAAACATATTTTTTAACTTTTAGCAGGAACAATGTCAAACAGTAGAGATTATGGCTTCCCCGTTGATGGGGCACTAGCTAAAAGGGAAGGATTATCGCTTCCTTCTGAGGCAACTAATATACTGACTATGGGGTGCCATGCATTAACTATGCAGTAGATATTTCTTATTTTGTCATGCCATGTCACATAGGATAAATGTTGATTGTACTCTTTTTTGCTTGTTGCTTGTCTTGCCCAAATTCCAACAAACTTGTTTATGAATAAAAGAAGATTTTTATCAGCAACCCGGTCTACATTTTCTCTTTCCTTGATGGTAGTAAGTCAATTGTGGATGATCCGTACAACTCCACTACACCTGTGCTGAATGCCATATTTCGCTTGCCATACTAATTCATCACAAGATCTGTTGACATCCCCTCCTGCTTAGCCCTCTTCATTAGGCCCCTCTGGATGCATGCATCACATTGAAAAGATACTGCAGCACTTGCAAAGCCATCTACTTTTCTAGCAAAATCTGTAGTCTATTTCTCGTACGTTCATCCAGTTTGCAGTTCCCCAGAAGTGTTGTGTGTTGCACAGCATCTCACGAGGAGTTTGTGCATTTTGCTGAATATGCTAATACTGGGGTCCTTTAGTTACTGATTTTTCTGGCTGCTTTGTACTACACCTGGAACCTCCTCCTGAACTTCACCAGCTTCGCCATGCCCTGTTATGTTGGTCAGAGTGCTATCCAACTACAAATGTACAATACCTATAGGAAAATTAAGAACATTCAGGGCAAACAAATAAAGCTGAAACCGACATGGGTCTTGTGGGTCATTTAGAGTTTGGCAGAGCAGTATCTCATCAGAAACTTACAGGTCTCCTGCCCTGTGCATTAGTCACATTTTTCTTTTACTCACTAACAAACCCTGACTTTGAGCAATTCTGAAAGGCAAATAAAATTATCAAGTGAGCCAAAAAATATGACAGCCCACTAGGCTTTTAACAGTGATGAAAGTGTATTTGCCACACCGGCGGGTGCACTTTCATTATAGAAATCTCACCACTCAGGAGAGGATCTCTAGATACGATGGGTAGTTCTACACTGGTGGATGGGAAGGGAGAGAGAAGGGCATTTGCCAACTGTCAGGCTAGCGGCTGCCAGCCAACCAGCAAGAGAGCTTTTTAATATGATTTTTTTACTAATCCTGTCACAGGCTTTCAAAGTGCCTCTCCCGAGATCCTGATTTCTTTAGTATCCTGTGCCTTTTAATACACTTCAAGAATCATATTCCAGTGAGGAGGACAACTGCCCTGCTGAATGTTTCATGAAAGGAAAAAGTTGTAAGAGCACATGTTCATTTCCTCATTCAACAAACCATCACATTGAATCATTCAGTATAGCATGTCCCTACCTTCAAGAAGCAGCAGAACACATTTTTAGGTCTTAGAAAACCTATTGTGTACAATATCAATATGTACAGTGGGCTTTGGCTTATCCTATTGCTTATCATCTGTTGGATTTCGTGTCAATCTCATTTGCTTGCTTTTTATTCCATGGTTTTTAATACACTTCTTATGTTTGTCTCTCCCCTGGAGAAGAGCTTCTTTACCATACTTCTTATTGGATGGCTTGTATCCTTTCCCTGCTTCATCCAAGGAACTACCTATTTCTTATCCTTGGAGAACTCAATGAGAGTGCCTGTGTTTTCTTGCTCTCCCTCTCCAGTGCTGTTCCTCACCTTATACCCCCACCCTCACATTCCATCTGTGTTGCTCCCCTAGCTCGTTCTTTCCTTCAACAATGTTACTAGGTATAATGTGCTTTGAAAGGTGGCCCTCGATTACAAGCAAAAAAAGAAAACTTTTTTAAACAATCAATGGCTTCAAAGGATACCTTCAGTGCTCATGTCTGGCGTAGGGATCCATATGTATGCTATGCCAGCATCTCTATACAGCTTCATCATGGTTTCAGGGCTCATGGGCTCTGGATAGTAGTTGCAGCCCGAAGAGTTCTGAATGATATCCCAGTCGGTCTGGAAGTTCATTACTGCTGTTACTCCTAGTTCATGCTTCAGCTTCACGGTTACATGTTCCAACTGGCGAGGGCAGCTGCCCAGCCAGATGTTTGGTAGGATTCTAGAAACAGAAAAGTTGTAAGATTGCCTGTTAATTTTCTCATTCAACCCTACAGTCACATTTTATAATCATTTAGATATAGCACGACCCTAGCTCTAAGGGCCAGCATCAAACTTATTATTGCAACAAGACCTGTTGTGGGAGGTACTCTCTGTTAGGGAGTCCAGTTGAAACTAGAATGTGTTGGGGCAGGAAAGTGGAGGTATGTGGGTGGTACAGTACTGCTACTTTTTATGCCACCCCGATTAAACATCTACATTATGTTTATTTACAATGTGAGTCACAGGTGATGGAGCAAGAACTCGAAATAAGACTTGCTCGTAAGCAATCCTCTCACAGTATTAATTTATTAAACTTTGTAATGTCTTTACTAACAAATGCACACATGAATACTATACAAGTGAAGCTTGCCTATGTGTTTAAACTAATAAGTAAACGCTTGTCTAATCCAAAATGGCCGCTAAAGCGTGGGAAATTCAGTGCGCATGTGTCAACCATATCACGTGGTATGACGTCTTTCTTTGCTTGGAGGGAAAACTTTGCTTCTGCGCAGTGTGTATTAAAATGGCTGCTTAATGTTTCCACGTGCTAAAGCTTTTGCATATGCTGCAATTAAAACTGTGGTATTCTAATGCTACTAATGCGGGATAGATTTATAATTAAATGGGAATAGAATAGAAATAGGGGGTATACAGTGAAAACATTTATTTGTGATTTTAATGTTTTCTTCTTTGACTTTTATTAGTTCGTAAAATGGGGCCTGGGTTAATGGAGAGGCAGCTTGGAGCCAATGCGAAGTACGCATGCGCCCGCTATACAAGGCACAGCGATGAAGTCAACTTGGACGTCATCCACGGCCGTGACCTGGTGGCCAACTCCACTGCATCCGCGATGTTCCTGCAGAATGAAACAATTTATATGAACAATGTATTGAATTTTGTCGTGAGACGGGTGGGAAATAAAGCAAATGTATTAATTGTGAGGGGCGGTATTTTCAAACAATAGGCTTAAAGAAATTGAACTAAATTGACATGGTGTGAGGATCAACCCCTGTCCCCGTCCAATCAGAAGTAGTGGGCCCATAATTTTGAAACATTAATGGGAGGTACCTGGGTGTAGAAGGATATAATAGGTATAGATTAGTTAATTAGAGAAGCAGTCCAGCAAGGAAGCGACGCTACAATCATTGATCCAGATGCTGATGCAGAATAGAACCAGGCTGATTCGTTGTCCAGAGAGGTCCTGAGGTGGGGGCGGTGGATCCTTAGAAGACGACTCAAGAGAAGCAAGGGGAAGCAAAGTACCAGAGAGGGGAACGACGCAGGCGTCGTTGATAGAGAGGTCACCTGTCCTGTCCTGAACCCGGTCCGGAGGTCTTTGGTCTTCATCCTTCCTGGGACCTATCTTTCCAATTCCTTGGCCAAGGGGTTTGGTTTCTCGCACCTTTAGGTAAATATAAATGCAACCTTTAGCTGTGCTGCTGTCTCTATCTTCTTCTTTCTGAGGAACCGTCATTGATCAATAATTGATTATTATGCTTCATCCTTGATATACGATTAAGTATCATGTGGTTCTGTATTTTACTCTGCTAAAACTTTAGATAAACATTTTAAAACTTCCTGACTCAGTGATTATTTAGAATTTATGAATTGTAATGAATGTCACTCATTTTAAACTTCCCAATTATCAGAGGGTCCACTGGTAAGTCATTACTCTTCAATCAGAAAAGTAATTGGTAGCAGGGATATTGATAAAGAGTACAACTGACCCACCAGCGGAAATTGCTAGCGTAGTATGAATGAATGGGCGTATGAATGCTTATTGCTAGTAACCCGCTGGATCAGTTTTCTGGCTATCAGAGGATGGTTTTGGTTGCACTTTGTTAATTGGGTAATGAGAATTTTATTTTTATAAACTAACATCCGTTTGTTCAAAAGTTTTGTTTTATGTTGTCCAGAATTCCCCGGGGAAAATTGAATAGCGGATGGTAAGTGGAAGCCATACTGCAGTGAGGTTATCTGCCAGGCAGAAATAGTACTGAAAAGTTAGGGAGGGCTATCAGTACTTGTTAGGGACTCTACGCGTGTGAGTAATAGCAAAGGAATACGCTGGTAAAAATGTTGATGTTATATCACCTAGAAAGGGTAACATTGAAAAAGTAGCAGGTATTTCGGAAACTTACGTGAAGAGTAAACGGAAGGGTTTTACTCATAGTGAATGTTTAGTAAACGGAAATGTTTTACTAAGTGTGAGAGAAACTATCCTTTCAATTTAGCGAAACTGGCACGATATTGAATGTTTTATGTTGTTATTGAATTTTAATAAGAAGCGTAGAGAAAATAAAGCTTTGCGTACGATTTTGTAAAGGGAGGGTCAGCTGCCGGAGAGGAAGCTGATGTCACAAAACGTCGCGCTGGGATTGGTTGAAACAGCGGGCATGGAACAACTTTTGTAAAGGAGGGGTCAGTAGTCAGGAGTAATACTGACGTCACAGGTGTCGCGCTGGGATTGGTTGAAACAGCGAGGGACAGAAAAGCGCAGATTGTAAAGGAGGGGTCGTCAAAACAGACGTCACTGAAAAGCCGCGCTAGGATTGGTTCAGAGACAAATGTTAGCTGGAATTTAATTTGTTGTCAATATAGAAGTCGAAATCCTATGGGATAGTGGAGATTATATGTGGAAACGTGATCCAACTTTAACAGGAACCCGTCCAGACAGGAGATTCTTAGGTTTTGCAGAATATAATTCGATACGTAGATATTTACCCAAAATGTACGGAGAAAAATGTCATTTCTACAAAAGGTTAAGAATTATTTTAAAAAGGATAAACCCATCAAAACTAGGGAAGGAATTATCATTCCACCAGCAAAAACGCCCGCTTCATTCATGATGATGGAGAGACGTTATCATACTTGCGTATGGTTAGAAAATTGGATAGAATATACCAAAAATGATGGAATATTAGCATTCCCAGAGAATGGTACTTTCAATGGGAGAATTCTTCAAAATTTAAGATTGAGGATGAATGACTTAGAACCCAGACCAAGATTAACTCAATACGAAGCCTTAGAAGAGTGGGAAACCGAGGCATTCGAACGAGACCGATCAAGAAGCAGTAGGGGTTATCGGGGATTTTTCCCTAGATACCAAAATGAGTCAAGAGACGGTCAGATGAAACAGTGGAGAAGAGCGATGCTTACAGAGGGTTTGTATCCAGTTTGTATAGCAGAAGAGTCGTTAGGGAGCAAATGCACAGAAAAGACAAAACACTTGACAAGGTTTGGTGATTCTGAAGATGAATTTATGGAAGAAATATTAAAGAACCCGCCACCATATCAGGAAGGGACAAGTGGATGTACCCCAAGCGCACCACTTTTAAGAACACCATTGGTACCGCAAGTATTGCATAATCCACCAGTTAATAGGGTACTTCAGGATAAAGAAAAAGAGGCTATAGACAGAAACAGAGCAGAATTGATACAGAAAATAACACAACTGAATGTACATCCTGATTCCCTGACCATACCTGTAACAATTGGTCCAGTGGTTCCCTTATATGGTGACAAGGTAAATTATCCGAAACCATTAGTTATGCCTACACCTGTAGAGATTCCTAAACCTGAACCCGTAATAATTGATGACCAGATCAGTGATTGTGAATCTATGATATCCCTAATGGATTTACCCATTCGAGGATCTATAAATAGCACTCCTAAAAGGATAACACCTGGTTGCTCCAAAGATGTAAATATAGTAACCTCATCTGGAACTAAGAGTGCCACAGTAGTAACACCAGAAGACTTAGAAAGATGGGCACAAGGATCAGACAGACAGAGTTCACCTCCAAAGATCATGGACATCTACAAATTAAAAGTCGAGTTAGAAGAAATGATAGCAGGAAATGTAGGAGTAGATCGCCTAAATACTTACGATGAAGAAGAACTATTGTTCGTATGCAGAAGCATAACTAGAAATGTAAAGATATTTCATGACAAATTATCAGACTTGGCCTTGCAGATGGGAATTGAAATAGGAAAGTCAAAAGTGTTACAGAAACCGTATAGAGCAGACTTTTCTGACAAAGATTAAGAAAACATGAATGCCTCTGGCCGAAAACTACAAGTAAAAGAATTAATGTCAGTACTACAGAAATGGGGAGATCTAGATAAATGGAAAGCTAGATGGACAAAGAAAAAGGAAGAGGCAAGGTACAGTAGATCGAATTCTGAATATTTATTGAAGGAAACAGGGAAAGCAGATCAGATGTACCCGATGCGAGAAGTACCTGGAGGAGGTTATGTTCATATCCCATGGAGTAGGCAAGATATTTTGTCATTTACAAATGACTTTCCAAAGTTAAGAGAAAAGCCAATTGAATGGTACAAGCAGGTTGAGAGGTTTGTGAAAGTGTCAAAGGTATTGTTGAAGGACTTGGATGGTTTATTTGACAGTGGTACCTGCCGATTTGTGGACAGATTGTAAAATTACAGTTGACTGGCCGAGTGAAGAGTACCCTAGAGATGCAAAGACAGGTGCTCCATCAAGTGATGTAATGAAAAAGTATCAGCAGGTAATAACTTATCTGAAAGGGAAAATACCACCGAAAGAAACAGATTGGGTGAAAATAGACAGGACTACCCATGAAGCAAGTGAATCGGTACATGCCTATTATGAACGTTTATTACAGGTGTTCAAACAGTATAGTGGATTTGAGGACATTGGAGATAAAAATATGAGTCAGTTTGTTTACCGATTTGTTTATGGTTTAAAGCCAGAGATTTGTCAAATGATTAAGCAGCACATGTTGTACTGGCAAGGGAAACGAATAGACAAAATTTTGAAATATGAAAAATATTGTGGAGACGATATTGAGGATAGGCACAAGAAACTGCAAGAGAAAGTGATGTGGGCTCAGATGAAAATTGCTGAGCGACAGGGAATTAATTTGGATAATCCAACTGATAATCAGGGAAAAGATTCTGGAACAAATGGTGACACAGGAAATGGTGGTAAAGTGAGAGGACGAATGAGTAGAGAAGAGGCTAAAAAGAAATTTCCTTGTCATGGATGCGGAAAGTTGGGGCATTGGAAGGATGAATGTAAAAAGATTCGAAATAATAATGGCCCAAATCATAATTTAAATCCACAGACGCAGAATGACTCACAGCAGGGTGTAAATCCTCAGAGTCAGTTGCCATCTGCCCCTATACAGGGTAATGTAAGCAGAGCAAAGCATGGTACAGACGTCGGATATCAAGGAGGAAGTGGTAAGAATGACTATGTAACTTCACAGTTTCGTTTACAGGATGATTTTAATCCGTATGACTATCAATGACGGTGCCTAAAAGAGGGGGAGAAGGAGTGCGTACTTGGCGCATCCTTGCCGGTAGATCAGTCAGGTCCATATGTTGAAGGGAAAGTAAGAGGTAATGATATCACTTTCCTTTTGGACACTGGTGCTACCCGTTCTACTGTGAGAACAGCAGACATCCCAGACCTTCCCCTCTCTGGAGAAGCTATCCAAGTTGTAGGTGTAGCTAATCAAAAGATCAGAACACCTCTTACTAAACCAATGGAAGTAAAAATAGGAAACTTCCGAGAAATGCACCAATTTGTAGTGTGTGATTCTAGTCCAGTAAACCTATTGGGTAGAGACTTACTGTGCAAAATGAATTGTACTATTTTCTGCACGCCGGATGGTGTTGCAATACAGACCCCGGACGAAGATCATGTTTATAAGTTCATGATAGCCAAGCAAGGTACAGAAATAGATGAGATGTTCTCTTTGATAACGAAAAACAAATTACCAGAAGAACTAAGAACTACAGTGAATTCCAAGGTATGGGATTTCACCGGGAAAGAAGTAGGACTTATGGCCAAAATAGACCCAGTAAAAATAACTGTAAAAGAAGGTGCAATTTTTCCAAATACCAGACAGTACAAAATGAGTGCAGAAGTAAAAGCAGGAGTAGTTGAAGAAATTAACAGAATGGTAAAACAAGGCATATTAAAAGAAGTTATGAGTAGACCTTGTAATTCACCAATCATGGGTTTGAAGAAGCCTAGTGGAAAATATAGGATTGTTCAGGATTTACGCAAAATTAATAAGATTGTGGTACCTTGTTGTCCTATAGTGCCAAATCCTGCAGTAATTCTATATCAGATCCCCTGGAGTGCAGAATGGTTTACTGTGATTCATCTATGCCAAGCATTCTTTTCAATACCATTGCACCCAGATAGCCAGTATCTCTTTTCATTTAAATTCGAAAATAAAGTCTATGTGTGGAATCGTGTTCCTCAAGGATACACAGAAAGTCCCTCCATATTTAATCAAATACTGAAAGGGTGTTTGTAGAAATTAGTGCCACCCAGGAGTTCAGTCTTGGTACAGTATATAGACGACTTACTGGTAGCATCCAACACTCATGATGATTGTGTTGAAGATTCAATTGCATTGCTCAACCATTTGGCTGAGGAAGGACATAAGGTGTCACCTGAAAAACTGCAGTTCTGTACCACAGCAGTTAAATATTTGGGACACCAAATTGAAAGAGGAACAAGAAGAATAACATCTGATCGAATAAAGATAATCAAGAAAATGAAAATGCCAGAAAGAGAAGTGAGAATGTTTCTTGGAATAGTAGGATACTGTCGACAATGGATTATAGGGTTTTCACTACTAGCAAAGCCTTTAATTCAGTTAACAAAAAAGAAAGCCAAAGATCCAGTTGAATGGGATGATGAAAGTGCTGGTGCATTTGTAAAATTAAGAAATGCATTGTGTGAGGCACCTGCTTTGGGCATGCCTGATTATACAAGAGAATTCACACTATTCTGCTATGAAAGAGAAAATTGTGCACTTTCAGTGTTAACTCAGAGACATGGAATAGATAGGCGTCCTATAGCATATTTTTCTGCTACATTGGACCCAGTGGCAGAAGCATTGCCAGGCTGTTTGAAAGCAGTTGCTGCTACCTGTATGAGCATTGAACAAAGTGAGTCAATAGTAATGGGATATCCTGTAACAGTATTTGTCCCACATGCAGTTGTGATCCTGTTGACCAGAACTCGAACTCAGCATCTCACACCTAGTCGGATGACAAGGTATGAACGAATTATTCTTGGTGCTGAAAATGTGACCATAGTAAGGTGCACTATTGTGAATCCTGCTACGTTATTGCCAGATCCAATTTTTGAAGAAGTTAAAGATGATCCAGAACATGATTGTCTAAAAGTCACAGAATTATGTACAAAACCGAGACCTGATATACAGGAGACGCCCCTAAAAGATCCAGATAGGGAGCTGTTTGTAGACGGCTCATGTTTAAGGCATGAGGATGGTAAACTGAGTGCAGCCTATGCTGTGTGTGAACTAACTGGAATAGTCGAGGCATCCTATTTACCAGGAGTCAAGTCTGCACAAGTAGCTGAATTAATTGCTCTGATCAAAGCTTCCAAAATTGGGAAAATTTAAGAGTAACCATATTTACGGACAGTCAATATGGGTACGGGGTTGTGCATGACTTTGGCCAACTGTGGATGCAGAGGGATTTCATGACTTCTTCAGGATCCCCAATCAAAAATGGACAGTTTGTAAAAGAATTACTGGAAGCAATACAATCACCAAAAGAATTGGCAGTGGTGAAATGTGCCGCACACCAGTCAGGAGATGACTGGGTGGTAGTCGGTAACAGATATGCAGATCTGGTGGCTCAACACTGTGCCAAAAACAGGTTGTCAGTAAATAAAAAGGTTGAAAGGATGGGAATCAGCTGCCAACTTATGTTATGTGCACCACCTGAAACATGGAATGATGTGAAGAGATTGCAAGACGATGCTGACGAGAGTGAAAGAGATGTTTGGATAAAAGTAGGATGTACTCGAAGAGCAGATGACGATGTATGGGTATACGCAGACGGCAGACCAGTTATGCCCCACTGTCTGATTTCGCAAATGGCCAGAATGTATCATGGAGACACACATGTAGGGAGAGATGCCATGATTAGACTCTTCAGACAAAGTTGGTATAATCCAAAGTTTAGGGCTGCAGCAGAGAGTCTTTGCCAAAGGTGTCTAACTTGCCAAATGAATAATCCAGGAAGAAAAACAGTAATTGATTTGGGAAAAATTGGAAAGGCTGAAGGTCCTTTTGTGAGATTGCAGCTAGATTTCATACAATTACCACCATGTAAAGGACTGAAATATGTACTTGTCATAGTATGTCTGTTTTCAAGGTGGGTGGAGGCTTACCCTACCAGAAGGAATGACAGTATTACAGTCGCAAAGCTGTTGCTACGAGAACTCATTCCTAGGTTCGGTTTCCCAGTAACTTTGGAATCAGATAGAGGAAGTCACTTCAACAACGATGTAATTCGAATAATCTGTGAAGCATTCCAAATTGAACAGAAATTGCACTGTGCGTACCGCCCAGAGGCTTCTGGAGTGGTTGAACAAATGAATGGCACAATAAAATCAAGACTGTCAAAGATGTGTGCATCAACATCGCTAGATTGGCCAGATGCATTGCCTCTTGTTTTAATGGGACTCAGAAGCATTCCTGATAGAAATACTGGTTTGAGTCCCCATGAAATAATCATGGGAAGAGCAATGAGACAAGCACATGTACCTACAAATAAACTGCTGAACATAACTGATGATATGGTTCTGGATTATTGCAAAGGATTGGCTGACCTAGTGCGTTCTGTCTCTCACCAGGTTGGAGAAGACGCAGTTTCCAGGCAGCCTGAACAAGAGCATGATCTGAACCCCGGAGACTGGGTGGTTGTGAAGCATCACACCAGAGAAACGTGTTTATCACCCTGGTGGGGCGAACCTTGTCAGGTTATACTAGTTACGAACACAGCAGTGAAATGTGCAGGATTGCCTAATTGGATTCATGTAAGCCACACCAAAAGGGTACCAGAACCTGAAGGACAAGATCCTCAGACAGCATCAATAACTGAGGAAGCTGAAGGTTGCTTAACACAAATGGTATGCAGTTCCTAATGTTAAAAGCAGGAGGAAGTGTTTTTCAATATAGAGACTCCACATAGAGATATGTAGTGGTGAAAGGAGGGGAGAAGAATCCTCTCCTCTTGGAAAAAGACCCTCACACACCCAGCCTGTTAGGTGTCATGCTTCATCATCGGGTCTGCTCCTTATCGGGTCGGCGCTGCAATCCCCGATCGGCACCCGTGATGGGGCCTCCTTGGCGGAGATCTTTATTCCATATGCCGGTGGGTGAAGTGCGTGTGAGGGCCCTAAAACAGTGTAGGTGATAAAGATGTGTAGGAAAATAAAAAGGGGAGGTGGTCCACTCAAAATAATTTTATTAAATGTGGCCCCTACCCTGGTTAAAAAGAAAACAAGACGCTTATCTCCACTCTAAGGATGTAGAGATTTTTGCGTTTGTAAAAGAGGTCAACATGTTTCTTGCCTGACAATATATTAAATGGCAATTCTTCAGGACCAACGATGATCTACCTACACTTAATGGTAGTGGTCAACAATGAAATGAAATAAATTAGTGACCACCATTACAGCACCCTAAAAAGTGGTACCTGTAGATCAAAAACAACACAACCCTATTAGGGTCAAGGATGCACGGCATCAGTACCGGCTGGTGTAGACACTAAAATGTAGTGTCAGTTCATCAGGAACAAGGCGGCGGACGTCCTACCCTCACACAGCCGGTCCGGGCTGAAGGTTGCCCAGCTGAAGAATCCCAGGTGAGAGATTCGAGAGAAGCTGAAGAAGAACAACCGAGCACAAGTCAGGACTGGATACCAGTGGTTGATATACCAGAAGTTTACAACAGAACAAGAAGCCGATCAAAATTAGAAGAAATTAGGGAAGACCAGATAGGTGAAGAAGAAGCAGCTCAGGAAGAGGAAAATGAAACAATAAGAGGACCTGAGCAGGACCAGATAAGGAGAGGAAATTGGGCTCAAATCGACAACGAAGCAACTAAATTTGAGCAGGGACAGATAGGTTTAGAAGAACGCGGTCAGGCTGCAGAAGTACAAAGTGCAATAAGCCCTGATCAGAACCAGTTAGAACTAGGAAAATACGTTCAAGAAGAAGAAGATCACGAGAACCTCAATCATGAAGACGTAAATCCTGAACAGGGTCAGTTACTAGAAACTCACATTGGAGCAACTGAAGAAAAACCAGTAAGTCCTGAAAAAGAACAAATAGAAGAAGAAACTGAGAACAAAGAAAAACAAACTGTGCCACAACTTGAAAAAAAAGAACTTCTGAAGAAGAAATAAGAAGTGAAGAGACAGTGCAAACAAAGAAAGCCAGAAAAGGTGATCATTGGCCTAGTGTCATTAAAAGAGTAAAATACCATATAGTAACCAGAAGTGAAGATCCGGAACAAGTAAATGAAGTAACAAGCCTAACTGGACAAACAAGTGGAACTGAAAAACGAAAAAGCAAAAGACTGAAACTTGTGAACAATAAATTCAAAGGTCCTGATTGGACTTATATAATCCTTGAAGACTACGAGAGTTCAGAGTCAAGTGAAAGTGGTGACGAAAGAACAAGTGCGGAACTGACATATGAAAAAGAAGTGAAACCACCTTGATAACGTTTAAGTCTTGAAAGAAAAGGATAAGAAGAGAAATCTTCCTTTTCAAAATGCCTGACGACAGAGTTTCTGGGAGACCGAAACGGAAATGTTGTAAAAGATGCTGTGCTATATGCATATGTAGTCTGGTAGTGGTGCTTGTAGTATGGTTAGATGTGATTGTAGCAATTCCTTACCTTATGATAATGGATAAAAAGATTAACAGCGAAACGAAGGGAAGGATAGATAACTTGAAAGGTAATAGAGTAAAATTAGAAGCAGAAGATGAACCAGAGTTTCATCATGTGGTAGCAGATAACGACACTAGTTTAAATGTTTTCACAAAATTATTGTTCCAATATGTAGATACCATGGAAGTTAGTAATTGTTATGTCTGTATGAAGTTACCCGAATCAGTAGCAGAAGGGTTAACATATCATCATTTGCCATTAACTTATGGCATATCATGTAGTGTATTGACTAGTTTATTTTATAAAACAGGGAGACTTCAGTATTATTATTCAGATAAAGATGTGATATTTTCTGAGGTTCCAATTCGAAAGAATATGAACCCAGTGCTTAGTAGCCAAGATGCACAGTTTATGGGAGAATGTTTCCTAACAATGAAGTCAATAGATATAACACATGCACATAGAAGCAATCTAACATGTTCACTACATGAAGAAGAAAATATATTTTTGAATTTAGTAGAAGATAGAAGACAAGATTTCCAAAAGAAAGCATCTGAGCATAAGGCTCATCTGCCACCTTGGGCTGAGAAAGAGGGTAGTTACATACCTGGCAAGGCTCAAGCTGCTATGGCTCTGGATTTTGTAAAGACAGGGAAAATGTGTCTACATAGGTTAAAGACTGATTATAACAATATTTTCATCGGTACCAGTGAATGTGAACATAATTTCTTAATTCTTGGAGGTTGGGGACTAAAAGGAGGAACAGATTCAGTTTTTCCCGGAATCTATTATGTGTGTGGGAACAAGGCTTACTTTAGGCTTCCTGCACGGTGGAATGGAAGTTGTTATTTTGGAATAGTCTTTCCAAAAATATACCACGTAAAGAGGAACACTGGGAGCAATGAAAATAATAGTGAATTAACACGTAGTAAAAGAGCTAGTTTTTCAGAAATTGTAGGTGATATATTTGGTGCATTGATACCTTCAGTGGGAATAATTCTGAACTCAAGGAAAATATGTAAATTATCTACAGTGGTTGATCGTTTATCAACGGACACTGCTGGAGGATTTCTAATGATTAATGCGGAGATGGTTGCGATTAGATCAATGGTTATGCAAAATCGACTTGCTCTAGATATAATATTGGCAAAAGAGGGTGGAGTCTGTAAATTATTGAAAACAAAACACTGTTGCACGTACATACCTGACAAAAGTGCAGAAATTGGAACGTATATACAAAATATAACAAAACTTGAGAATGAACTAAAACCACTGGAAGTTGATAGTGTATGGGAAAGATTGACGAATAGTATTGCGTCAATTGGTACCTGGTTTGCTAATGTAGGGAAAGGACTTATAGGTCAAATATTAGTACCCTTAGCAGGGATAGCAATAATAGTACTGTCAATAATAATATGGTGCAAATGTTGTAAAAAGAATGAGACGTATAGAGTGACAGGAAAAGGAAAGAAAAGAAAGTTTGATGAAATTGAACTAGAAGATCTGAAAAGTGAATTATACAAGAAACTGAAAGGAGACGATAAGAACAGAAAGTGTAAAAATGAAGCTGAGACAAATTTATGCTAAAAGTTGGCATCTGGTTGTGGGTAGTATTTGATGGCTCAGAAACGCCATCAGAGAGGGGATTGAAGGAGCACGAACTCGAAATGAGACTTGCTCGTAAGCAATCCTCTCACAGTATTAATTTATTAAACTTTGTAATGTCTTTACTAACAAATGCACACATGAATACTATACGAGTGAAGCTTGCCTATGTGTTTAAACTAATAAGTAAACGCTTGTCTAATCCAAAATGGCCGCTAAAGCGCGGGAAATTCAGTGCGCATGTGTCAACCATATCACGTGGTATGACGTCTTTCTTTGCTTGGAGGGAAAACTTTGCTTCTGCGCAGTGTGTATTAAAATGGCTGCTTAATGTTTTCACGTGCTAAAGCTTGCGCATATGCTGCAATTAAAACTGTGGTATTCTAATGCTACTAATGCGGGATAGATTTATAATTAAATGGGAATAGAATAGAAATAGGGGGTATACAGTGAAAACATTTATTTGTGATTTTAATGTTTTCTTCTTTGACTTTTATTAGTTCGTAAAATGGGGCCTGGGTTAATGGAGAGGCAGCTTGGAGCCAATGCGAAGTACGCATGCGCCCGCTATACAAGGCACAGCGATGAAGTCAACTTGGACGTCATCCAAGGCCGTGACCTGGTGGCCAACTCCACTGCATCCGCAATGTTCCTGCAGAATGAAACAATTTATATGAACAATGTATTGAATTTTGTCGTGAGACGGGTGGGAAATAAAGCAAATGTATTAATTGTGAGGGGCGGTATTTTCAAACATAGGCTTAAAGAAATTGAACTAAATTGACATGGTGTGAGGATCAACCCCCTGTCCCCGTCCAATCAGAAGTAGTGGGCCCATAATTTTGAAACATTAATGGGAGGTACCTGGGTGTAGAAGGATATAATGGGTATAGATTAGTTAATTAGAGAAGCAGTCCAGCAAGGAAGCGACGCTACAATCATTGATCCAGATGCTGATGCAGAATAGAACTAGGCTGATTCGCTGTCCAGAGAGGTCCTGAGGTGGGGGCGGCAGATCCTTAGAAGACGACTCAAGAGAAGCAAGGGGAAGCAAAGTACCAGAGAGGGAACGACGCAGGCGTCGTTGATAGAGAGGTCACCTGTCCTGTCCTGAACCCGGTCCGGAGGTCTTTGGTCTTCATCCTTCCTGGGACCTATCTTTCCAATTCCTTGGCCAAGGGGTTTGGTTTCTCGCACCTTTAGTTAAATATAAATGCAACCTTTAGCTGTGCTGCTGTCTCTATCTTCTTCTTTCTGAGGAACCGTCATTGATCGATAATTGATTATTATGCTTCATCCTTGATATACGATTAAGTATCATGTGGTTCTGTATTTTACTCTGCTAAAACTTTAGATAAACATTTTAAAACTTCCTGACTCAGTGATTATTTAGAATTTATGAATTGAAATGAGTGTCACTCATTTTAAACTTCCCAATTATCAGAAGGTCCATTGGTAAGTCATTACTCTTCAATCAGAAAAGTAATTGGTAGCAGGGATATTGATAAAGAGTACAACTGACCCACCAGCGGAAATTGCTAGTGTAGTATGAATGAATGGGCCCAGGTGAGTATTCGGTGTATGAATGCTTATTGCTAGTAACCCGCTGGATCACAGGGAGAGAACGTGATTTGGTAAAAATACACAAATTTGTGGTCATTTTACAAATCTATGATTAGAACACAGGAATCCCAGTGGAAGGTAAGCAACTAAGCCATAAGACCAAATCTATATGAGCTGATGCCAAAGTGTGCAAAACAAATTAGGCACAGATTTCTGCTGTCTATCAAAGAATCCTCATGGCTAGGGTTATGAAAGGGAATTCCTCTTATTGAAATAGTAACCAGAGACTTGGAAGGAAACCTATAAATAGACAGGCAGCAAGCATCCCCTAAATTACCTTACATTTTCGTGCATAGGAATGTGTGGCTGGAAAGTTTGTATTAATTTGTTGCGTTGCATTTTGTTGCGGTGGTGACGTGTTGTATTTTTTTTATGTTGTGTTTTTGTGTGGCATTGTTGCATAGTGTTATTGTTCTACTGTAATGTGGTTGCTGTGTAAAGTGCTGTTTTGACTGTTTTGTTGCGTTGCCTCTTGTCTTGTAGTGTTTTTTCTTTGTTTAGTGTCTTTATGCTGTGTTCTGTTGTTTAGTTAGAGATGTCAACAAATGCTGCTACTTTTCCAATTAAAAGTAGCATACTCCCTTAAAGATCCAATGACAAACAACCATTTATCGCTGACTAAGGTAGTAAAATAACTGCTGCATTCAAATACGAGAACTTTCAGCTCTGTAATGTATTAGTAATATTACATGGGGCGATACAGTAAATGTGACTCTGCGTTCCTCAGAGATGTGTGAGGGAAAGACTCTAGGTTTCTGACAGCACTTCCAAAACACTCCATCTCAACCTGAAAAAACTTAAACTTTTCAGAGATTCCAATTCTATTTTTATTGACTAGTTACCAGGACTAAGACACTTTGACCGAAACCCTTGTGTCACACTATTTACGTTTCTTTAGCAGAAATAAATCAGGAGCTTTTTCTATAATTTCCCTGTACTGGCCATCAAATGGTTTGTAATGAAGTAACTTTTGTTACAGCAAGTCAGTGGTGCATTAAGAAAGGCGGTAATTTTTATTGTGTTTGTTTTATGTATTATTCTTTTTATTAAGTGTGTGAACCACAAACTGACCTTAAAGAGCAATGATGGCAGAGTGGAAGGAGGGAGAAATAAGTGAGATGCAGGACCTTTGCTTTACAGGCAATACAACAGAGGAGGGGCATTAATAAAAACTTCATAAGTGAATCCAACAGGTGAAGTCTTTAAAGGTCACCAAAAACGGAATAGCTTTGAGAAAACATCCTATACAATGAATGTGCCATTCGTAGGCATCTGACCAGCACGCGTAAACTGTACAAGAGGAAAGTCACAAGAAGCCAGTTGAGGTCTGCGGAGTCTAGGCCACACAATTAATGGAAATAGTGTATGTTCAGGCCTCTTCTAAATAATACACTCTTCTAGGATGAAATTATCTGAGGGTTCACCATGGCTGACACCAGTTGCAGCTGCTGGCAATAAAAAGAGTCAGGGCGGCGGGGCAGCAACCGAGGGGGGGATGAATTAATAATAAAGAAAACTACCTAATGCTGCCAGCCTCCTCGCACCTTGGTGCTCCTCTGCTTCCTGCTCTCAGCAGTCCCTGGGACACCCTCAGAGACTCCATATCCAATCCCTGCGCTGTTCTCATGCTGCATGAGAGCGGCTCGGAGATTGGCCTGAGCGGGCTGGTTTAACGCTCGCTCAGGCACAGGTAGTTTGTGCTGTTTCTCCACTCGGCTGTGGAAGACAGCTGGGATGGAGAAACCTAACTGTGCATGTCTGTTTGGCCGGCCTAAGACGGCCAGCCAAACTGACATGCGAACTTATAAGTGCACTCCACTCCAGTACTCCTCCCTCCCATGGCCCGGCCTGCCCCTCCCAGCACACGCTTGGCTCAGCCAACAGCTGAAAAATAAAACGATAATAAAATATAATTTTATTTTTCAGCTGCTGGCTCTGAGCCAGTGGGGAGACGCTCCTTGCCATTGAGGAGGAGCCGCCGCAAGCTGACACTGACATATGTGGTATATTTCATTAAGTAAATGGTTGTATTTTCAGTGTGGCTAATTACATTAACGCATCTTCCTCTAGCTTCCACCATGACCAATCAGAAGTCTAAAATGATATGTGTCTAAGATTGGCTCCCTCTAGTTGCCAAACACACATAAGGGTCAAAAAAGAAAAATGGTATACTGTGGGAACAAATTATCTAACACTAATTTAACACAGTGAATACTTAAATTAGTCACCGGTATATCTATTTATCACCAATCATGGTTTATTCATTAAATTAGGAACAAGCTCAATGACTCATATTCTGGGTACTCATACCTGGGACCAACATACAAATTTAAACATTATCATACATTAACATAACGACACATTAATGACAAAAAAACATAAACAAAAGGCACTTAATCATCTTCTTGGAAGCTTGTAGACAAACAAATACACAATAAACAATGTGGACAAGCCACCTTAAAGATAAGGTCACTTAAAGTGACACATGAGTTGTACAGGAGCACAGACATCCAATGGATGTTTAAGAAGACCCCTCACCCACCAACCTAGTTGGTGGCATGCTTCATCATTGGGGTCCCAGCTGGATTGCCGAATGCATCCCAGCTGTGCTTCAACGCCTGATTACAGCGGAGCGCATTTTGTGATGTGAAGTGAGTGCTTATGTGAAATGTGACTAAATGTTAAAAATGTCTCTAGGAAATGCCCTAATGAAACAATTTAATAGAAGGGTCCTAGGACATGGTTAAAAACATAGGCGGGATATAATGAAGGTAAAATTTGTACTTCAATATCCCTAAAACTGTAGGTCAACTAGTTTCAGCCTTCTGCAATGTTCGTGAGACTTTCGTCAGGACCAAAGTGAAGTGGCTAAAAAGTGGAGTAGCCACTGAGGTGCATGTATCAGCACACGTACTAAAGTGTGGTGGGCACATTGTACTTACAGACCCGTCAAGGTAGGTATCTGTAAAACAAAAAGCATAAGCATATATGCCCTACACTATTCCACACTGTGTTCCAGCTTTCACAACAGACTCATATGTCTGGCGCTTGAAATTTTATACCACTAATGTGTGACTCAATAATTTATTACACAAATAGCTAGACTAGATTGCAGTCATACAACACCCCCTGACTAGAGCATCAAACTGGTGTGTTTTTGCCTCTTTTCCGTTCTTCCCATCTTTATTTTACTTGTGCATCTATTAACAAAGCTAGGAGATTATCCTTCCGTCCATTCACAATCTAACACGACAGGAAGTGGTTCGTAGCACACTGTGCCTTCACGCTACGACGTTTCATAAGGTTAGCACACTAGCTTCCGTAGTCACGTGTCACACGTCTTCTGACGCTGACACGCCCACACCAGGAAGCTAAATACAGCGAACTCACCGATCACTTGACCAGCGAGATCCTGACCGAGAGCAATGCAGGTTTGAATAGCGGGAACTCCTCCTTGATGAAGTAAGTGCACTTGCTTTTACGCTGCTGCGTTAAAGCACAACGGGGCCCCCGGCCTCTCAGACGCTTTCGCGCACACTCACTGTTCCTCTCAACATCTTCTCCCGCCTGCAGTGTGTGACTATAGGAAGGTTCCCCTTGGCAGGATCAGTACGTCAGCATATCGTAGAGTTAAAGTAAGGCTCCTACCCCTGTTCTGATTACCGCCATATCATAGGTGTATGTTGTGTCAATACGCTATGTGCCTATCATTTCTTTTACTAAGCGCATCAATTAGATTGAAGCTACATCTGTGGGCACAACTTTATTCGTGCTCATTGATCGCGACATTTGCCCCACACATAAAATATGGTTACATGCACTGCACGCGCTTAAGATATCGCGACTTTGACCATAGTTCACATTTAACCGCCTTTCACATCAAGGCTGATTATTAAGTATCATTGTGACCACGCATGGTATTTCATAATATGATTACTTCGCACATTGTGACCACGCATGGTTCCTATCAAAATAACTATCATGCATGTCTGTCACCATGCATGATGTTTCTAGTTCACTTACAGCTTGGTGCACTACAGCTCATCGAGGAGCCCCAGTGAGCACAGCCATTTATTTCCAAGCATGCGAGTAAGGATATTTAATGTCTCATGTATGAATGTCTTTGAAGATGTATGCTTTTTGTTTTACAAATACCTACCTTGACGGGTCCGGTCCGTAAGTACAACGTGCCCGCCACACTCACAGCACACTTTAGTACGTGTGCTGATACATGCACCTCAGTGGCTACTCCACTTTTTAGCCACTTCACTTTGGTCCTGACGAAATCCTCACGAACATCGCAGAAGGCTGAAACTAGTTGACCTACAGTTTTAGGGATATTGAAGTACAAATTTTACCTTCATTATATCCCGCCTATGTTTTTAACCATGTCCTAGGACCCTTCTATTAAATTGTTTGATTAGGGCATTTCCTAGAGACATTTTTAACATTTAGTCACATTTCACATAAGCACTAACTTCACATCACAAAACCCGCTCCGCTGTAATCAGGCGTTGAAGCACAGCTGGGTTGTATTCGGCAATCCAGCTGGGACCCCAATGATGAAGCATGCCACCAACTAGGTTGGTGGGTGAGGGGTCTTCTTAAACATCCATTGGATGTCTGTGCTCCTGTACAACTCATGTGTCACTTTAAGTGACCTTATCTTTAAGGTGGCTTGTTCACGTTGTTTATTGCTTAACCAGGGGAAGAGGACATAGCCCCATTTAATTCTTTCCTCCCTCTCTTGTTGTTTATCATTGACAAACAAATACAAACATAGCAATTTTGTAACTTCACTTCAGTCTTCCAGGTGCTTTTAAATGTGTGTGGCTGTCTCCAGAAATGAACACACAGTCCACATTAGGAGGTAGTCTTTAGGGAAAACCACACATTGAGGACATACTTCTCCCCTATTCCTTTAGTGCGTGTCCCAATGATTTATTAATGTGTTTCAATTTCAAGGGCTCCTCCAACAGAAAATGTTGACGCTTTTCGTCCCTTTCGCCTGTGGGCCTCTTCAGGACAATGGAAGAGTAGAAGTACTATAGCTGTGTCACCATCACAGCATTCAGCCCAGAAACCTGGAGTGAGAGCAACAAATTATCAAGAGGCAAGGCGTCGGTAAGCATCCGCACATGCAGCCTACTAAATAGGGGCCAAGGCACAAAGGCAACAACCGCCTGTCATTAGCAGGAAACTCCTGAAACTATTCAGAGTGGGATGAGGAATGCTGACAGCCAGTCTGCATTCACTGAGGTGGCCGTCACGTAATGGACAAACAAAGGGCCCACATTCCTGTGAGTCTCTAAAGAACATGAATGTTAATCATCACTGAACAGCAATAAAGTTCCCAGTCTTGATGCTAGACAAAGTAAAATTTCAATGTCCAGCCCTCCCCTAGCAAGGGGACCAGAGTGCAAAAAGCTGACTCCTACTGAAAAAAAGACTGAATGTGACTATTATCCTAGGAATGGGTTGTACTCATGGAATGCCTGTGTTCTACAACCCCCTGCAAAGAAGTTTAAGCCAGCTGAAATGTGGCCCACTGTAACTAATTCTGCACCGTATCACTCTATGTGCCTATAGCAGGTACCACAACACAACTCAAAGCTTTCTGGGCCACCTCTACTACAGAGTTACAGGTATGGGCACCTGTTTGCGAGGTGCTCATTGCTGCTCATAATACTTGTGTCTGAATCAAGGAAATCTGTCTGGTTGGTGATTATATATAGCAGAGATGGGAAATCTAGCCATGGAATTTTTGGTGGAGGGACAACTTTCATAAACTAATCAACAAGAGAGGTCATTAAAGCACAGACTGAATACATAGATTTTTTGTTTTTTAGATCTTTAGTAAAAAGGATGAATCTAAAGACCACAGGTCTGTATACAGCTAAAGAAAAAAAAACTTAAAATACCTCTTTGGATCCAACCCCTTCCCTAAGTCTCCATTGTCCGGAAAAAAAGAGAGAACTGATGAACTCTAAACAATGCCCATAAACTCAGTAACCAGCACATTTTTAGATAAAATGATTTATCATGATTAGATATACGGAAGAGTTTTTCCCCAAATCTCATTCAATGAGTGAGTTTTGATTTATTGAGAAAAATCACTAATTATGCCTGTGTAACCTATGCTAGAGCGGGAATCAGTTTAAATAAAACTACGGTTTACCATCACAAGCACATAGGGCTGATTCCCACTTTTGGTGCTGTGGCCCAACCGGTCAACGGACCTTGGCCGTTGTAGTTGAGAAGATCAGGAGGAAATCATCACATCAATATTAATCACAATTTCTAGTACAGTCAATAATGAGATTTTTAAAAGATTTTTAGGTTTTATTTCTTCAACGTTTAGTAGATCGTTTTTAATCAGAATCGTAAGTTTTATTCGTATTAATCTCAAAATAATCAATCTTTTGCGGAATTGATAAGGAAATGATTGGTAATTCAATAAAAATACAATGCATTAAGGTGTTCCATAATGGAAGAAATCCATATTCTGAGAATGGGGTGAAAGGTGTCAGCAGGAACTCATAAAGAGTCAAGTTCAAAAGAGAGTGAGATCAAGCATAAAGTTCAAAAATATATCCAAAGGTCATCAATCGATCAAAGCAGAACTTTCCATAAACAGACGTTCAAGACTCTCAGTAGAGTCCCAAAGCAAAGGTAGTAATGCAAGGGAAATATGCAGTAGCAGAATCAATAGGATGGCAGAAGAGTCGGGGAATGGCATGGAAAAGCATGAAAAAGCACGTGTGAGAGTGTTAACTTACTCTAGGAACACGTACTATTATAAACAGTCAAAACGCATATTCTCCCCCTCTCGTCCAATCATCTTTCAGGGTTCTTCCTAGGAACAGGTTCCTCTTCTCATGCAAATACAATAGTGTACAGACGGTAATCTCTGAGTGTGCAACTTTGTTATTTTAATATAAACTACACATAAGGCTTCTTCATTCTGATCATCCTTTCCCCGAATGGAACTACATTTCTAACCTTCTAATGAAGACAATGGTATGTTAGCTAACAATGGGCTATGTAAAAGTCAAAACATCTGCAGTAACCAAAGAACATTATTTTCATAATTTCATCCTCTGGTAAAAAAAATATGTATGTTAAAGAGGTCAAGTTCAGTTTATGTACTGCTATCTGTGTGATTAATCTTCATAATTCAACTGAATAATCGATTCTAAACAAGTATTTTGAATTCTTCTTTGTATAAGAAGAAACATTTTGCAGAGATATGTGAAACATTTATTTCATAAAAACATGATCATGGAAAGGTCAGGAATTAAATATTTAATGTGTGCATCAGCAGATTTTAGTCAAACCACTTTCTAAGCAATGCTGCTTCAAACTGTTTTGAGGTCTTAGTACGTGTAAGTGTGGCTAGTTACTACATTTTGCACTTTGTTCCTTTTAAGTCTGCACGTTCATATCACAAATATATTTTAACTATATTATTTTGCATTTTGCTGAAAATGCCTCTTTGATCCCCCGATGGTTATCTTAACCATCACATTTACACATGTGGGTATCCATGAAAGCTCACTCTCATCTTCAGTTGAGTCTTCTCTATTTCTTTTTCGACTTTTCAAATTGTTTTGATTTTCTTTATTTTTCATTTATGCAATCATTTAATGCTATCTCTCTCTGTTCTAATTTTCCTGCTCTTTCGTTTGTTAATGCAATATCTACAGCCTTTAAATAAAGCAAACAAGGAAAATAAGTAAAGCCCTATTATTAATATTGCATAAAAATAGCTTTCAGGATTCCTCCTCCTGCAGTGGTAAACTAATTTATAATGGTTGAAACTCCTTTTCCAAAGTTTTCTAAAGCTCTCTAATGTCTCTAATGGTTCTAATTCAGGTTTCAAATCAGATATGTTCTTTGCAAATTCTTGTATTTTCTTACTTTCGTCTGGTATAAAGGCACAGCAATGCTGAACTTTTAACATCTTGCAGACGCCACCTTTTTCTGCGAGAAAAATGTCTAATGCTAAGCGATTTTGCAAAACAATGGATCTAATAGCTACTAATTCTGTCTTCACAACGAATAAAGCTCCAGAAGTGCTGATTGCCAGCTTATCGACAACTGTTAGAAGTTTTCTAATCTTTTCATTATCCATTATGGCTCCTACTGGTGGTATAATTGCATCTCCCACTAATTGAGTTCCATCTTCAGCAATATGGGTGTGTCTGTGGGATGGTGTCATTGTCAAAGCATCTATACGATATACATGATACATCTCAGAATACAGTACAGCTAAAAAGCAAATACCCTCCCAATCAGCTGGCAATTGGAAATAAGCATCCTGTCCACAATCAAAATAAACTCCTGGAGTGTCTGTTTCTTCTCCCTGTAAAATTTGCCATGTACCTCCCATAATTTCAAATGTATGTTTGCAACTACTAATTCCCACATGTCTGGTTCTACTTTGCATTCTTCTTTTGTTAACACAGATTTTCTCTTCCTGTCTCCTATCTAATTTCATCTTTGGATGAACCATTTTCTTTTTAAACTCATCTTCTTTCTTCCAAACGTTTTTCAAAACATCTTCCTTTCTATTCTTACTATGTGTAATGTAAGTGCTTCTTCCTTCTGATGTCATAATAAATACTTTCTCTAAAGGCTTTATTAAGCAGGTTAGACTGCTTGCATAAGCCTTAACATTATCTATAGGCATGGATGGTCTAAAATAACACCAAGCTGTGTCCATTTCTTTTCCTTGCGGATGTAAATTCATACTTTGTTACAATGGTACTCTAGAAAGCACTAAATCATAATTTGAGTAAAAATATTCAGTGTTCTCGCCTATATAGTAATGTAAGCAAAATACTACATGTGATTGCATATGATATTGGTACATGGTGATTAGTAACCTCTTCTGCAGCTGATGACGGTAAGGGGGCGCAGACATAACAGTCTTTTGCGTCCATAGCCTGTGTGTACTCTTGCACTAATCTAGAATAAACATTAGTTTGTAATCATCTCTTTTGTAATTCGCAAATTATGCTTTTAATTGCTCTTCATCTGTTGTGTGTATAAAGGTTGCAGTTACATTTGTAGATCTAATCGACTTATCAGATGTAAAATAGAACCCTACTAATACTATTGCAATTACTGCTACTAGAAAGACAATACCCATAATAAATTTGCATCTATTTCTAAGGCAACACGTTTGTCTGCAGTCAGATTGTTTAAGCAAAAGTGTACAGCAACAAGTTAATATTTCAGTTCAGATTCTTCTCAAGCAGTTTTCTTAAGCAGTTTTTTCTAAGCAGTCTTGTTTGCACAGTCTTTTATTTTCAGATAATCTTCGCATAGTTAATCTTAACCCTACTCTGGGGGATATTCTCAAGAACGTGCGATAATCATCACCAAAATAGGTTAACACATTTTTTCACATTGCAGTCTATCGCGGGAAAATAACTCTGTGTTAACGTCGTATTCTCAACACGGCGGTAACATGCAATAGTTTCCCGATAACGCGTCAAATGTCCGCAATAAAATTACAGGGACAGCGATAAAAATCTAAACTCGAACATGAAAAAGGTTGCGATGGGCCCAACTGCGATAAAAAATTCAGCGATAAGCAGCGCCAGGCCTGCAAGTCCCACAAGTCAGGTGGGAAAAACCACTATAAACATCGGCAACAAAAAACACTAACAAAACACAAACAACTGCGAAGCACCATGGAGGTAGCCGGAGCAAGTACAGAGGACAACCAGAACCCCACAAGCCCCATGGAGGACCAGCCTGGGACCTCGGGGACAGGGAAGGGCAAGGAGAAGAATAAGAGGAACCCCCGTTTCAGTACGCAGGAAAACCAGATCCTCATTACGGAGGTGATAGAACACCACCACCAACTGTTCATCACCTCCACTGTGTCATTGGCAACTAAAAATACAATATGGCAGTCCATCTTGGCGAAGGTGAATGCAGTCGGAGTGAAGAGAAGGGAAGTGGACGACTGCAAGAAGCGCTGGACTGATGTGAAGTGCAAAACCAAGCTGAAACTCGCAGCCAACCTGAAAGCAGCAATGCAGACTGGAGGTGGGAGTCCAGCGACACACCAGGAGCTGGATGAGATGGAGGAAATGGTGACCCAAGTCATCATTGGGGAGACGGTGGCAGGAGTTGGGGGACCGGACACTGCACAACATGACCTGAGCCAACAGCAACAGGGTGAGTAACGACCAGGGACTGGGGGGACGGGGAGGAGATGGGCACAATGGCACACATGCACAATTAAGTATAGCACATCTGCGGACAAATCATGCCCAAGAGTCACAACTCCGACCAAGAGCCCAATTTACCCAAGTCTGCAATATCTCAGCACTGTATAAACACAGAAGTGAAAGGCACACCGCCTGAAAGGGATAAGGGCCAGCCAAATCAGAGCTGAAGGGGCAACACACCCACAATGCAGCACACACACAAAAGAATCAGAGCACCTCAACATTGACAACAATGTGGTACAAACTGCAACACTTTCACAACAGAACAGAGGACACAACTGCTGCCGCTTGTGTGTAGAAAATGGCCATTCGCATTTGGCATAGCAGGAAACTGTGAGATGATAATGTACAAGTACAACCTCACATCCCTGATGGTGTAGAAATGTCAACTGTCCCACATCAAATAGGCATCTCCTCACAAACAGTCACAATGTACATTGTCATGCAGTCTGTTAGTAAACTTGTACAATGCGTGAACATACATGTGAACACAATGTCAATCTGCATCACCCCTTCACATTGCAGAGGGAGAATCAACACCTCCTGCAGAGCAGACCCATCAACTTAGCACTGATGATGAAGAGGACCTCCCCAACATCGACACCGACGCCCTCCAACAGCTCATGGACAGCTTCGGCACCCCACCACCAGGAGCAGGACAGCACAGCTGCATCGAGGAGACCCCACCCCCTGCACAGACCACACAGCAGGAAGCACCTACCACCACGGCTGGCTCCCAGGACCCCCACGACCAACACATGGCATTCCAACGCCATGTGTTAGGGTGCCAGGAGAAGATGGCTGATCAGCTGCGGGTGGGGTTCGACCTCATGGCAGCCAAACTAGATGCCATACGTGGGTGTCTAAGTCCCATCAGGGACGACTTACAGTCCCTAACGGACACCCACTGTCCGCTCCATGCTCTCCAACAATCCATGGCTGACATCGCTGGAGCCATGACTCTGAGCCAAGAACAACTGTCTAGTCAGAGTGGCTCCAGCGATGTCAGCCGGGAGTTGGAACACATAAGGAGAATGATGGAGAGCTTGGAGCGGATTTAGGCGGAAAGAATGTTTGCCACGGCTGCACACCAATGAGATGTAGCTGGGATCTTCCATGCCCTGCAGATCCTCGTCATGGCTTTGCCGCCACAAGGCCTGGCGCGGATAAATGCTGCTGCTACTACTCCATCCACATCTCCGCCCCCTGAAGTGTCAGTGCCACACAGTGCGGCAGACATTCCACCTCCGGCCCCTGATGTGTCAGTGCCACACAGTGATGCAGACTAAACACCACCACCCACATGTGAGGCACCTGACACATCAGAGGACGAAGATGATGATGAATCTGGCTTTGTGGTAAGAATGAAGTGGTAGCATTCATCTCCGCCATATGGCCTGTATCAGCTTGGTTCTGCCCTCTGCATCATGCCCTGGAATAACACCTTCCACTGTCCCCCGATACACTCAGCGACACTCACCTTGGACCTCGACATGGACTGCCATATTTGGTTTGGTTACCAATGACACAGCAATCACACTGCGGACTGAAGTCTTCCTCTTCCGATGAACTTGTCAATCCCTAAAGGACTCTGGCTGGCCCTCCACGGGGCAACAATGTAAAGTGGGTTTTGCATGGCCCTGTACTGGTCCAGCTTCAACACTCCACTGAATGCGAATAGAAACATTTTAATTCACACAGATGTGTCATGGCTATGATCAATCAAGTATGAAAGTATGGATGAATGTAGGGACAGTGATTCCACAAAAAGGTACTCCCTGGGTAATGCTATCAATGCGCATGTATGGCTGTGACCCAGATAGGCAGTGAGACACACATTGTCATTCAAATCAACACTCATCACAGTTGAATACAAGTGAAGGTGCGTAGACTTTATTAGCATATGCGTGTCAGTACGGGCAAGATAAGTGCCACAACATGCAGACCAATGCAGCAGTATGTCAGAATGAGGAACGTTGCCAAGCGCTGCTGTCCACTCCGGGGGAGTGCCTCACCTTTCACAGGTGTGTGTTAACCCGCGTTGTTGTCCGCTCATGTATTCAGAGTCCAGGCGAATGTAGCCATGTCCACTGTTGTTGTGGGATATGTGACCAGATCTCCAAGATGCAACAAGGTGTCAGGACATGTGCAATGGGTTCCAATCTGTTGTGGCTGCAGGTAAGTAGTTACTCGTCCATGAAAGCGATTGCAGCTTCGCAGGTTATCATTTCCAACATGAGGTCGTTGTCGACTTCATCAAACAGGACAGCGAGGCAATGCATTAGCAGGTCTGGACAGATGTGCTGCGTCGACCCCCTTTCACCAATTAGCACTTCAGCCCAATAGGGGAGCGGTTCAATGTGGTCACTGCACACGAGGAGTTGTGCAATCTCCCAGGTCCAGCTGCCAGCATGTATGCCAAATATCAAGGCATCCCATGAACGGGTATCACTGTGACACTCCTGGCCATGGGCCAACAGGGGGTGCACACACATGTCAAAATCCAGTTCAGCCACCGTCCTGTTGGATAGGCAGACATCCATGGACCACTCGAATATGCACGATTGACAATGCAACACAGGCTGGACGCAGGTGACGTTGGCAAGGCAGAAGCTTAGCCAGTAACTGATCCGCAGCACTGCCAATGGCAGTGACCCCAGTAAATGCAGCATACGTGCATGGTACAGTTCCATGTGACAGGGGTTGTGCATGTGTCCGGGATGTTCTGCCATTGCGTCAGTGGCTCTGGTTGAAGCGGCACTGTTCTGACCTGCACCAGTTCTGTGGATGAAATGCCACAGCTCGGATCAATGAGTTGTTTTAGTGTGCAACGGTTGTACGCCTGGGATGGTGTGGGAGTAAGTGTGAAGGCCATTCCATGCAAGATAACTTCGAGCAAGGACTTCTGTATGTGGGGTGTGTATACGTTTGTCTTTCGTCGGGCTGTGCGTAGTGTACGAGTCGTCATCAGCTGCTATAGTATCTGACAGGGGGTGCCGGGCACATGCAATTCCGAGGTCGGAGGTGCAGATGTGCTTCCGCCTGATAGTTCAGACAATGGAGCTTTCATCCCTAATGTTAGTTTGTCATCTGCTTGCATTCAGGAAATGTGATGTGGCTTGTTGGGGGTGGGGTGGGATGCGTGCAACTTTGGGATTCATGTTTGACATGACTTGCATGTGGCAAATGAGCGGCATCATTGTGTGTTACGTTGTCTCACAGTTGCTCCTCCCTCCCCCCGAGCCTATTTACTTGTGTGCACTGCGCGGTTGCATCACTTGCACTCCTACGGCACACCATTGTCATGCCTGTCTGCGCATGTCCACAAGCCTGACAACGACACTGTGATGTTGGCCATTGAAGGTGGGCGGCCACGTGAGTGTAGGCCTATGGTGAGGATAGGGCGGATACAGATGTAGAGTTCATGCCTGGCTGAACTCGCGCTGCGATCAAGGCTAGGCATTTGGCACATGCTGCGGCAATACAGATACACACAACACTTGGCATGTATGAGCCAAGACCCTGAGTGGTCTTGCGCTCCTTCATTTCTCCATTAGTGCGAGCCTGCCCTCCGGGTGCATGCTACATTACAACATTGTCGATTGTGGGCCGGGTGGCGCCGACACTACAACAGAGACACACGCATTAGTTACTTCCTTGTCCAGGCCAGAACTGAACCACGCCCAGAGCCCCGGGCAAATTCTTCACACCCCTACGCTGGTCTGGCCTACGCCGGCCCAGCCCACTCCGCTTACACTTACAGGGGGGACGACAAAGCTACGTGTCCAAGGTCTTACCCACTGCCTGAGGTGACATGGTTGTGGCCGCTGTCCACAGCACAATGTAATGTGGTAGGGCCTGGGGCCATCATGCATACATAATGACCACACAGACACACTTAGATAGATAGCGGAACTGGCTACCTTTTTATTACCAGGGTCACATATCCAGTGATGCCTGTGCTGGATGGGTGTGGGGTGAGTGTAAGCCAGCCCTCAGGGAGTGATTGGTGCTGGCAACAACTAGAATAGTGATCAACGTTTCACACACACAAGACTTAATCAGGAAGGGTCCATGACTTGTGGTGCACTGAGGTAGGGGCACCATCTCTGACATTACACACAGAAGACTCAATCATAAAGGGTCCATGACTTGTGGTGCACTGAGTTAGTGGCACCTGAAGAGCTGAGCAGGGTATCAAGCTGATGATGGCACCCAAGACAGGTGTGAGCAACTTTGATAGGCTGGCTGTAAGACTCCTCCGAATCTGGCAGTTGTTGGTTGGAGGTGGTCCTGGCGGTGGTGGCGGGTGTGCAGCCAGCGATGATGGCGTGTCCTTGCACGTCAGGATTGGATTTGATATGTGTGGGCCCTGCTGACCACAGTGTAGGCTGGAGGCAGCGGTCAGCAAGGGCCCACAGCCACGTGGCATTGACTTGAGCTGCACAGAGTTAGTGGCACCTGAAGCGCTCAGCGGGTGCGCAGCCTGCGATGATGCGTCGTCCGGGCGGGCCGCACTGGAAGCGATGTCTGTTGCCTACTGGACTGTGCCATCAATGAATCAAGACTCAATTTGAATTGGGGGACCTGCTGACCGCAGTGTAGGCCGAAGGCAGTAGTCAGCACACACATAACTCCGTGGTGCTGTGCCGCTGGGTGCGATGGGGGCCTGTGTTCGGCTGAGGAGGTTGGCGGTCACAGCGGCGGACTCGTGGCAGGGTGAGGGGCGCCGCCCTGGCAGATGCGTTGGCCTTCCCGGAAGTGAACCATGCCCAGAGCCCCGGCCTATTTATTCACACTGCTACACTGGACTGGCGTACGCCGGCCCAGCCCACTCCGCTTACGCTTACAGGGGGGGGACGACACAGCTACATGACCGAGGTCTTCCCCACTGCCTGAGGTAACATGGTTGCGTCCACTGTCCACAACACTACAAACACCAGCAGTATATGTCCACATGGACATGTCTGTGCTCTGCATACTGAAGTCTGTCCAGCACATCACCGCCACACTTGGCATTGTGTACATTCTTATTCATGGGTGACTTGCCTTCTTCACACATACTTGGTTCCCACCTCTCCCCACATTCTGCAATTGTGGCTGAGGGGCCATGCCGTTTTTGGAAGGTCAGCGGTCTTGTTCTGCGCTGCCTGGGTGGTAGTCTGGGGGGGAGGGGCCGGGGGGGGCCTGGGGGTGGTGGCGGTGGGTGTTGTGGACCTCTTGGGTCTCCGAGCTGCATGATCAGTAGCTCCATGTCATGTGTTGGTCTTCAGATGTGGCTGTGGGCTGGGCTCCCTTTCATACTGCAGGTTGTCGTCCTGTTTAACACCAGTAAAAGGCAGATGTTAAATCCCTGCTGCTAACGCGCCTTATCGCCTGTATTTGGATCGCATCGCAGATCTAGCTGGTCGTTGAGAATATCGCGAAGTGGTGTTTTCATGTGTTTTTGCACGGGAACGCCTACTCTGCATATCATTAGCGTTAGTTGTCGCTCTCATCCGTGGCGATGTTTTTTGCGGCAGCTATCGCTGGAAAACTGGTGATATCGGCAGTTTGCAACAGCTTGAGAATAGGGCGAAAAATCTATCGCCACTTTTGCGGCGCTAAAGTGCCGATAAATCGGCGATAAGTCCTTGAGAATATGCCCCTCTGCGTTCTTCTAAAATGTTATCTCAAATTTTCTACTGCAACCTTAGGCCTAGGTAAATTTTCTTATAACAAAAAATATTTTATTTCAATCTTTTGCACTTTTAATCAATATTGTCTAAAATGTCTTTCAAACATTTCTTTTCAGAAAATATTTTCAAACAGCTTAATTCAAATCTTTTGTTTCAGAGTGACATCATGGAGGTTTAAACAGTTCAGATTTCACGTCACAGTTCTTCCACTGACACATTCAGCACTTCGCACAGTACATCCACTCAGGTGCAGAATACCTTCAACAAGACACTCTTGCTCTTTTCAATCTTCTCAGTCTTTGTTGATCTTCCTCTGTGTCACATACACCACTTGACTCTGACTCTTCAGTGATTGTCGGTGGCATTCGATCAACTGACATACTTGTTTTCTGTCTCCTTTGCCCATAGTTTTGTGGCCACTCAATGTTGCGGGTGACTCTTCTTCTCCCAGTATTTGTTTCTTCACCCAGATCCTCTGTTTGTTCTGCTGTTGCCTCAACTGTTTGCTCAAATTGAGGTTTGGCCTCTTCTTTTATGTCAGAGACTTCAATGCCACTTTGTGAAATCACAGGAATTTGTGTTGGTGCGACTGTCTGCGACTCTTCACCCCTTGTTTCTCCTTGTTGTGGTGATTCTTGTGAAACCGCTCCTTGCAGTTGTTCAGCTTGCTGTGATGTAATCAGCTGTGCTCTACGTTCAGGCACAAAGAACACTACTTTTTCATGTGGATCTCTGACTTTTCGAGTGTGAGAAGCATGTACCCTGTTTTCTTTTCCGGAACACTTAACAGCAGTGTTTGTTATTAAAATCACCTGGAAGGAGCCTTTCTATCTCAGTTCTAGACAAGTCTTCCGAACGTACTTCTAGATCACGACCCAATCTCCAGGACTGAGGTTGTGGCACTTTTCTCAGTGCAGGTCTTGTGTGGTAGCTTCAACCTGGTGAGAAACAGAACACACCAAATCAGCCATTCCTTTGCAGCAATTGAGTATCATGCCATCTGTGATGCTCACAAGTGTATTTGCAGGCACAGCTGGCAGTCTCATCTTACACCCCCTCAAGATCTCATGAGACGATAACCCGGTCTTTCAGTCTGGGATACTTCAGATACTCATGAACACCAAAGGTAAAGCATCAGGCTACTTCAGTAATGTAGAAGCACGATTGTTTGCCAGTCATGGTGCCACTAAGCTGTTCGACGTTACCAGAGGCTTCAGGTCGATACCTACAGTGCAATCTCTGCTCAATCTGTAATGCAGCACAAAGCATCTTCAAGAGCTCATTATTGAAATGAGTTCCACGATCTGACTCCAGAGGAAACCAGAATTCCGCAGCTTGGTATTAACTCTCTCAAAAACAGTTTTGCTACAGTGAGACTGTTGTTTCTCCTTGTTGGGTAGGCTTCCACCCTCCTAGAGAAAATGCACACTACAACCAGGACATATCTCAACCTATTGCAAACAAGCATCTCGATAAATTCCATCTGCATTCTGTTGAAGGGACCACCTGATCTCCCTATGTGACTCAGTGTGATGGGTGATATTTTCCCTACATTCACTTGTTGACATGTTACACAATGATGACACAATTCTTCTGCAAGCATCCTCCTGGGATTAAACCAATTTTGCCTGAACAACCTCACCATTGCACCTCTCCCTCGATGTGTGTATCCATGGAAGTGTTGTGTCATAGGAAACAGAAAGCTATCAGGCAACACTGTTTTCCCATCAGTTGACATCCAGATATAATTTGTGTTTTTCTCACAACTTGCTCTGATCCAACCCTGCTGCTCTGCTTCTGAAACATCTTTCTGTACTCTTTTGAATTCCTCCCATGTGTCAACTACTGACATCAACATTGAAAAAACAGTGTCTTCTTCAGATTCACCTGTGCAAACACCAACTCCATTAAATGTGCAGGCCACTAATGCACAATACCATGCAACTTCGTCAGCATATCTGTTCTAAACTGCAATGTAACCATTGCCACTTCGGTGATCTGCACATTTCAATCAATCAATCAAAGTTCTTGAAAAGCACAACAAATCAACCGTAAGGGTCTAAAGGCCCTTGGGAAGGGGGAGTGTCTGCAGTTCAGTCGACGAGCCAGGTTTTGAGGTCCTTCCTGAATTGAGGCAGTGACATTGATTGCCTGAGATGCAAAGGTAGGGAACTACCACAACGTTTGTGGGCAACTGGAGCACCTCAAACAAGTTCCTCGCATGCTCGCCATTTCGTAATGGCGTTCAAGAGGATGTCATGAAACCTCTCTGTGACCATAACTGGCCAAAGTCATGGACCACACCAAACCTGTACTGAATACCTGTAAATATAGTCACTTTCAATTGGGCTGTCTATCTGCAAGCTCTTGTAAGGGCAATCAATTCTGCAGCTTTTGCTGAGGTAATACCTCAAAGCCATGAAGCTTCTACAATACCATTAATGGTGCAAACAGCATAAGTTTCTCTCATGATGCCTTCAATGTTTCTCGGATGTGAGCTATTAACAAAGAATATATAATCAGGCTCTTTCAGGAGTTGATCTTTAATGTCTGGCCTTGGCTTGGTGCATACATTCATGACATCTAGACAATCAGAATCAGAATCAGAATAAATCTTATTCAATATAAATAAATAGACCATAAAAGTACAATAAAAGAAATACATTAAAATACAATTAATATCCAAGTGTCTTTTACAATACATTATAAAGACAGTTCACATACAGCACAATCATGCCTGACATACTCCTATCCATGACTTCCAACTTATAATGTTATATATTTGAGTTGAAAGCGAGAGAAAGGGGAGGAGGGCGAAAACCCCAACTAAGGGTCTGCTAACTGCTCCTGTCAACCTGATTGTCAAGTCCAATGTGACGTCTAGACAATCATGTTCAACTTCACAGTGTTGAGGGGTTCAAAACTTGACATATTTTCAAAGACACGTTGTCAGATGATAGAATCTGTTGTTCATAATTGGTAAGCCAATTTTGAGTCATGTGCTGGGTTTTAGTTCGGGTGAGCAAAATCTAAACCGAGGAAGGGACCATAATAGTTAAAGGATGTCCCATCACTATGCTCTCACTCCTTTCGATACTGACACCGGCAGCGGCAACCGCTTTAAGGCAGCCAAGCAGTCCTGCGGGTACAGGGTCAAGGGTAGTCAAGAAATAAGCCACAGGTCTTCAAGCATCACCATGCATTTGAGTGAGCACTGAGAGAGTGCAGCCCTCCCTCTTACTGCAAAACAATGTAAACATCTTACTGTAATCAGGCATTCCTAGTGCCGGGACACAACAGAGACTTTCTCTCAACTCTAGGAACGTCTTTTTAACAATCGTTGTCCCATAAAAGCGGATCAAGCACATCTTTGTGTGTGTTAGCCTCAGTAAAGGCTTAGCCACTAGGGAAAATATAGTTATCCACTGCCTGCAGTGCCAACCATTCACAAAAACATCCTGACTTCTCTCTGTGTTTGAGGTGGATTCATTTAAAGAATCGCCTCCACACTCTCTGGTGACACTTTTCTCGCACCTTTCTCAATTGTATGTTCCTAGTACTGGACTTCTTTTTGACAGTATTGCAGTTTACCTCGAGTCTCTTTGTGTCCATTCTGGGCCAGGTGTTTCAATAAAGCAATTGTATCATGTTTACAAGCTTCTTGTGTCTCTGATGCCACAAGTAGGTCATCAATGTATTACACAAGGACTGAGTTGTAGGGCATCTGTAATGACTCCAGATTCTTTTTCAAGATCTGGTTGAAAATGGAAGGATTCTCTGTATACCCTTGTGGGACTCGGCACCATGCAAAAACTCTCTGTTATAATAAAAAGGAAAATGGAAACTGTGAATCTTCATGCAATGGCACTGAGAAGAAAGCCTGGCAGAGGTCCACAACAGGGAACCACTCTGCAGTACATGGAATCTGGAAAAGAATGGTGGCTGGATTCTGTACCTCGGGACAACATGGGACAACAATGTTATTACACTTTCGGAGATCCTGCACAATCCGATATTTACCATTGGACTTCTGTAAACCCATGAGTTGCACGGACTCCCAATGAGTTCCTTTAAAATCCCTTTCCTCAGCATATCTTCAATTATGGGGGCTGCTCCTGCAATTGTTTCTGGTGTCAAATTGTATGGTGGTGTACTTGTGATGGAGCAAGGTCTCGTAAGAAAGAGACTTGCTCGGAGGCAATCCGCTCGTTTAACTCATTAACAAGTTATTAAACGTAATCTGTGATTAACTAAAACGCACCACATGAACACGCGGGTTAGTGAAGCTTGCTTATGTGTGTACTAATGCGGATAACAATGAAAACGGACTAATACCGCTTTAAACGGGGAAACTGTTGTGCGCATGCGTCAACTGCATCTACGCAATATGACGAGCTAACGCTTGGAGGGAAATTCTAGCGCATGAGCAGAAGACACTAAAATGGAGTCTTGAAGACTCGCGTGCATGGCATCTGCTTAGCTGAAACTAAAACAGGCTATTTTACTAATGCTAATGCGGGGAAAGTATTAATAAGAGAATGGGAATAGAGTAGAGGTGGGAGGTATACAGTGAGACCATTTATTTTGTGAAAATAACATTTGTCTTTTGACTTTATTATTAGTGCGCATTTGGGCCTCTCTTGTATAACCGGACTAGATGAAATGACGCAATGCCTGCGCATGCCTACTGAGTGAAGCTATGAAGGTCAATGACGGAACACTTGAATGGAGGCCAGATTGGAGCGCCATGCCTTGGGAACGGATGGTGAAAAGTGCAGCAATGTGATGTTCTATTCTTTGTTGTGTCATTAATGTTGCAAACTGGATACATGTAGTGGATGGGAATAAAGTTTTGAATAAAAATTAAGGGGATGGGTTTGCGAACAATGGTTTAACAGAATATAGTGACATGTAAGCATGGTGTGATGATCATCCCCCCTTGCCTGACCAATTAGATTTTGTATTTTTACGATATTGTAACTTTAGTGGGTGGAACATGAGGAAACGAAGGTATAATTAAGGTAGCTTTAGTTAGTTAGTGAGAGACTGAGACGGAGATGCTGTCTGGGAGTCGGGAATGCTGTTGTTGGAGAGATGCTGTGAGGTGATGATGAAGACTCGAATGCAGATGCTGAAGAAGAACTTTCTATCCTAACTTAATTGGGTTAGATCAGAAGATCGCAGAAGAATCTCAAGGAGGAAGAGAGTGTCAGAGAGGGGTGCGACGCAATTCGTCGGTATTCTAGAGAGGTCATCTATCCTGTCCTGAATCCTGTCCTGAAGTCTTTGTCTCCTGATCTATACTGGGGACCCTTACCAGACCTTTGGCCAGGGGGTTGGTCTTTCACACCATTCTTGGTAATTATAATTTCACGTTATTTGCAAATGTTCTTTTCTCTCGGTCCTCTCCCTTTCTGAGCATTAATTATTGTATGAGTCCGAAGTATATGTTTTAATGTTTAATCAATTGAATTTCTCTCCTAAGAATGAGGGTGACTGCACTGTATTTTTGAAATGGTTCACATGCACTTAATTTAGATAAAGATTTTAAATCTTCCTGAGTCTGTGATTATTTTCGTCAAACCAAGAATAGTTAAGGGTTAAGTTAATTATCACCATCAACTAGTTCAACTAATGGTCCATCGACCAGAGGAAAGAACTTTTTGATTAGTGAGAGGTTAGTTAGGAGAATTAAATAACTAAACCTGAACATTGTGAAGTACAAATATACAACTTTAACCACTCCAGCGGTTTACTCAATGTGTGTGTTTTTATGGGCCCAGGTGAGTATATGGTAGTGGAGTATCTGTTGTTGGTTTACCGCTGGATCAGTTTTCTGGTAGCAGAGCTATGGTTATTATTGATTAGTTTGGTGATAAATATTGATTATTGATTATTGATTTATGTTTAACAAAAGAGTTAGCGTCTTGTTTTATGTTGTCCAGAATCCTGGGAAATGAATAGCGGGTGGTGACAGAAGCCACAATGCAGTGAGGTTACTCGTCTGTTGGAATAATACTGAGAAGCTTCGCAGGGCTGGCAGTATTAAACTAGGGACTATTCCGTATAAAAGTAGAGTGCGGATGATAGCGAAAGGGGTTCGCTGGTGGAACTTTGGTCTCATTTCCCAATACGGGTGACACTGGAGAAGTAACAGGTTCTCCGGAGCTTGAATGAAGAGTAAACAGGGGTTTTACTCGCAGTAGAAGAAGAGTAATTTCTGAAACTCAAGAATAAATTTAAATCTATCCTTTTGTTTAGTGGAACAGACTGAGTAGCGAATGTTTTTATGTTGTTATTAACGAAGAATTTTAATGAAAAGTATTAAGAAATAAGTTTTCGTATTACCTTGTGAAGGGAGGGTCAGTCGGTGGAGTTATACTGACGTCACAGAGAGCCGCGCTGGTATTGGTTGAAACAGCGGGAGTGAAACAGAAGCAGATTGTAAAGGAGGGGTCAGTACTGAGGAGTAATACTGACATCACAAAAGGCCGCGCTGGCATTGGTCAGACTACGAGCGTGAGCCTGAGTTTAATTGGTTGGCAAATAAAATCCGCGCTAGGATTGGTCGGAAAAGAATTGTATGTTGAGTCCTGATTTGACTGCGGGTGTGAGTCGTGCTGACATAGGACGCGACGTAGGTAATAGAGCTAGAAGATATACGGAATACTCTTTCCTATATCGAACCTCTGAAATGTTCGGAAGACCAAAGAAAATTACATTAATGAAGAAAATTAAAAATTTCTTTAAGAAAGACAAGCATGTAATGACTAGAGAGGGAATTCCTATTCCGCCACCCAAAACACCTGCTTCATTTATGATGATGGAGAAAGGATATCACACGTGTGTATGGTTGGAGAATTGGGTGGAATATACTAAAAGTGATGGTGTTTTGGCTTTTCAGGAGCATGGTACTTTTAATTTGAAGGTGCTTCAGAATTTGAGAGATAGAATGAATATGTTAGAACCTAATCCTAGAATGACACAGTATGAAGCTTTGGAAGATTGGGAAATTGAGGCATTTGATCGTGAAAAATACAGATGTGGTCGGAGATTTAGAGGATTTTTACCTAGATATTCGTATGAGTCAAGTGGAGATCAAATGAAGCGTTGGAGGAGAGCTGTGGTGACCGAGGGTTTATATCCAGTATTAATGGCTGAAGAACAGTTAGGAGGAAAATGTAAAGAAAAAACGAAACACATGAATACGATAGGTTATGGTGAATCAGATGATGAGCTGTTAGAGGATATTTTGATTAAAAACCCTCCACCGTACCAAGAAGCACCTAGTAAAGTTACCCCAAGTGCACCAGTGATAGGAATGCCTTTAACCCCACAAATCTTACATGATGTATCACTTAATAGAGTGTTGCAGGATAATGAGAGAGAAGCTTTAAATAAAACTAGAGAATAATTAGTTCAAAAAGTAAGCCAATTGAATTTAAATGCTGAAGCTTTGACAGTACCAGTGACTATTGGTCCTGTAATCCCATTATATGGAGATAAAAAGACTTGCCAGAAACCTCAAACTGTGACAATTCCGTAAACAAGTCCCAGAAGAGAAGTAGTAATTACAGATGATCAGACTAGTGAGAGTGAATCAGTTATTTCATTAATGGATCTCCCGAATGTGGAACCTTTAACTGAAACTCCGAAGAGAATTATACCTGCAAATTTGAGAGAAAAGAGATCTCTGGTTCCTATAGGAACTGTAAGTTCAACAGTAGTTACCCCTGAAGATATAGAGAGATGGGCACAGTAAATAGACAATCGGAACCCACAACCAAAGATTCTAGATATCAGTAAATTGAAAGTAGAGTTGGAAGAAATGATAACTGGCAATGTGAGCATAGAAAGATTGAATGTTTACAATGATGAGGAGTTATTATTCTTATGTAAAAGTATAACTAGAAGAGCAAGAGTATTTCATGAGAAATTAACAGAGGTTGCCTCAGAGATTGGAATAGATATAGGGAAATCGAAAATGTTGCAGAAACCATATCGAGTGGATTTTACTGACAAAGATTTAGAAAGTGTAAATGCTTCTGTTAAGAGACTACAGATAAAAGAGTTGATGAATATTTTGCGAAAATGGGGAGACATTGACAAATGGAGAATTAGGTGGATAAGAAAGAAAGAGGAAGTACAAGCAAGAGAAGCATCATCTGCATTTCCAGTGAGAGAATCAGATAAGGTTGAGAAATTGTGTCCAATGAGAGAAGTTCCTGGTGGTGGATATGTTCATGTCCCCTGGAGTAGACAGGATATTTTATCATTTACGAATGATTTTCCCAGGTTGAGAGAAAAGCCAGTTGAATGGTATAAACAGGTGGAAAGATTTGTGAAGGTTCAAAGGTTTTGTTGAAGGATCTGGATGGATTATTTGATATTGTAGTACCTGCTGATTTGTGGACAGAGTGTAAGATCACAGTTGATTGGCCAAGTGAGGAGTATGCTAGAGACCCGAAGACAGGAGCACCCTCAGAAGAGGTGATGAAGAAATATCACCAAGTAATTACTTACCTGAAAGGGAAAATCCCTCCTAAAGAAACAGATTGGGTAAAAATAGATAGAACAACCCAAGAGCCAAATGAGTCCGTACATGCATATTATGAACGGTTACTACAAGTGTTTAAGCAGTATAGTGGTTTTGAGAACATTGGTGATAAGGATATGGGACATTTTGTATATCGGTTTGTGTATGGTCTGAAACCGGAGATTAGTCAGATGATTCAACAGCACATGTTGTGCTGGCAGAGTAAGTCGATTGATGAAATTCTGAAATATGCAAAGTATTGTGGCGATGATATTGAGGCAAGGCGTAGGAAGCTAAAAGAGAAAATGATGTGGGCACAAGTAAAATTGGCAGAACAGCAGGAGAATAAAGTAAATACCCAGACTGATAATCAGATAATAGAGCAGAGTCAGAATGATCAAGCGGCGAATGGTGGTAAATTAAGAGGACGAATGAATAGAGAGGAAGCAAAGAACAAGTTTCCTTGTCATGCGTGCGGAAAGCTTGGACATTGGAAGAAAAAGTGTAAGAGTATTCAGAATAATAATGGGCCAAATCAAAATTTAATTCCACAGATGCAGAATGAAGTACTTATGAGTCAGCCGCAGCAGGTAGTTACTCCACAGTATCAGGTGCCACCAGCTCCTATGCCAAACTTTGTGAATCCTCAAAAATACAGTGCAAACACCGGATTTCACAGAGAAAGTGGTAAGAATAACAGAGTGGTTACACAATATTTTTTGCAGAATGATGAAGAAAATTTGGACTATGTACAATGACGGTGCCTGAGGGGGGAGGAAGAGGGGTGTGTGCTTGGCGCATCCTTGCCGATAGATCAGACAGGTCCATTTATTGATGGGAAAGTGCAGGGTAATGATATCACTTTTCTATTGGATACTGGTGCTAGCCAGTCTACTGTGAGAACAGCAGACATCCCAAACCTACCCCTCTCGGGAGAAACTATACAAGTTGTAGGAGTATCAAATCAACAGATTAGAACCCCAATCACAAAACCAATGGAGGTACATATCGGAAATTTTAAAGATATGCATCGGTTTGTAGTTTGCGATTCCAGTCCAGTAAATCTGTTGGGAAGAGATCTATTGTGCAAGATGAACTGCACGATCTATTGTACACCAGATGGTGTCGCTTTCCAAACCCCTGACGAAGATGTCATCTACAAAATGATGTTAGCTAAGCAAGGTACAGAAGTAGACGAGATGTTTTCATTGATAACTGAGAGTGAATTGCCTGAAGAGTTGAGAACTACAGTAAATCCAGAAGTGTGGGATTTTACAGGAAAGGATATTGGGCTAATGTCAAATGTAGATCCAGTTAAAGTGACGGTGAAAGAAGGTGCAGCTTACCCAAACACACGACAGTACAAAATGAGTCCAGAAGTGAAAGCTGGAATTGCCCCAGAAATTGACCGAATGATTAAACAAGGCATTTTAAAAGAGATAATGAGTAGTCCTTGTAACTCACCAATCATGGGACTTAAAAAGCCTAGTGGTAAATACAGGATAGTGCAAGATTTGCGAAAAATAAATATAATTGTAGTGCCTTGTTGCCCAGTAGTGTCAAATTCAGCAGTGATCCTTTATCAGATACCCTGGAACGCAGATTGGTTTACAGTAATTGATTTGTGCCAAGCATTCTTTTCTATTCCTTTGCACCCAGACAGCCAGTATCTTTTCGCCTTCCGGTTTGAGGATCGTATTTTGGCATTGTGCCGAGTTCCTCAAGGGTACACAGAGAGTCCCTCAATTTTTAATCAGATACTGAAGAAGTGTCTGGAGTCATTGATTATGCCCGGGAAATCAGTTCTGGTTCAGTATATTGATGACCTATTGGTGGCATCAAAAACACGAGAAGATTGTGTCACTGACACAATTGCATTACTGAACCATTTGGCCGAAGGAGGACACAAGGTGTCTCCAGAAGAATTGCAGTTCTGTCAACAAGAAGTTAGATATTTAGGGCATAAAATAGAAAGAGGAGTTAGAAAAGTGACACCGGAAAGAATAAAAATAATCAAAGAAATGGAGCTACCTCAGACACAAAAGGAGATGAGAATGTTTCTGGGAGTGGTTGGGTACTGTAGGCAGTGGATCAATAGCTTCTCCATGTTAGCAAAGCCATTGATACAATTAACTCGGAAAAGAGCGAAAGATCCCATCGATTGGAATGATGAATGTTTGGAAGCCTTTGTGAAACTACGAAACTGTTTATGTGAGGCCCCAGCCTTGGGCATGCCTGATTATTCAAAGGAATTTGCGTTGTTTTGTTGTGAGAGAGAAAATTGTGCACTTTCAGTTTTAACACAGAGACATGGACTGAGTCGACGTCCAGTGGCGTATTTTTCTGCCACCTTGGATCCAGTGGCTTCAGCCTTACCTGGCTGCTTAAAAGCAGTAGCTGCTACTTGTATGAGTCTGGAGCAAAGTGAGTCCATAGTGATGGGACATTCTGTAAAAGTCTATGTTCCACACTCAGTTGAGATTCTTTTGACAAGAACAAGAACACAACATCTCACTCCCAGTCGGCTGACTAAGTATGAAAATGTGATTCTGGGAGCCGAAAATGTGACAGTGATAAGATGTACGATAATAAATCCTGCCACATTATTGCCAGATCCATGTTGTGAAGAAGTGAAAGATGAGATTGATCATGATTGTCTGGATGTGACCGAATTGTATACTAAGCCCTGCCCAGATATAAAAGAAACACCATTGAAGGAAGCTGATCATGAATTATTCGTGGATGGGTCTTGTTTAAGAACTGAAGGAGGAGGATTAAGTGCTGCATATGCTGTATGTAAAATAACGGGGGTGGTTGAAGCATCCTGTTTACCGGGAGTCAAATCTGCACAAGTAGCCGAATTGGTGGCCTTAACAAAGGCATGCAAAGGTGGGAAAAATTGGAGAATAACCATATTTACAGATAGTCAATTTGGTTTCGGGGTTGTGCATGATTTTGGCCAACTCTGGATGCAGAGGGGATTTCTGACTTCTTCAGGATCTCCTATCAGAAACAGTAAAAATGTAAAAGATTTGTTGGAAGCATTACAATTGCCAAAAGAAGTAGCAGTTGTTAAATGCGCTGCACATCAGTCAGGAAATGACTATGTGGCGGCCGGTAATAGATATGCCGACCAAATTGCTCGATACTGTGCAAGAAATACAAAGTCAATTAACAGAAAAATTGAAACGGGTGAAACCAGCTGCCAACTTATGTTTTTCTCAGTTCCAGAAACATGGGATGAGGTCAGACAGTTACAGGAAGAAGTTGAGGAAAAAGAAAAGGAAATTTGGATAAAATCAAGTTGTACAAGAAGAACAGAAGATGAAGTGTGGGTGTACTTAGATGGCAGACCAGTCATGCCAGACTGTCTACTCTCTCAAATGGCAAGAGTATACCATGGGACAACACACATTGGCAGGGATTCAATGATCAGATTATTCAGACAAAGTTGGTACAATCCAAAGTTTAGGGTAGTCGCAGAGAGCCTTTGCCAAAGATGCTTAATCTGTCAGCAGCAGAACCCAGGCAGGAAGACAGTGGTTAGTTGGGGAAAGATTGGAATGGCAGAAGGACCCTTCACCAGACTGCAGTTAGATTTCATCGAGTTGCCTCTTTGCAATGGACTGAAATATGTACTTGTTATAGTGTGCCTGTTCTCAAGATGGGTAGAGGCATACCCCACTAGATGAAACGACAGTCTCACAGTTGCTAAACTACTATTGAGAGAGTTACTTCCTCGTTTCGGTTTTCCAGTCACTTTGGAATCAGATAGAGGACCTCATTTTAATAATGAGATAATTCGATTAATCTGTGCTGCATTTAACATTGAACAAAAACTGCACTGTGCTTATCGTCCAGAGGCTTCTGGAATAGTTGAACAGCTAAATGGCACAATCAAATCAAGATTAGGGAAGGTGTGCGCATCCACAATGCTGAAATGGCCAGATGCATTGCCTCTTGTACTGATGGGTCTCAGAAGTATTCCTGACAGAAAAACGGGATTGAGTCCACACGAGGTACTCATGGGAAGGGCAATGAGACAAGCATATATTCCTGGAAATAAATTGATGAATATAACTGATGATCTGGTATTGGACTATTGCAAAGGATTGGCTGAAATGGTGCGTTCTGTCTCTCATCAGGTTGGAGAAGACGCAGTTGAAAGACAGCCAGACCAAGCGCATGATTTGAATCCTGGAGATTGGGTGTTAGTGAAGAAACACGCAAGGAAGTCGTGTCTAGCACCCAGGTGGGATAAACCACGTCAAGTCATACTAGTCCCTACCACAGCAGTGAAGTGTGCAGGTTTACCAAATTGGATTCATGCTAGTCATACCAGAAGAGTTCCGAGCCCATCTGAACAACAAGAGCAGCCACTGACTGAACAAGCTGACACGTCTGAAGTTGAAAGCTGTGATGCTGTTGAATCTAGAGTGATAGATTCTGAAAGACAACTATATGACGAACAGCCAAGTAAGTACAAGTCAGGAGGAGTGGATACCAGTGATTGAAATACGTGATGCTGTTGTTGAAACAAGAAGAAGAACTGAATTAAGAAGACAGGAAGGTAGAAAGGTAAAGACATGGAAAGAAGAACACACTCAGGTAAAAATAAACAAAGCCATTCAAAAACCTGAGCAGGGAAAGATAGATCTAGAAGAACAAGTTCAGGTAGAAGAAGAACAAATCGAAATAAGACCTGAACAGGAACAGGTAGATCTAGAAGAACAAGTTCAGGCAGAAAAAGAACAAACTATAAAAAGACCTGAACAGGTGCAAGTAGAGGAAGGTCCAAATACAGAAAATACAGAACAAAGACAATCAGAAAGAGAAGAGGAACAAGAACAGATTGTGCCCAGATTAAGTGAAAATAAAAGAACTTTAGAAGGAGACGGAGAAGGTGAAAGTGCAGTTCAGGTCAAAAGAGTTAGAAAAGGATACAACTGGCCTGTAGGAGTGAAGAGACTAAAATATCATCTAAGAAGACCAGAAAAGAAACCAGAGCAAGTAAATGAGATTACGAGTTAGACACAATCTAAACAAACGTTTGTAAAACTTACAAGAAGAAGAATTGAGAATTCTGAACAGAAAATACAAGGCCACTGAGTGGACCTATGTTATTCTTGAAGAATTTGAAAACTTAGATTTATGTGAAGAATCAGAAAGAGTACATGTTGCACAGATTGATGAAAGCAAATTAAGACCTCCTTAAAATAAAAGACTGGATTTTAAGAAAATTTAGACAAAGAAAGAGAAAAGAAATTTTCTCTGATTAAAGATGGCAGAAATTGAAAATACTGAAAGACCAAAACGAAGTTTAAAAAGAAAATGTTTAAGATTCTGTTTATGTAGTATTATATTAGTAGTATTAGTATGGTTATTCCTAACAGTAGGAGTACCTTTGTTGATGGAAACAAGTAACAAGAATAGTACAATTACTAATGAGAAGGTAGATAGAATAAAGGGAACTAAAATAGAAATAGGGGTAGAAGATGAGATAAATTATCATAATGAATCAGACAATGATTCGTCTTTAAATGTGTTTACTAAATTGTTATTTCAGTATGTTAATACGATGGAGATTAGTAATTGTTATGTTTGTATGAAGTTACCCTCATCAGTGTCAGAAGGGGTGACGTATCACCATATACCTCTAACATATGGTGTATCATGTAGTGTTTTATCAAGTTTATTTTACGTAACAGGGAAACTTCAGTATTTTTATTCAAATTTAGATGTAGTATTTTCAGAATTGCCTATTAGAAAGAATATGAATCCAGTAGTTAGTAGTAAAAATGCACAGTTCATGGGTGAATTCTTTTTAACAATGAGTTCAATAGATATAGTTCAAGCCCACAAGGATAACCTAACATGTATATTAGGTGAAGAAGAAAAAGAATTTTTGAATTTAGTAGAAGAAAGGAGACAGGATTTAACAAAGAAAGCTGCTGAACAGAAATCCCATGTACCTCCATGGGCTGAGAAAGAGGGGATTTATTTAAAGGGCGAAGCTCGTGCTGCGATGTCCCTAGAATTTGTGAAAAGGGGAAAATTCTGCCTCCATAGGTTAAAGACAGATTATAATAGAAATTTCATTGGTTCCAGTGAGTGTGAACACAACTTCCTAATTCTAGGAGGGTGGGGACTAAAAGGGGGAAATGACCCTGTATTTCCAGGAATTTATTATGTATGTGGGAATAATGCCTACTATAGGTTACCTGCAAGATGGTACGGGAGCTGTTATTTTGGAATAGTTTTTCCAAAAATCTACCATGTGGACAGAATCAATGGAATCAATGGAAAATCTAATGGACTAACACGGAGAAGAAGAGCTAGTTTTTCTGAAATAGTAGGTGATATATTTAGTGCATTGATACCCTCAGTTGGAGTCATTCTAAATTCACGTAAAATTTGCAAATTGTCAACCATAGCTGATCGTCTTTCTACAGATACTGCAGGTGGATTTTTAATGATTAACACAGAGATGGTTGCAATAAGGTCTATGGTTTTACAAAATTGTCTTGCTCTTGATATTTTATTGGCAAAAGAGGGCGGAGTCTGTGGTATGTTGAAAATGCAACATTCCTGTACTTATATTCCGGACAAAAGTAAAGAAATTAAAGGGTATATTAGAAATATTACAAGAATGCATAATGACTTGACCCAACTGGAGGTTGACAGTGTATGGGGAAAATTAACAAAGAGTATAACATCAATAGGGAATTGATTTACTGATTTTGGGAAAAGTTTTCTAGGTCAAATAATCTTACCAGTAGTTGTGATAATGACAATAGTTATGATAGTAATGATCACATGTAAATGTTGCAGAAGCAAAGGAAAGAAGAATACATTTAGAAAGTGAAGGGAGAGGAAGGAAACGAAAGAGAGAATATGATGAAATTCAATTAGAGGAAATGAAAGGAAAACTATACAAAAAGATGAAAGATTTAGAAGGAAAAGAAGTAACTGATGAAATAAGGAGAGAAAAAGGAGAAAACTGAGATGTGCTAAAGTTGGCATCTGGGAAGGGATGGGTAATTTTGTGATGGCTCAGAATGCCATCAGAGAGGGGATTGATGGAGCAAGGTCTCGTAAGAAAGAGACTTGCTCTGAAGCAATCCGCTCGTTTAACTCCTTAACAAGTTATTAAACGTAATCTGTGAATAACTAATACGCACCACATGAACACGCGGGTTAGTGAAGCTTGCTTATGTGCGTACTAACGCGGATAACAATGAAAACTGACTAATACCGCTTTAAACGGGGAAACTGTTGTGCGCATGCGTCAACTGCATCTACGCAATATGACGAGCTAACGCTTGGAGGGAAATTCTAGCGCATGAGCAGAAGACACTAAAATGTAGTCTTGAAGACTCGCGTGCATGGCATCTGCTTAGCTGAAACTAAAACAGGCTATTTTACTAATGCTAATGCGGGGAAAGTATTAATAAGAGAATGGGAATAGAGTAGAGGTGGGAGGTATACAGTGAGACCATTTATTTTGTGAAAATAACATTTGCCTTTTGACTTTATTATTAGTGCGCATTTGGGCCTCTCTTGTATAACCGGACTAGATGAAATGACGCAATGCCTGCGCATGCCTCCGCATGCCTACTGAGTGAAGCTATGAAGGTCAATGACGAACACTTGAATGGAGGCCAAATTGGAGCGCCATGCCCTGGGAACGGATGGTGAAAAGTTCAGCAATGTGATGTTCTATTCTTCGTAGTGTCATTAATGTTGCAAATTGGATACATGGAGTGGATGGGAATAAAGTTTTGAATAAAAATTAAGGGGATGGGTTTGCGAACAATGGTTTAACAGAATATAGTGACATGTAAGCATGGTGTGATGATCATCCCCCTTGCCTGACCAATTAGATTTCGTATTTTTATGATATTGTAACTTTAGTGGGTGGAACATGAGGAAACAAAGGTATAATTAAGGTAGCTTTAGTTAGTTAGTGAGACACTGAGACGGAGATGCTGTCTGGGAGTCGGGATGCTGTTGTTGGAGAGATGCTGTGAGGTGCTGATGAAGACTCGAATGCAGACGCTGAAGAAGAACTTTCTATCCTAACTTAATTGGGTTGCATCAGAAGATCGCAGAAGAATCTCAAGGAGGAAGAGAGTGTCAGAGAGGGGGGGCGACGCAATTCGTCGGTATTCTAGAGAGGTCATCTATCCTGTCCTGAATCCTGTCCTGAAGTCTTTGTCTCCTGACCTATACTGGGGACCCTTACCAGCCCTTTGGCCAGGGGGTTGGTCTTTCACACCATTCTTGGTAATTATAATTTCACGTTATTTGCAAATGTTCTTTTCTCTCTGTCCTCTCCCTTTCTGAGCATTAATTATTGTTTGAGTCCGAAGTATATGTTTTGATGTCTAATCAATTGAATTTCTCCCCTAAGAATGAGGGTGACTGCACTGTATTTTTTAAATGGTTCACATGCACTTAATTTAGATAAAAATTTTAAACCTTCCTGAGTCTGTGATTATTTTCGTCAAACCAAGAATAGTTAAGGGTTAAGTTAATTATCACCATCAATTAGTTCAACTAATGGTCCATCGACCAGAGGAAAGAACTTTTTGATTAGTGAGAGGTTAGTTAGGAGAATTAAATAACTAAACCTGAACATTGTGAAGTACAAATATAAAACTTTAACCACTCCAGCGGTTGACTCAATGTGTGTGTTTTTATGGGCCCAGGTGAGTATATGGTAGTGGAGTATCTGTTGTTGGTTTACCGCTGGATTACTTGGATACACCGCATTTTGTTTCAGTGTGACTAGGACAGGTTCTACACATTTAATCAGTCTGATATCTTTCCCTGTGAAATCCCAGATTTCTGGGTTCACTGTATCTTTCAAATCAGGAGGTAATTCTTCAATAGTTCTCACTGGGAACAGCCCTATAGCTGTGTCTTGTCGAGCCATTTTAAATTCAACGTCTTCATCATGTGTTTGGAACTCTACGTTATCTGGAGTACAGTAAATTGTGCAATTTAACTTACACAACAAATCTCTTCTAACAGATTTACAGAACTTGAATCACAAATAGCAAATTGGTGTTTTTCCTCTAATGACCCTAATTTTACAGGAACATCTTCTGAAACTTGGTTTGTGATCTGTTTATTTGAAACTCCTACAACTTAGATCTTCTTTACAGAGAGGGGTAGGTCTAGGACTTCTGCTGTTCTCACAGTGGATCTGGTAGCACTGTGTCAATAAGGAATGACACAGGGTGGCCATATAGTTCTCCCTCCACAAATAATCCACTCTGGTTTATTTCTAAGAGTGTGCCAATCGCTCAATCTTCCTCCCCCCCTCAGGCACCGTCATTGGGAATTGTTGGAGCTGAAATCACCATTATCAAATGTCGGAAACTGTTGAAATGGGTTCTGATTATGGTTCTGGAATCGGTTTAAGTTTGCTTTAGGCAACTGGTTCAAATAAAATGTGGAGTTTCCCATATTGTGTAGGACCATCAAGTCTTGTGGAATTTGCATCATTGGGACCTGTTTCTTCCTTTGCACTTGCATTTGCTGAACTAGCACTTTTTGCATCTGCATTTGATTTCCTCCATGCATTTGCACATTTCCATTTACTCTCTCTGCTGAGGGATTAAGTCTGCACTCCCTCTTCCAATGCCCAATCTTGTTACAAAGCTGACAAGGAGTCATTTTCTTCAGTGTTGCAACACTCATATCAGTATTCAGATCAAACAGAACATCTCTACCTTTACCAAATTCTCGTTGAGTACCTTGTACTCCAGCTTGTAAACCAATGCCTTGCATAGCACCTTGATTTCCTGCAAACGACTGATTCTGAAAACCTTTCTGAGCAAACTTTGTCTGGGATAACATGATTTCTATCTAGTTCATCACTACAGTATTTTGCATATCTCAGGATTTCATGTAACGACTTTGTTTGCCAACAAAGCGCACTCTGCTGTATGTGCATACTTATTTCTAATCTTAACCCAATTACAACCTGGGACACAAAGAAACCCACATCGCTAGGTTTGGGATATTCTCTCCCACTGTGTTGTTGAAACACCTGTAACAACTACTCATAGTAATCATGCACTGATTCCTTTGGCTCTTGTGAGGTTATTTTAATCTTAACCCAATCAATGTCTTTTGGAGGGACCTTGCCTTTCAGGAAAGTAATCACTGCTTCATATTTCTCCATGACGACAGAAGATGGTGCATTAGTGTAAGCATCTCTTGTTTGCTCTTCACATGGCCATTGTACAACAACCTTGCATTCAGCCCACAAATCATTTATCACTACAATGTCAAAGAATGTATTCAAATCAGTCCACAACACTTTCGAAATTTAGACAAATCTGTCCACCTGTTGTACCACTGTACAGGCCTGTCTCTCAATTTTGGAAAATTATTCGTAAAGACCACCTCTGCTCCATGCTACATCAGGATATGCTCTTTCTGCTATTTCCCTCAGTGGGTAAGCCGAAGATCCCTCCTCATCCTGAGAACCCGTTTACTTTCAAATTTTTCAAAGTCACTATATTTACAAATGCATTTCACTAATTCATTTATGTGCAATCCCATTCCTGACGAACACATTGTTTCAATAGCTTCATCATCCAACTGAACTCTGTAACTTCTCTGTAAAGGAAAACTTTTTGAAAGATCGACATCATATTTTTGAGCCAAATCAGTTAACTTATCATGTTTAATTGCTGCACGTCTCATAATTTCTTTACTCAGGTGAATCAATTTTTTTCCTGATACTGGTTCCAATGTTCAAGTTCTAAGCATCCCCTAATAATCTCCTCTAATTGTACTTTTATTTTGGACACATCAAGTGGTCTCTGCCTTACAGGTTCTGGGGTAACTTGTTGTTCTGCACTTCTGTCTTTTTCAATCCTGCAGCTTCCTCAAACCAAAGTGGAAAAATCCCATCTTCAAATAAATTGGTCTCTCCCCGGGATATTGATGTTGTAAAGACAATCCTTCCCACTTCTCTCAGTGATTGAAGCATTTGCGGTGGATTCCAGGCAACAATCTGTGTATTCTGTGAAGTAGGAACAAACCCTATTACAGGTACTCCTCCAGTAGTTCCTTGAACTACTGCATTCGGAATGGCATGAGCCGTACCAGTCATTGTTTGAATCTCTCATGGCTATGCTGTCACAACCCTAGTAATGCGTGCTGGTACAGTTACAATTGAAGCAATAACACCTGGAGGCATTTCCATAGGTACATTCTCAATTCATGCAAGCACTATACTTCTTTCAGTCCGAATCATATTCGGATCTACACGAGCAGTAACCACTATTACATCAGAGGTAAAAATACTCTCAGCATTTATTACAGGGTTCACGTAAGAGGGTGGACATGCGGCCAACATTGTATCCAATAAATCAATCCCTGAATCACTATCTGTCTTTGTCTCATCTTTTTCATCTTCTTTTACCTGTGTTTTATTCTTTCTCGATTTATCAAGTGTCTTGGTAGTAATAGCTGGGTATAGTCTAGTTCCCCCGACTATGGCTTTCCTCCATCTCTGTTGCTCCTCATCCCATCAAGCATGTGCATAATTACACCTATCTAGTCTTGTTCCTCTACTTCTCTCTTTCCCTATTTTGTGCTGTCTTTTCCCACATATTTAATGCTTTGTCCTGAGCGGATCTGGGTGGTGGCTTCATTTCATACAGCTACCCTTTAAATTCATCAATAATTCTCAACTGAAAAGTACCATATCTTAGAAAACTCAATGGACCCTCTTTTTCAGTAATCTTGCACCATTGACAAAGCCACAAACATGTATGCAATCCCAATTTCGACCAGCAGGAAATCACTCAAATCAATGTAGCTTCACCATTTGTGCAATTAGGTTCTGCCACCATCAATTACATCAACATCAATTCTTGTATAACGAAGTTACCAGGCGTGAAATCTGCCTATAACCTTATGGCAGGTAAACTACTGCATGAATAAGTTGCGCTCCCCGCACCGGGGGAAACGTCCCCTTTGTGCACCACTTTTATCCCTGATTTGGGATGCAATCCAATTGTTAAAAAAATGTCTTCAAAAAATTAAAACTTGCGAAATCAAGCATAGGTTCTTTAAATTTTGATTCATCTGAATGACAATTTGATTCAAAGCATTCCAAGTGTATCCAGTTGTATGTACAAATACATGCTCAATTCAAAGACTTCAAACATCCTGATGCATTTCGGGCTAGGGCCTTCTTCAGGGGATATGTTACCCTGTAGGTGGCGAAAATGATGAAAATACACATCTAAACTTCAAGCACAAGTTACAGGTTAATATATAGATCAATAGGTGGGTGTACTGCATGCTCAGAATCCTTCATTGTAAACTCAATGGTAATTACCATAATGTGCTAGGTTAATTTTCGGAAGGTGTAGACACTTCAGTGTGTTGCTAAACAAAGATGGAACGAAATCGTGATGAAAACTGTGAAATTATCAAACGCAAAGTGCTCTTTGTTAAACAGACAAAAAGTTTGCCAGTGTGTATTTCAATGAGTTTACATGCAAATGAAGTAGTGCATACATTCATAGCTCAACAAAACAGAAACAAAATTGTGATGAAGCCATAAAATTACCAAACACACAGTACTTGTTAGTAAACAGAAGAATGACTGAAGGAAAGACACAGTCCCATCTACATGAATGATAGTTGCCGATGTATATTTCGATGGGTTTACAAACAAATAAGGTCATGCATATGTGCACAGCTCTTAGTCCTCATTAGTGAATGGAATTCAGCTAAAGGAAAAAACGGTACCATCTCATTTGCAAGTGATTTCAAAAGTAAACATGCACGTGTATCATAATCAAAAATACATATTGATTTTAAACAAGAAAAATTGTTATCAAGCATGGTGCTCTCTTTAATCACTCACTGTGTGAAAATATCAGGACCATTTCTGATTCTTCTCCGTCGGCATCTAAGACAGCCACAATATTGGTAATGTTAAGTACACTTGTGTTAGTATCATGAACACAAAGAAAGGACAATTGAGTTCCTTCCAATATCTGATCGTGGTTAATAGCACACACCCACAACCATGTCATACAAAGAGATTTCGAACTTGACTGATTATAGAGCACACATTTTTGCATTTTCGCCTGACGAAGCGCAAAACATATTTTTTAATAGGTGAAGTGGAAACCACAGCTTCAAGCACCGGTTCTATCCAAAGCAACATAAAGCAACTATTATACCTGACCAAAACGAAGATCAATCAGCGGCTACATGTGAGTACGCTTGTTAAATATCATAGGGTACAATGGATACCGAGTGGATTAAGAATCCCTTTGAAACCTACTTTATACAAAAACAACTCTAAATTCACAGACAGATGGTATGCTATCTTGAACAAATGTTATTTAGACTTGATCTTACTTATTGTGGAAACATTATCCAAACTATTGGAAGAATTGAATAGTGAAATCAACAGACTGAAACATGAAATATCTAATAAAATGGAAAGGGATGAATGAAACAAAACACTAGTAGATATCAATATTCAGTTAGAACGGTACACAACATAAATTAAAGAACGAAAGATAAGGAAATTTAGGAGAGATATTATAGACTATAAGTTGGGAGAAGTATACAATAGGGCAGAAATCTACGCTAAAGACAACAGAATAGACTAACCACTAAACCATCCAAAACCAGGATTTCTTCATCCGAGAGTGAGTCAGGACAATGCACTAGGAACATTGAGGAACTGACCCTCCCTTTAAGCCATCCAAGCACATCTACATAAGATGGACGTATGCCAACAACACCTGGTGTTTCTTTTTAGAGATCTGCCCATCAGCCAGCGAAGAACCCAGAGGGGATGTGGCACCAATGGAAACAGAGTTGACAGCAGTGAAAGATTCAAAGAGGGTGACCAGGAGTCAAAAAACCTAGACGACAAGAGTTTGGTCATCATCATTTTAAACTCTGCAGTAACCATGGGGACCATAATGGATGAAGATAAAGGATACATAACACAAGACAATCCCAAAACTTCCAGCATTCATATGCTTCCAAAAATATATAAAAACCTACAATCACCTCCCTTGAGACCAATCATCTCGACGAGGAAGTCTACACATGAGCCTGTGGGGAAATACCTTGATCATCACCTACAACCGATTGTTCAGAAAATGACAACTTATGCAAAAGATACTACTAATTTCATTACCAAAATCATGGTAGTTGACTTTGACGAACATGACAATCCTATCTTGTGTATAATTGATGTGAGATTGCTCTACACCTCGATTCCTCATGATCTGGGAATCAAAGCAGTGGAACACTTCCTGGTGAACACTAACATGGATGAAGATCTAAAAGTATTTCTACTTGAATTACTGCACTTTACTTTGTATCCCAGCTATTTCACTTGGAATAATGAATATTTTCTACAAAGAACCAGTACTTCCATGGGAAATTGTGCCCCCCCTCGCTACGCTAACCTTTTCATGCACAAGTTCAAACAAGACAACATCCTGACAGATCAAACATGGCAACACAATCTTTTGAACTTTTTGAGGTACATCAATGATGTTTTCATCATATGGAAAGGAACCACAACAGAGCTGACCACAGCCATTGATAAACTTAACACCATCAATGATCGAATTGGTTTTACTTACAACATAAGCATGGAAAGTATCACGTTTATAGATGAACAAATCACCAGGATTAACAAGACACTTGAAATCAACATTTACAGGAAAATCACTGATCGCAATAACGTCTTACATTTCAATAGCTTTCATCAGAACTCACTGAAAACTCACTTACCATACTCCCAATTACTGAGAGTCAAAAGGATTGTGTCTGACCCAAACAAGCTTAATATAGGTGAGAGTAACATGGTGAACAGATTTACACCACGGGGTTACCCTGTACCATCATCAAAAAAGCTATTGATAGAGCTAACTCAAAAACCAGATCAAAAGTCTTGGCTCCTAGACACACCCAGAAAGACACCAAGCGGATGGTCTAAGGGGCACATGCATCAAGGTAGGCTTTTGCGATTCCTTAATTGCGATTATTAAGGAATCGCAATTAAGGAATCGCAAAAGCCTATGCATGTAGGAATCGCTATAAAAATAGCGATTCCTAAACATTCCTTAATTGCGACTCGCTAATTGCGAGTCGCAATTAAGGAATACCTCCCCATTAATTCCTATGGGCCTTCTCTAGTTTCCATTCATTCCTATGGGCCATAGGAATGAATGGGAAGACATTCTCAATTAGCGATTCGCAATTAGAGAATCGCAAATTGAGAATGCAATTTCAGGAGTGCCAGGGTGTCAAAATGACACCCTGTTGCTCCCCTGAAATTGTGATGTGCACCCATGTTGCGCACACACATGCCCCAAGGGCATGTGTGTGTGTAACCTAAAACTTTAAAAATGCATTTTAGAGCATTTTTCGAAGGTATTGCAAATTACAGACAAGTTTGATTTGTCTGTAATTTACGGTCCCAAATAGCGAAATCGCTATTTGAAAGTGCTTCTAGCATTGCATTTAAGGAATCGCAAATTGCGATTCCTTAAATGCAATCGCAATTAGGAATTCGCAATTAATTGCGAATTCTTAAATTGCGCATAGGAAACTACTTTCATGCATCTCCAAAGGCCAATTTGCGATCGCAAACGGCCGATTTTTGCGATTTGCACCGTTTGCGATCGCAAAAACCTTTGATGCATGTGCCCCTATGTTTCTAAATATTCTACCAGGAGTACCAAAATCAAGAAGGTTATCTTAAAACACTAGCCTAAACTTCAAATGGAGAACGATTTCAGAGGGATCTTCTCTCAACCTCCGCTGTATGCATGTGAAAGAGCTAAGAACCTCAAAAAACTGCTAGAAACCAAGGAGGACCCTAAAGTAAAGATTGAATAAAGAGGAACAGTCCCTTGTTTGAACTGTGCCAACTGCAATAACATAATAAAAAGGGACAACCAACCGTCTAATGGCATTAAAATCAAATTGTACACCACAGACAGTTGCGATTCTAAAAATGTCATCTACCTACAGAAATGTCAGCATGATCTTACTTACGTTGGCAAGATGGAATGTAAGATCAAAACTCAATTTATTGAACACAAGAGCAGCATTCTCACTAGAAATTGAAAATCGACTGTGGCTTCGCTTTTCAACACATACGGTCATAACATCAGTCAACTGGGGTTTGCAGTTGTGCCAGAAAGTGAGGGCATCAATAACAAAAAACGTCTCTTCCAAAGGGAGATACATTGGATTGAGAGACTTGACACCTTAATCTCCAAGGGACTCAACAATCGCATGGGATTTAGTTGCTTTTTGTAAATTATACTGTTATATATAGGTTACTTTATTTAGATTCATCAGAGTTCTTAGGATGCTGTTGGTTGAAACATGTTTTTGCCACACTTTTCTATACAACATAGTTCGCACTTGTTCCCATCATAACCACTAACAAAGACTCCGATTGAGGTATCCTACACCAAGATATTTCAAGAAAAATAGTCACACCGCTCAATCTGATTCACTCTTCTTCACACCTTTTCATTTTCATGTTTGTTTTTATTTTATTTTACCCTCCATCTTACACCAATAAATATATTTGCATACAAACCAATGTTATTCATAGAACTCTTTTTATGCAGCAATCAATCGAGACACCATTTAAGGTAATTATTCTTTTTTCATCTCTTTATCTTTTCATCTTACATTAACATGCTCATCCATACACAAACTCATATTATGGAATGTTCCTATTAGAGATTGGCATTTCAGGAGTCCCATACTATAGAGACCTGCTGATGCAGCACATCAGACAGACGTCTCGTAGTTACACTCATGTTACACTCACTTTATGCAAAGTCCACATTAGGAATATGTTTTCATTTATATCTGCCACACATAATGTCGATCTTGCCATTCAAAAAGCTGTGTGTATATTGTTTTATGTGACTAAATTTTGTTTCAAGAAGATGCATACGTATATTCTTTATTAACTTTTTAATAATGGTGCCGAGATTTGTGGCCCGACATTGTCCTTTCTTTGTGTTCATGATACTAACACACGCGTACCTAACATTACCAATATGGTGGCTGTCTTAGGCGCCGACTTAGAAGGGTCAGAACTGGTCCTGATATTTTCACACGGTGAGTGATTAAAGAGAGCACCATGCTTGATAGCACTTTTTCTTTTTGAAATCAATATGTATTTTTGACTACGATATACGTGTATGTTTACTTTTGAAATCATTTGCACATGAAACCATACAGTTTTTTCCTTTAGCTGTATTCCGTTCACTAATGAGGACTAGGAGCTCTGCATGTATGCATGACCTTATTTGCTTGTAAACCATCGAAATATACATCAGCAACTATCATGCATGCACACGGGACTGCCTTTCCTTCAGTCATTCTTTTGTCTACTAACGAGTTCTGTGCGTTTGGTAATTTTACAACTTCATCACGATTTTGTTGCGGTTTTGTTGAGCTCTGCACATTTGCACGACTTCATTTGCTTGTAAACTCATAGGAATACACACTGGCAACCTTTTCTTCTGTTTAACAATGAGCACTTTGTGTTCGATAATTTCACAGTTTTTATCACAATTTTGTTCCGGCTTTCTTTAGCAACACGCGGAAGTCTACACCTTTCAGGAAATTAACTAAGCACATGATGGTATTTACCATTGAGTTTACAACGAGAAATTCTGAGCATGCAGTTCAACCACCTATGGATCTATATATTAACCTGTACCCTGTGCTTAAAGTTTAGATTTTTATTTTTGTCATTTTCATCACCTTACAGGGAAACATATCCCCTCAAGAAGGGCCTGGCCCGAAATGCATCGGGGTGTTTGAAGTCTTGGAATTAAGCATATATTTGTACATACAACTGGATACACTTGGAATGCTTTGAATCAAATTGTCATTCAAATGAATTCAATTTGAAGAACCTACACTTGATTCTGCAAGTTTTAATTATTTGAAGAAACTTTTTGAACAATTGGAATACATCCCAAATCAGGGAAAAAAGTGGTGCACAAAAGGGATGCACCTCCCGGTGCGGGGAGCGCAACTTGTTAATTTACTGATGCCTAGGATCTGAAGGCGATACCCTAATGCACACAATTAACTCAAAAATTGAAATTACCTTTAGTCACGAACCAATTGAGGTAAACTACTGCCCATTAGGTGGCGGGTGAGGGATAAGGGCCTCAACATGATTTGGTGCCTGAAGATCCTTCTGCGTGTACGCATATACCGTCCTCCCTGTCCTGAATGTTATTCAGAGTTATCCCCATGTCCCTCTGATGTCTCCAATCGAACAGATTGTCACTCCTCCTGGCCGTATATACTTTTCCCACAGTTTCACAATAAGAAAACTGAATCTTGATTAAAGGATATTCAAGGACATCTATCTTAATTCCCCCATATTCCACCAGATTGATATCTGGTGGAAGTAGCTCAATCTTGTCCTTCCGGACACTGCTACACAATTGTTTTCACCTACCATGGCATAAGGTGACCCTGAGTCAGTGAGCACAGATATTTCTTTCTGCCTACAACAATTTCGCACTCCAATGGATCACCACCAACCAATCCATCATCCTTCACACTCAAAACAAATTTCATTTCAGTCTCTACACAGTTCATCCGTTGTGTTTTAGCCCCACAACACACACAAGTATAATGTCCTTTCTTGCCACATTTTTTACAAATGGCATACCTTCCAAACATCTGGGACTAATGGAAAGGTGACATTCACTGCCACATCTAAAACATTTCATACCAAACCCCTTGCCAAGATTCACATTCTCACTGTGAGAAGATTTCCTAGATTCCAAATTCTTATCAACATCTGTACTCTTAGTATATGAATTCCTGTCAACCTCTCTATCTATACTCTTACACGACATTCCAACCTTATGGACTGACATCAACTTCATGAGTATATTTACTTCTTTCTTCTCTCATCTCACGCACCTGCATACTGGTATTCTCCAAGCCCTCTACTATAGCCATGGCCTCTTTCAAATTAGGTTTTTTTGTGAGCAGTTTTTCCTGGACCTTGATACTATTGGTACATCTAACAATTTGATGTCTAATTAAAGAGTCAGTAAGTTGTCCAAAATCACAAGACTTTGCTAAGGTCTTTAAGGATGCTACGTAACTACCACTTTTTTCTTGTTTCCCTTGCATCCTTGTTAAAAATGTATGCCTTTCCAGCACAACATTAATCTGTGAGCCAAAATGGTTCTCAAGTATCATCTCCGACAAATCATACAAATTGTGTGGCTCACCCTCCCCTTGACCAATAACAATCTCATCCAAACTCTAATATACATTTCTGCTCTCAATTCCCAAATTATGCAACAATATAGCTTGCTTCCTTATTGAAGAAACATTTTGCCTCCAATTGCAAGTAAATAAGAGTCAAATAGCTGTTCCATCTCTCCCACAGTAAGACAGGTTCACTTTTGTCATACAGAAATTGCGGGGGCTGAGATATATTGGCAACCGCCAAGATTGCCCTTGGTTAATTAAATATGGCAGTTGCTGTATAATGTTATATGCTGTATAATGCTGTACTGTTACTTGTTTATCAATTTAACAAGGTATGTATCGTGATAAATTGTAAATACTAATAATATCTCTGCTCTATTGATCTAAACTATCCCAAATGCTGTGCTGCCTGCTCACACAATGTTTCACAAAAGGCATTGTAATGGTGCCAAAAAATCCTACACATAATATCATAGAAAAGAACTAGTATGTCCCAAATATGCACAATGTTAAATCGCCCGTCACGGTGTTTCCAAGGGTAAATCTTCCCCCAGGTAGGATGACAGCTGTAAGCCTTGTAATTATCTGTCACAAATCAAAAGCGTGCGTAACATGAGAAAGCTGGTGGTCTCTCGACTGTCCTCAGCAGACCCTCATCACCAGTGTTAAATTCCAAACCACCAAAAACACTCCAGTGTAAGTTTCTTTCAGGATTTATTTGTTGTATACAGCAATAGACCACCAACCTGCATGGCAGCTCCAAGTCGGCAAAGTAACTGACACTAATTCAAACTTCAGAACATAGCCAGTGTACAGAGTTTTGTGCTGTTATGGATGACATAGCTAATAATCTACTAACATTGCAGCCTAAGCCACCGCAGTCACATATCATAATTTACATTATAAATCTGTTAAAAATCGCAATAAGTTACTTTGAAATGAAAAAAAGTTAACAGTGTTTCCCTGCCAGAATCAGAGCGACCGATTCTCAATGGCACTCTCCAAGCTCCCTTTCACCATTGGTCCACTAAGCCTTTTGCACCCCAGGAACTCAAATGATCTATAAAACTGGCCATGTTTCAACCCAGCACAAATAGCCTTGCTATAAACCAGCCCTAAGGAGAGTGAGTAGCTTAAGTTATCAGTCAGTAGCTTTCTCTGAAATTCAGTCTGCAATATTAGTCCACAAACAAAACCCTGGTAGACCCATTATTTCAGGGATAGGTAGCCCCACAGAAATGCTTTTGGAATTCATGGATATCTTCCTCAGACCTTTTGTGTCTAATTTACCCTCGTATATAAGGGATACCAAGTACATACTAAATATATTAAGTGATGTGAAATGGGAACCACATAGGACACTTGTATCGTTAGATGTGGTATCATTGTACACTAACATCTTGCACTCTGAGTGTCTCAGGGCTCTGAGACATTTTTATATAGGAGACCGGTTGAATATGTGAAGCATTCAGAGATGTTGGTTACCATGTCTCAAATGATTTTGAATAACAATGTCTTTTTATTTGATGGGGAGTGGTACAAACAATTGTGCGGGACCGCAATGGGCTCCAGGTTTGCGCCATCTTTTGCCAACCTCTTTATGGGTTGGTTTAAGGCGGTGCATAGCTGGGGCTCAGGTGGCCTGATATGGAATGGTCACATTTACTATTGGGGGAGATATATAGATGATTGCTTAATGATATGGACGTGGAGCCATTCTGATCTTATGGAATAACATGGCTTTCATGATTGAATACAGTAAGGAGCGTTTGGTCTTCCTAGGTGTTGAGTTTTACATCCATGAAGGAAGAATACAGAGTAGGATGCACAGAAATCCACCTCCTGCAATTCCCTACTGCAGGCAAACAGTTCACATCCCAGAAGTCAAATAAACTTGATTCCTTTTGGTGAGATGTTGAGAGCATGCAGTGAGGATTGAGAGTTTGAACAGAATTTGTCAGGTATTAGACAGCAGCTCCTAACGCGTGGCTACAGTAGTGATGTGATTGACAAGGCTATGAATAGAGCGCAACACCTGAAACGTGTTGACACACTTAGAGATAACTAGATCAAAACCCGAGAGGAATCAAAGCTTGTACGCATAATAACGCACTACCATCCCCTTTCTCATAAGATATATAATATCCTTAACAAACACTGGTCATTAATGGCCGATAAGACCTTGCAACTCTTTAAAAGGACCGACCCAATATTACATATCAGAAAGGGAAAACAATACAAAATGTGATTAGTTCAAGTTATCCTATACGACAGACTCAGGAGACATGGCTCTATAAGAGAACTAGAGGGTCACACAAATGTGGGCACTGTAACATGTGTAGAATGGCTGTTGATGGTATAACTAAATTTGAATACAACAGTTCTGGTGAACATGAGACTGTGACACATATAGACTGTAACACCAAATATGTTGTTTACGTGCTCATTTGCAAGTGAGGTATGATATATGTAGGGAGTACAATCAGAACAATGAAAGAATGTGTATCTGAACACTACAGAGCACTTAAACAACTCGATCCGAGATACCCAATGGTGATACATACAAAAGATTGTACGGCTCAGGATAAACATATGAGCTTCAGGTTTCATGGTATACAAACTGTGATGAAGGATGCTAGAGAGGGTAATCGAGAACTTAAGTTGCAACAATGTGAATCACGTTGGATAATGGTACTCCATGCAGTGGAAAATGGTCTTAATATAGACCATGAAATGCAATATTTTCTGGGTGTATGAACAAATGTTCTTGATAAGCTCTTCTTTCCCCCTCTTTCCCCTCCTTTTCTCTCCCCCATAACTACTGTAGACTAATGAAGAATCTGTCAACTCGTAATCCACTTAAAAAAGAAGAATATTTGTTTGCCCTTAAGATTTTTGTCTCTTGGGGATTATAATGTCATTTTTGTATAATGTACATACATGTGTCAGGCCGACCGAGTCCTTTCATGATTAGAGACAAATTGAGGTTTGTGTTTTAAGAGAATGGAATAATATCTGACATTGAGTATATATTGTAAGTTGCAAGAAAATGACTGATAAATAACAGATGTAAGTATCATTCATAATGTGAATAATTTTCCTTCGCATTCTCAATCTATCACCTGTTTTCTCGTTATCTCACGACATGGACTGTTTGAAGTTAAAGTGAAAGACAAGACAATAAGAGATGGACAGCATAACTGGTGGTAATATAAGCTGAGTTTGACAAGGGAATTAATATTTGAGGAGACATGTGATGCTGTTTGCCGATATAGCATTATTCTCAGGTAGAATACATGCTTATCTGTCATTCGGTTAGGATCTAAGAGTAGACACCATAAATTGTTCCGAGTAGGTGAGATACAGACATGACGGATTGGAATGACAATGTAATTATTGATTCCATTTCGTATTGGATAAGAATTATAGGAAATGTAATTTTTCGAGGCTATTCAAGATGGCAACAGAAGTAATGGGTAAGGGTATCGCCGATAAATTGGCCGCCATGTTATGTAAGTATGTAATCGGATAATAATTGGATATTATGTTGGTTATTATGAACGTTTAAACATATGGAACTAGAATTAGAAGCGATTACTCACATTGGTGAATTTAGATGTTTTGGGCGGGTACAACGGGGATTCGTGCCGAATGAATAGGGGTATATAAACCCGACATAAGATGGCGACCGAACTGCACGCGGGATAGCAAACACACTGCTTGCACTCTCCTATGAGTGAAAAATTATTGTAGCCTGGTACGTATACTTCTACACCTTTTTTTTTCTGTATGCATGAGTTATTTAGGTATTGGCCTGAAGATACTAATTAAGAATTGGATTCAGATTTTTTAACATGCCATGTGACATCTCAATATGATACCTCCCTGAATGTAGTAAATATACTGAATCTTGGTAACATGTCGCGTCTACATTGAATAAGCGTTTAAAAGGGAGCTGTAAGCATAGAATAAATGATACTCTATGACCGGTTAACATTTAAATATGATATCAGAGCAATTCTTATGAACCTGACTTTTTTTATCAAACACGTCAAGAGGGGTATTTTATAGGTCTTTTAGTAAACATTGTAACTCTGGATTGCAGAATCTTTGGCATTATGAATTATTGGATCAGTGATTAGAATAAGGAGAGGGATAGCATGACCAGACTGAATATGGTGAGATATTTGGATTATGTGTTGTTTAGGTTGGTAGATGGACAGCAACGAATGATTGTATTGTAATGGATAATATTGGCTCATGAATAGGTTAACGAGGGTTTGTGAGAACGAATTGAAATACAGAAAGATAGAACTTTACTGAGGTTTTACCGAACAACAGGTGATCTGGTAATATGACGCTTAGACAAAACTGTAAGAACTAGGGTTATAAGGTGGCAGAAGGTTACAATACTCTTCCATTTTATTTTTTTGAAGTGTGTTTCACATCTATGTGAACACACCTTACTTGTGTAGGAATCTACACGGGGTATTAATCTTCACATATTAGGAATTAGCATGCAAATGGACATCTGGTGAATTTTGCAGCTCAATATCGGAAATGTCATTTATGTGTATTAACTTATGGAATATGAATCTGTCCAACAAATGATGGACACATTGTTGGTTTATCCTGTTGATTATGGGTCTAGGAATTGGAAACTCATTTCACAATGTTAAGTGATATTCTCAAATACATGTCAATAATGATGCATATATGACAGTGCCATCCATAAAGTGATCTTATATGTAATTATGATGTATGGCTTATTTTTGTAGCCCTGATGAAGTCAGTGGTTTATACACCAATTGACCAAACACGTTTTGGCTACTGGATGTATTGAAGTGGCTCCCGAAATTCTGGGAACACCAGATAAAGAAAGAATTAAAGACGAGGAGTGACTATTACAATTTGTACTGACATTTTTTATATAAGAGTTGCTCCGGGTTAATTGTGTAAGTCATAGTTGAGGATTCTCCTCATCAGAAATTGTGAATGAGAGTGGCCACTACTCTTCCCTTGGAGCACCAGAAACGAGTTGAGAGTGACTAGAGGGTACTTTAGGGTTTGTGCAATACAATAACCTTGCCACATAGATTTTCACATCACAAACAAAATCCCCAGGCAAAACCGCCATACAAGCTACTGCCTCTTCACTATTCATCATTAGTCACTTATCTCTGCACCTCCCCATCCCTAAACACCACCCCAAAAACTTCTGAGGTTAACGCCTGCCACGACACTTCTAACTTTCCTCGTGAACTTTATTAACTTCAACTTCCTGTCTTCTGAAAACTGGCAACGTACGCGTACCCCTTCCTCCGTTGAACCTGCTTCACCTACCCCAAAAGGCAAATCTAATGTTATGTAGCATCAAACATCTCATCCAAACGCCTACAACACTTGCCCATCAGCCAAAACTAATTACAATACTCTCCCCAACTAGTGCACCGAACCCACATAAGCCAGTTACCGTATGACGCCCATCAACCCCCTAATAAGAAGGTGGGGGGGAATGGTTCAAAATGACACCCTCGTCCTAATCTCAGCCACCTTTTCACCTTTCCTAGAAGGAATGACGTGCTGGCTAACAGCTCCCAGGATGCCTCAACCCCACCACCCTGGATTCCCTGCCTGTCCAATCACGGAGCAGTCCTTCTGGACTACTCCACTTGCCCAAAACGCCCAGGAAGCATATCTCCCCCTGTCATCTGCCCCCCAAGCCTCTCTTGTCAAAGTTAGTCGGTCTGCTTTAATCGCTAATTCACACAAACACGTATGAATAAATGCTGTTTGCACATTTTAGCACATTTAAGCCAGATCTACTGACTTTGCCAATGTTTATTTGAATTGAGTGAAGACAGAAAGACAGGTCAATGTTGTGTGTGTATGTATTGTATAATTAAAGTTCTTCTTTGAATACAGTTAAAATATAAAGCTACAATGTTTTGCAACTTTAAGATAGAGACTGTAAACTGCCAGCTCTATGCTGAAAAGGTTATTTTTGAGTGCCTACTTGCCACAAAATGATTTAGTAAAAGATTTAACCTTTTGCTTTCAGTCAATAGACTGTTTGCTAAATTGTGTAAATTACTTGTTACATGCTGCATGGTAATTTACAAATAAAAGAAAAATTTGCTTATGAAACACTGTATATGAGATAGGTCTAATCATCTCATAGCTGATCCTTTTTGTGTTGGCAGCTTTTATTTTACTGCCATCTAGTGTGCAGTTCTGTGCAGCATTATTCCAAAAATATGCTAGCCAGTCTAATTTACATTGTATGTGAAATAAACAATGCGTCTCCTAACTTTCAGATATTGTGTTATTTTCTCACATTACCTCAATACTCTAGTGTACACCAAGAATCAATATTACCTTACAGAATCTAGATTGAAATTCGAAAACAAAGAGTGAGAAAAGGATCAAAGAGCAACTTACTTTGAAAAACCTTTAGTACAAAAAATATATATTTCAAATGGGAAATGCATAAAGATTTGTGAGATTTTTTCTTCACATTTAACCGTTTCTAAAAAGGTTTTCTCCATGAAACCGTAAAACCTCACCACTAGTCCTAAATGTAACTAAATTGCTTTCCCATAAGGCCTTACTGTAACTTTATACATACCCATAAAACTAACACTAACCCAAGGCAAAGAACTAACCTTTACCATAATCGCAGTTTGGGGCTTTTCATGACTCTATCCCAAAGTCAAACTCTATCATTAACCCAACCCTAGCCCTCACTCTTAACCATACTGTAACCCTTACTTAATGGCATACTTTTAATCTACCCTCAACCCTACTTTTGCTGTTGTTTTCCGTTGCCTTAGGCCTAATCCATAACATTTTTCATTCTATTTACTTTTTTGTCACTTCATGTCTTCTCATTTCATGTTTTCTCAGTTTTTGATTCTCTTTACACACTACCACATTCCATGACCGTTACAAAATAATTTCAGATCACAGCATAAACAAGCATTGGCATAGCCAATAGGTCTCGCCTTTGGGACCTTATAAGTGTTTAGCCATGCAGCACATTATCTTTCCTGGGTGCTGTGCCACCAGGGATTGAATAGCCATACAATTATTACACACTGGTTCATGCTTGCCTCTGCTGTGAGCTTCTTTTTCCTTGGTGGCATTTGGGAATTAAAAGCAACAACGGGGGGTGAATGGAAAGCAACTAAGGGAGGGTGGAAGAGAACTGAAAGCAACGTTGGGAGGATGAGGGGAATTGAAAGTACCAATGGGTGGGTGGGGTATTATAAAACAACAATGGGAGGGTGGGAAGGGTTGAAAACATGGTTCCCAAAACTAATAGTCACAAGTGCATCAGGGCAATCTTGTGATACGCAGGTAGTGCGTAGCAATTAGTCCGGGTATATATTATTAACAAAGATGGATACAATGCGACATATACACTTTAAGGGGCTTATTTACAAGGCCCTTGCGCCACTTTTGCGTCACTTTTCCCATGTTGAAAGTGACGCAAAAGTGGCGCAAGGGGCTTGTAAATCTGCCCCTAAAAATTTTGCGGACTACTTATGAAAATCCTCACACGAAACTGCGCCTACTAAGTGTTGATATTTATCTACAGTGACACTTGCCGGTCATTGGAAGGCCGTATGCAAACCTCGAATTGTCACCTTTCAATTGCCTGTTTCAACATTTCAGTGTTAAACTGTTTCTGATGAAGTGGAACCTTTGCCCAGACTGTGCTATTAACACGTAAAAAGGCAAAATACTGTAACTAGATATGGCACATAATCTGCCTTTACTTTCCACATAATTTAGTCAACTATAACGCACAATTTGATCCTCTCCTGTCGCCCTGCTTGTAAAGTCAGTGTATATCTCGCTCACACAACCAACCAGTCATGTGGGAGTCTTGAGTTCATAAGCATAATTAATTTCAAGGCTTGAAGAGGTGGTGCTGTATTACGTTTTGAGGTAGTGATGTTCTGGGATAGAGTCTATATAAATAGGAATTAGGTAGGTGAGCCCTCTCCTATATACTGCTCAGTGTCAATGGAGGATACCATCATGCATGATGGGGCCCGCAGTACAGAGGCTTCTAGGCGTGGCGAACAAGGGTTTACACCAGAAAGCAATCCTAAATGGGGTTTGTAGCGCTGCAAAACAGGTGCACATGTAACACAAATGCACCCACCAATGCCGGAAATGAAGACTCAGCACCGTTAACAGGCGTCATCCTGTAGCCAGGCAACAAGCAGCAAGCCACGCACACCACTCACAAAGAGCATCCTCTTCTAGACTGACACAGAGTACCACGAGGAGCGCCGGCGTCCCCTGCAGCTTTCACGGATCCCATTCTCTGAGCACCACAGCTGGCACTCACCGAAGGAGGGGGGCATGGATGCTGTGCAGTGGGGAACAGAGGCGCAACTAGAGCCAAATTTCGGGGGGGGGCTACTAAAAATTGGGGGGGGGGGCTAATTCTTCCAGCAAAAGGCAGAGTGGAGATTCAGGGGCCCTAAGAAGGGGTGAAAAACAACAAAGCCTCATTAACAAGCAAATGGTCTTTTAAAGACCTGTGAAGTGCTCGGTGCGGCTGTGTGTGTGTGCCCGGGAAGCTGTCTCCCCGGGCTGACACACACGACGGGGGGATGGGGGGCTGAAGCCCTTTGAGCCCAATGGGCGTTGCGCACCTGGATGCTGTGCAAGAGGACAGCTACACAGAAGAAAGAGGGAAGGGTGGCGAAGGGTTCTTTCCTGGAGCAAAAGTTCACTTGCCGTGTGCCCCAACCCGTGGCTAAGAAGCATGTAAAAATAAAGTGCAATGACACTCATCCTGGTGCACAAAAGGTACTTAGGAGCGATAGGAAAATGAATCACTTGACCTCTGGGGTAAACTGAGATGTATTAAAAATATGTACAGCCCCACCTGAACATCCTGTGATTCTGGGAAAATCACTCAATCTCCCCATACCTAAAAAACATCCCCTTGTTTAAAGTAACTGGTGACCATATAGACGTTCCAATTCCTAGGGGCTATATAAAACTGGAAAAAACCTGAATCCATGACGTTGGCTGTATTTGTTTATTTCCGTTTAGCCATCCTCTCTAAATGCTGTACAAGACTCTAGGTCGGTTCGGTTATCAGAGTGGTCCATCGCCCCTTCTTCATCACAAATAGCTTCCCACTGGACGTCAATAATGGGACAAGGAAACAATGAATACTGCAGGGCGAAAACTAACGTCGCTCGAGAGAAGCTGCCTGGGCAAGCCCAGGTCTCAACATCCCAGCAGGCAGCAGAGAGCACGTGTGAGAGGACTCCACGTTTAAGCCTGGTTGTAAAACTACTAGTCCATTCAGACATCAATTACAGTTAAATAGTAAAAGAATTGCAACGTCAAGGGAGCCTCACCTCGAAGAACTGACAGCGGGAAGGTTTGCAGAATAAACGCTCGTGAAATAAAGTGCCATTCCTCAGGTTAGGTTGGAGGCACAAAAAATTGTTCATGTGAATACGGCGAACAGTGGCATTGCGCAGGCCAATGAAGGGCTGCACATGACACCGCTATGCAATCGCAACACCCGATCCATTAAACTGAAAGTACGGCATGGGTGCGCTTTAAAAAAAAAAAAAACTTGTTAATGTAAATACGGCGAACCGCATGACACCTCTATGCAATTGCGGCACCCACATCATTAAACTGAAAGCGCGGCATGGTTGCCCTTTAAAAAATACATTGTCAATGTAAATACAGCGAACCGCAGCATTGCGCATGCTAGAGAAGGGCTGCGCATGACACCTCAAAGCAATCACGGCACCCGCACCATTAAACTGAAAGTGCGGCATGGGTGCCCTTTTAAAACAAGCATTGGCCGCGCGGCCGTGAAAGTCGCTCGGCCGCGAAAGTGAAAGCGATCGCGCTCCAGATGGCGCCTCGGGCGCTAAAAGCTGGCGGATGCGCGTGTGCACGCTTGCGTGCACGCTTGCGTGCACGCAAGCGCTAGGCCAGCAAAAGCGTGTGGGGTAGCACTTTGAAAACCCCACTTACAAAATGTCTCGCAGAGCAGCACATGCGCTGGCTCAGGCGAGACCTAAAAAGAGAGCACTAGACCAACACAAAAAATGTGGAAACCTACTTCATGTTGGGGCAGTGAAACAGTGAATATGTATTCAATTCAATTCATGGCAATTTATATAGCGCACAGCTACCTCCAAAGAGGTGTCCCAGTGATGGCAGAAAGCACATGAAAGTAAAAATAAACTAATATAACATAACCATAAGAGAGGTATCAAACAAAAAGGTTTTAAGATTGAGTCTGAAGACTGACTCCGAAGGGCTGCTGCGCAGACTGAGCAGCAATGTGTTCCACAATTTGGAAGTCAGATCCTTGAAGGAGGGTCCGCCTCACCTGGCTTTAAGTATGCGGGGAACATACAGTAGCTTGAGGTTGTTAGACCTCAGAGCTCTGGACTGGGAGTAATTGTAGATGATTTTAAATTGTAGTGACCTTTGTGATTGGGCTATATCACAGTGAGCACAAGAACTCTTTTTGGAAACAAACTGCTGTTTTCTTGAGCTGGTTCAACCAAAAGCCTCTGTGCACTCCCCCTATAATGGGGACTTGTGGCATATTCCAGGAAACACTGTGAAGGGATGTCATCTTATTTGCTCTGCTGTGATTGGCTGTTGGGAAAGGCTCTGAAATCTTCCACTCTCCTTTACTCTTCCATTTTAAAATGCTGACAAAATACACTTCTTTGTTCACATTGTATTGATCTGATGAGTTTTAGGTTCAGGCAGAAGACCTAAGCCGCATAACACTGTGACAGAAGGGACGTGCTGGTAAAGATGCACATACACACTAGAAGTGAGCTCCAGACTACTCCCTGAGTGTATTGTAATATGCCAATCCCTTATGCAGAGTAGGGCACAGTAAGAGTCTAAATTAACTACTTGGTGGGCTACTTCTAAAGCAGCATCGATCATTGGAATTTTCTGATGATTCTGCATTTTCGAAGTCCTACTATTGCCTAGGGTCAGCATTCACCCCAACTCTGGAGAACACATAGCCGAAGACTTTAATATTGGAGCACTCACACAGGCTTTTTGTTGGTGCAAAGTGAGCCCAAACTCATTGGGGTGTATGGGTACTTCACGGCCACATGTATGTGTAACGCATCAGTGATGTTGAGCACCCTGTGAGGTCCACCATCACTATCATTAAAGTACTTTAGAACATGTTTGTAGTTGAGGATACCCCTTACCTAAATCTGTTGCACGTTTCTTATATTAAATGTTTTGAGAATGTGATTATATATCTGAATTGATGCAACTGGTGATATCCAGCATTGAGGTCTAACTAAAATAAAAAAACACCTGGCTCCAATCATGTAAGATATTATTGCATTAACTGTGTAGTTTATGAGTCTTTCTTTTTGTGACATGATTTAGCAGGCACATATTATGACTTATTATACCTGTTAGTCCACACAAGTGAACTTGAGACCCAATATGTGGGCTTTCCACCTTTTCTGTGATACTGGTAGTTGTGTTGTTTTTAAATTTGAATATTATTTTGCTTTGTAACATAAACATTTTGCAATTGAAACAATAATGCTGTGATGTACAGAAACGTATTCCATTAGTATAGGCCACAGTAGGCCTAAATTAAGTCACAACTCCACTTTGGATTTGGACATAAATCATGCTATTTTCACTGCTCATTGACACGTCAAGCAGTAAAATGTCACTAATGCTTTGTGTTGACACGCTGTTCTTGAATAGCCTCTGAGGAAGCTGCTTAGTTAAATCGTTGCTTTCCAATGTCTTTTCTTGTTCATTCACTGTAGGCTTATTCACTCATAAGGCTGCTGTTGTTTATGTAAACCGTTTTTTGCTAGCACGTCTAATGACATTAGGTCAGAGGACAATCATCAATATTCATCTAAGGGGATAGTGTTAAGATGGTGGTATTATATCTTTGTATAATACTGTATTATGATTCGATGATGTGCTACTAGATTTGCTCACCCTATGCAAACTGTCCGATTTTCATTGCTTTCTATAGTGAAATTGTCTATGAGAACATATTGTTGAGGTGAGCCAGATTCTTAACCACCTTCCTCTGAGGATGCTGTCCAATTTTCTATTGATTTGCTGCACATTCTAGACTATGCATCTTGATTGACTTTGATATATAATGTTTGCCTTCTGTATTGCACTTTATTGTTTTGATAAGCCTTCATGATTTTTATTTACTGATCGAGATCACTTTTTGAGTCATGACCAATTCTTACTGTTTGCCATAGAAATGGTGTTTTGAATCTTATCTTTAGGAACACATTCCTCATCTATTCGTAAGGACAACATCATCCCGACTCTGCATTAGGTGCTTTATTTGTAACATATTCGATTATCAGAAATCGTGCCAACACTGGCCTCTTTGAGTTTCATCTGCTTGCTTTCCACTTGTTTCAACATACAGAACAATATCTTTCTGTGATAAAGAGCTAATGGTTGTACTGTGAGATCAATGTATAACTAGATTTCCTTTTCTCCCAGGCACTCGGTGTCGATGGAAAGTAAGATTGCAGGTTTTGAAAACAATTTGCCCTTGACACTGCCTTCGTCAAGCAATTTACTCATCCAGGTGAAAAGACGATTATATAGAAACCTATGTCTTCCTGGTGAAGGCTGAGAATGAGGGAGCCGAAACAATGTGTCAACTTTCTGTTTTCTCAAGACTCTCATAACTTTGACTGTTCAATAAAATTTGAAAAAAGCCCTGTGGTGACTGTGATTCAATTAATTGTAAGGTTGTTGTAGAGTAGAAAAAATATTATGAATAGAGTAGGTGTGTGCATGAATGTGGCTAGAACATGTTAGAAATTGGGTTACTGATTGACTAGACTAAGAGCCCTGGTCAAGCAGCAACCAAAGTCCTAGTCAGTGCAAGGCACAAGCAAACCCCAAATTAACCTGTGTTCACCCCCTGGTAGTTTGGCACAAAGCAATCAGGCTTAACTTAGAGGCAATGTGTAAAGTATTGGTGCAATACTTCAAAGAGTAAATCAGTGAAAACACTGCACAAAAAAGAACCCACACCAGGTTAAACAAATTGAGCAAAATGTGATAAATAAAACAAGACCAAAATAACAAAACTTCAATCAGTAGAACCGGAGTTATGAATTTTTAAAGAATAAACTGAAATATAGCGCCTAAAAGCATAAATTGCCAACCAGGGATATCTGGCCTTGCTGAACCGGGTCAAAGTTAAAAGTTCAGGCCGACTGGGATTGAGCACGGGTCGGATACAGTCTCAGATTAGTCCCGCTGAAATTTTACCTTCTCAAGTTTTATGCCAAGAGTCCCATTCGTGTTGGACAGTGTCGCAAGGAGCAAGGAGAGGGTCGCGTGTGGTGGTCAGTGTGGCACGAAGAGCAGGCCGGGCATCCCAGACAGGCAGCTGCAGCTTTGCTTTGGGGAAACGCCGTGGGCTGTCTATGCTGCTTTGCGAAGAGATGGGCTGGAGGTGGCTCAAGCTGATTTTCAGTGCAAGCAACGTGGTTCTGGTGCAAACAGGCCCGTTCCCAGTCGTGAAGATCCCAAAAAGCTTGATTTAAGAGCCCGCTGAGCCATACCATGTGTCCAAGACCTGAGGGGCACCATTTGAGGGTCATTAACATGCTAAAGATGGGCCAAGGAGCTTTTGGGGTGCCTTTTATGTCCTGCGACTCAGGTCAGGAGACCAGCAGTCCAGCCCTTATAGTCACTCTGGAATTCTGGGTTCAAGAAGGATTGAAGGTTAATTTCTTCCTCCCCAGGTAAGAGGGCTGCAGGTCAGCACAGCAGGGCAGTAGCTTCTTCAGAGTAGCAGTCCAGCAGAGTGGCAGTCCTTGTAGCAGCACAGCAATCCTTCTTTCTGACAGAGAATCCACAGGACCAGAATTGTACTGAAGAGTTGGTGTTGTAGGTTCCTTTTTTATACCTTGGTGCCCTGGTTAGGAAAGGTGGGAGAAGCTTCTAGACAGGGGCTTTGAAGTGCATGGAATTCCCTGCCTCTCCTGCCCTGGCTCCAAGCTGGCTAAAGTGACAATGCAGGGTTGTTAGTCCCTTTGAGTAGAGACAAGACTCAGCCTATTCAGGTTTAAGTGAGGCTGGGCCCAGCTCCTCCCTCCCATCCTGCCAGTGATGTGTCACGACTTGCTCCCTGCATTCTCATGTCCACCACCAGGGGGCTGAACTGTGGGACTTTCCAGTATTCTAATAGGTTTCCAGACACTCCCCTGTATGCATATCCTGACTTCCAGGCATTTGGACATCATTTAGGAATTGACATCCGTTCCCAATCCATGCTGGGTTTTGTGGAAGCCAGTCTGCTCATGCTGGAAACTCCAATACCTATAATCCCCTGCTCACTGCTTTGTCTCCACCCCTGCAGGCCAAGGATGGGTTTAGGAATTCAGTTCACCTGTGGCTGGCTGCTGCTAGCCTGCTCACACCTGATGCATTTGATTACTGTGAGCTCTTTTAAGCCCCAGCTCCCTTCAGCCCAGTGTTGGTCATTGTAGCTGTTTTCCGGTGAGACCGATCCTTGTTTCCTGAGCATTTGATATTCCTTGATTCCTGAGCTATAGTTAATCCTTGTTCCTTGATTCCTGAGCTATAGCTATTCCTTGTGCCTGAATTAGCACTGCCTGCAGTGCTACCTTGTTTCCTGAGTTACTAAGCTATAGTTATTCTTTGTTCCTGTTCCTGGGCTTCAGCTATTTCTTGTTCCTGATTTGCACTGCTTGCAGTGCTCTCTTGACTCCTTGTTTCCTGAGCTGTAGCTATTTCCTGTTTCCTTGAACCAGTACTGCCTGCAGTGCTACCTTGACTCCTGAGCCTTAGCATTCCTTGTTCTTGAACTGCAGCAGTTTCCCTTGTTCCTGAACTAGCACTGCCTGCAGTGCTACCTTGACTCCTGAGCCTTAGCATTCCTTGTTCCTGACCTGCAGCAGTTTCCCTTCTCCTGAACTAGCACTGCCTGCAGTGCTACCTTGACTCCTGAGCCTTAGCATTCCTTGTTCCTGACCTGCAGCAGTTTCCCTTCTCCTGAACTAGCACTACCTACAGTGCTACTTTGACTCCTGAGCTTTTGCTCAATTCTTGTTCCTGCCCCAGCACTGCCTTCTATGCTACTTTGTTTTCTTGATTCCTGAACCTGCACTATTCTAGTATACCCTTGTAGCCTCCCCTTCTGTATATCCTTTTCCAGTCCCTGCCTTTCTTCCCATTTCCTTGGTTCCAGTTCTAGTTTGCTGTCTTTCTATTTCTGCTGTCTTGCTTCTGTTACCTTGTATGTTTGTTACCTGCTTTCTGCCAAGTGTGCCCTGTGATTTCCTTCCTTTCCTGTTAAGCACTCCTCCTTGCTAGCTCCTTGTCTATTGTGCTTGTGTTTAGTTCTACCCCTTTGCTGTTACTGCCTTGCGTGTTCCTGTTTGATCGCCAGGATCCGTGGGCACAGCTGACTACCTAGGTGGTGTTTCTTGTTCACTGTGAGTATTGTCTTTGAGTTACTGTTATAACATCACCATAGGTATAAGCTCCACAGACCCTGCCTTTGCATACATATCCTATATGTGGGTATTTTCAGTCAGTATCTGTAACAGCAATTGTGGGTGAGGAACTTACTGAGCTTCAGTCTTACCATGTGGAGCTCCTGAGTGCTTTACCCACATTCCCTTTATTGCTAATGTTGTATTATATATATGTCTTGCACGTCCGTCCTGGGTGTAGTTAGTCTGAATGCTAAATTGCCTTGTGAGGGCCCTTCCTTTCTGAGTCTTAGCCATCTTGTTCCTTTGTACAGGCTTCCCCTTTGGATCCCTTTTCTCCTCTGACTTCCTGTGTGATCCTGGGCAGCACTGTACTCCTCTCTCTGTGTACGTTTTGTACCCCGTTCCCAGTCCTTGCCCAAGTCCCTGACTGTGTTCCGGACATAGTCCCGGACAGTCCCTGACAGATGGCCCATCCAGTCAGATCTAAGCTCCCATTGTGTGGGGCTGCTTAGGAGGAATACACAAAGCCCAACTACCAACTACACCCAGTCATGTGACCAGAGACAGGCTGCAGGCCCCAAATCATTAAGGCAAGAAAATGGCAACTTTTTAAAAGTGGCATTTTCAGTACTGTAATATAAAATCCACCTTCACCATAGGTTAGGATTTTAAATTAGGATTCCACAGACACCAAACAGGAACTGATCATCCCTTCTCATTTAGAAATTACACTTATAACATTTAATAAGGCAACTCCAATGTTATCCTATGGGAGAGATAGGCCTTGCTGTAGTGAAAAACAAATTTAAGCGTTTATCACAACCAGCACATGTAAAACTTAAACATACATGTCCTATATTTTAAACACATTGCACCCTACCCTCTGTGCTGTCCAGGGCCTACCTTAGGGGTGACTTATATGTACTAAAAAGGAAGGCTTGGGCCTGGCAAAAGGTTCATTTTGCCAGGTTGAAATTGCAGTTTAAAACTGCATACACACGCTTTGCAATGGAAGGCCTGAGACATGTTTAAAGGGCTACTTAAGTGGGTGGCACAATCAGTGCTTCAGGTCAACTAGTAGCATTTAATTTACAGGCCCTGGGTACATATAGTACCACTTTACTAGGGACTTATAAGTAAATAAAATATGCCAATTGGGGAATAGGAGACTATTACCACGTTTTAAGGAGAGGACACGTGCACTTTAGCACTGGTTAGCAGTGGTAAAGTGCACAGAGTCCTAATGCCAGCAAACACGAGGTCAGAAAAAATGGAGGAGGAAGGCAAAACGTTGGGAGGAAGACCACCCTAAGGCTGACAGGGCTAACAAAGCAATATCAATTAGAGGAGTCAGAAACAGAAAAGTTTGGTTTTCAACAGGTGTAACAAGAATGATTTGCCTATTGATTTGCTAAATATTTTTATGCCATTAAAATTAATTTATATACACTCTGTGGCAAAGTTTATATTTGAAAAATAGTTTTAATATATGAAATAAGTGATGTACAACTTTGATAGTTATAGGAATTTCTAACCATTAACGGAGCTGTTTTATCCTGCATGTTCCTGGTGCTTCCCCATAGGAAAGCCTCAAAAATAGAAGGGCATGCTTCAAATGATCAAATGTAGATAAAAGCGACACAATAAGGTAATAAGCTACATTATTGAAATTATTTTGGAATCAACTAATAGGGAAACTTTATTATGTGAAAAGTTGGCAATATGACGGGGAAGAAGTATAAAATGTTGGCACAAGGTTAAATGAGTTTGTAGTATTGCTTCTCATTATGCCACTGCATTCTTCTCTGGTCTTGTTTAAATTTTTAAGTTTGGGTATTCTTATGTAGAATTGTATGTCAATACATGTAATGTCTCTGGTTACCTTAGAGGTTGGAACCCACTGAAAGTGGGGCAGTTGGAGGTTGAGCTGTGTTTGGTGGAGCCTGGTCTGTGTGGACTCTACTACCATGTAGCCTATGAATAAACTTCTTTCTACAAGAACCATCTGTCTACTGCGTAATCAATACAGAAAATTTGGCGACGAGGATGGGATCTCTACAGGACGAGGGATCTCCTTCGACAAATGTTTGAATGGGAGCACACACCTCAATCCCTCCTCCTACATCAGAATTACTCTCATCCCAAACAGCAGAAATAACTTCAGTATCAGACCCACTATCTGATTCTACAGCACAGACTATAGGCTTTTTGTAACCCTTCCTTTTCAGACATACTTTGGCAAAGGGGCCGGGCTTCTTACAATAGTTGCATGTTACGTTGAATGCAGGGCACCGGACATTTTTGAAGTGAGGGGAATTCCCACACCTCAAACACATGTTAGAAGGGTTGAAGTTTTGAACATCAGATTTCACATACTTGGGAGGAACATAAACGCTTTGGCGCACTGACTTAGTGTGTGATTTTGCAGCACTGACGGCACTCACACATTCCACACTCTAGTCATCCAATTCCTTCAAGGAAAACATAGAAATCTCTATGCTTTTATCTATCTTAATAGTCTCATCCAAAGAAGGATTACCCAGACTCAAGAGTTTTTGTCTAATGTGTTTGTCCTTGCAGTGGCAAACAAACTGGTCTCTTATTAGTTGATTGGTAAAGTTCTCAAACTTGCAGTCAGCTGCCAACCTTCGCAGAACGGAAATGTACGAGTCTACATCTTCTCCTTCGCTTTGTTTTCTTTTGACAAACTTGTGCCTGAGTACCACTAGGCTGGGTTGTTTGTCAAATCTGTTCTTGAGTTTGAGAACAGTCTCACGATACTCATCAATAACGTCACTCTCTTCAGGAGATAAGCTTGGTAGATGTTTAAAAATCGACCTCCCTTCAAAAGCTAGGGAATGTAAAAGAAAAGAAAAAACAGTAAAACCTTATCAATCTATGACCTAAATATGGCAGGTGTGAAACTACGACCTAAAAATGGCAGGTTTCAAACTACGACCTGAATCTGGCAGGCCTGACACTCACTCTGGTACTCCTTCTGGGACTCACCGTCTTGAGAGAGCCCTCTAAAGGAGAATGAGAAAGTTCACGGTCCCTAGGACCAGACAAAACGCATTTCTGCACAAACTTTGTCACCTTGGACAAGTTCCACCAATGGCCTCCTTCAACTTGCACAGCATTACCCACCAACTTAACTACTCTGTAATAGAAAAGGAGTTGTTGGCTTGTTGTTGGGCTATTGAGAAATTCCGTCCTTTCATTTGGGGCAGGCGTTTCCGCTTACAAACAGACCATAAGCCTTTGGTGAATATCCTTAATGGCAACATGACCAAATGCTGTACCCCCAGAATTTTGAGAATGGTTACCAGACTGCTTCAATATATGTTTGATGTGCGTCACATTTCCGGGGGGAAGACTAATAGGGCTGGTTTTTTCTCCCGTTTCCCTATTACAAGTGATGAGCATGATCAAATCAAGTTCAAGGATCTGGTGGATGAAGATTGTGAGTATTGTTTGGATGCAACCATGGAGATACCTAACTTGACTATGTATTCTGAGGAGAAGTGGAAGCGTTCTTGCTCTGTCTTACAGGATGTGTGTGCTCACGTGATGAAGAGTTGGCCCAGGAAAAAAGCTCTGTCTTCCCTGTTGCAGCCCTACTGCAAGGTTGAAAGTGAAATTTTGTTAGAAGATGGGTTACTGTTATGAGCAGAGAAGCTTATCCCTCCACTGGCTTTCAGGAATGACATAATAAAGAGGGCTCATGAAGGACATTTGGGAGCCACTTTGACCAAACGCCGCATATGTGACACCTTCTAGTGGCCTGGTAGGGAAACAGCCTTTAAAACGGAAGCGTTACAATGCATGCCATTACATCGCATGTCGTTACAACGCGAAAGGCTTGTTGCAGGGGGTAGAAGGTGTTGGAGTTAACTCCAACACCTTCCCTATTGCTGCACACACTGGAGTTGGCATAGTAAATTATACTATTCCAACTTCCAGCGCACCCCCGACAGCAAGTCGGGGTAAAGGTATGCGTTGTAACGGCATGCGTTGTAATGGCATGTGTTGTAACGTCATACAACTGGCCTGGTATGGACACAGAGATTGATGAGGTTGTTGCGTGTGCGGTGCTGCAGATAAAGTCCTAAAGGTGTTCACACTTCCTCTCCTTCCCATAGAATGCCCAGACAGGCTTTGGATGAAAGTAGGCATTGACATCATTGGACCGTAAGACACACTATCTGGGTGTTCTAGATTCATTTTTGTTCTCATGGACTACGCTTCCAAGTGGCCTGAGATCAGACTGGTGAAGGAAGCGAATGCTGAGAGCATCATCGACATTCTTAAGGATGTATACAAAAGAGAGGGGTTTCCTGAGTGTCTTGTTTCAGACAACTGGAAGCAGTATGTGTATGATAAATTTCAGGCTTTTCTAGGAGCTTCTGGAATTAAGCATCTTAAAAGTTCTCCTTATCATCCTCAAACCAAAGGCCTCATTGAGAGGATGAATCGTGATATAGGAGAGTGCGTCAAGTGGGCCAAAGCGGGTAACCACAATGTGGACCTGACTTTGGACAGCATGATTTGGTTCTACCGGACCACACATCATTCTTCCACCAAAGTTTCACCCTTTGAGCTGATGAGGGGTAGGAAAGCCAACACCAGTTTTAGGCCTGGGTGGATGTCTAGGGTGCTCAAATCCGAATCAGATGTGTGGAAAATGATGTCCATTGTCAAAGAGAATACGTGTGTTACCCAATCCAAGCAGAAGGAATGGTTTGATTCCAAGAAGGGTGCCAGGATTACCTTTCTTCAGGTCGGGGACTTGGTTAAGATTAAATCCTCTGTGCATGTCAGAAAGGTTGAAAGTAAATACAGAGTTCCTGTCAAAGTAGTTAAGTTGGTGGGTAATGCTGTGCAAGTTTAAGGAGGCCATTGGTGGAACTTGTCCAAGGTGGCAAAGGTTGTGCAGAAATGCGTTGCGTCCAGTCCTAGGGACTGTGAACTTTCTCATTCTCCTTTAGAGGCTCTTCCAAGACGGTGAGTCCCAGAAGGAGTACCAGAGTGAGTTGTCAGACCTGCCAGATTCAGGTCGTAGTTTGGAACCTGCCATTTTTAGGTCGTAGTTTCACACCTGCCATATTTAGGTCATAGATTGAAAATGTTTTACAGTTTTTTCTTTTCTTTTCTTTTTTTTTTGTTTGGGTTTGTTTTGTTTTAGGAAGAAGGGAAGATGTGTAGTATTGCTTCTCATATTGTCACTGCATTCTTCTATAGCCTTGTTTAGATTCTTAGGTTTGGTTATTATGTAGAATGGTATGTCAATACATGGAATGTGTCCGGTTACCTTGGAGGTTGGAACCCACTTGAAGTGGGGCAGTTGGAGGTTGAGCTGTGTTTGGTGGAGCCTGCGCTGTGTGGGCTCTACTACCATGTAGCCTATCAATAAACTTCTTTCCACAAGAACCATCTGTCTACAGTGTAATCAATACACAGTTGATGCAATCATAAAAGATCCACTTTCATCTCTATTTCCCCAAAAAACATTCTTCAATTTACATTGGAAGGAGATATTCTGCCTTTTGGAAAGGGCTGCCCTGAGGAAAATCACCCGAAACTGTTACAGAAATAGATATATTCCTTGTCCTATGTTTGTTGCCAAGGTATTTTTTTGTATGCAGATATGACAGTCTTGCAGATAAATCGGTAGACTGCCTGAACGACTGGTCACTCTAAAAGGCTAGTACAGCTGGGCTATATTCAATCACATGGAATATCTTGCAGAGCTTGGTTTATGGCTGACTCTTTCTTACTCTAAGGAGAATAACACCCCTAACATGGCTTACTAGCAAATCAAAATGTAGTGCAGGAAGAGTGCTGTGTGTCCTTATGCAGACAAAGAAAATGGGCTCCCACCCCCTTGTGTGATAGTTTAAAAATGCTATAGTTGTGATTTTGAGGTCCCCTATTAGGCAGTCTTTCAAACCGAATTTTACGGGGGTTGCGGTCAGGATCAGACCAGTACAGAAAACAGGCTTAGGCACCAAAATAAAAGTGTCCCCCATTAGAGAATTAGATAGCTAAAAAAAGTGGCCACATTTACAAATTAGATAGCTAAATAGGTGGCCCACATTTGCAAATCAAGATAGTTTTGAACTTGTACAGACATGCTACATAGGTGTTTTGCAAAGTATGTGTGACAGCATGCATTTGTGCTTGCTCTTGGTAATATTTGTGGTAATATCAGAGACACCAACAGCAAAAATCAGCCCACTAGCCCATAAAAACAGGCTCACAATAAGCCAAAAAATCTGTCCCATGCACTGACCTGTCAGGCCAGCCCTCCTGGCACTGCTAAATAAGGTTCCATGCTCACCTTCAACCAGAGTAAATCCACAACTACTACCTGCAAACAGCTTGTGAATTGAGTTCCTTTATTCTTGCAGCTTTGTACCTTGTGAACTAGGCCCCAGGAGGGCTTCAGAGAGCTGCACATCAGTTCATATTGGCTAAAACACAGCAAAAGAACAAACCAAAGGTGTATGAAAGAAAACTGTTCTGAGACTATAAATGGAAATTAACAGTCAAGGTTGTTAAAGCTGATCAACTATGCCTTAGGAGAGTTCTACATATGTTTATTGTAGAGGATAGGTCTGAATTTGCGCATCTTTGGCCTGCTTTGGGGTGATTCTGCTAGCATTTCCATTCTTAAAAAAGTGTTATCATCCCCTTTCATTAGGAGTGTCTAGGAGATGTGATCTATACTACTTGCAACACCCTAAGGTGAAATAAAGTGTTTCTTTCATGAACCTATTTTAAGATTCCATCAAAGGTCTTCTCACCAGAATTGAAGGTTTATTTATATGTTTTCCTCTAAGCGAGGAAGTGAACAGGAAGTACAAGATGCTGAAGACAGATAACTTATCGCATGTTTCTGTACTTATGTGAAAACAAGAAAGTGGTTACCGTGGGATAAATAAATTGCATTCAAAATGTGGGGAGACAGGGATTTAACTCAGTGCCCTTCCTGTGAACAAACCCACTCACTGGCACTGAGTTACAGTCAGCTACCACAAGTACACTGTACTAAGCAGTGCTCTCCAGGGGGTCAGCTTGGATGTGCCCCTTTTTATTAGAAGCAACGTCCATTGACGCGCAACACTTCCAGTGGTGACATGTCACTGCAGAGAGCAGCTCAAAAACAAATTACTTTTACTCCAGTGTAGGAAACTGCCTCTTTTTGCATGATCACCCTCATTTATTTTGACTGATGCTGCTATATTTTTTACTCTGTGCACTGGGACTCTGCAAACCATGCCCCAGTCCATGTGTTCTGAACCCTAAACATGTTGAAATTGGCTATACTCAGTATTGACATATTGAACTTAACTAGATGTCCCTAGTATATGGTACAAAGTGTACCCGGGGCCTGTAACTTAAAAGTCACTAATGGACTACAGCACCCATAGTGTCACCCACTACAGTGACAGTGCAATCATGACTGCATGCCTACCATTGTAGCCTAGCTGGGCACTTTTAAAACTACTAATCCTGGAGTAAGAACCCCTTTTGACAGACCTAAGCTTTCCTTAAGTCACCCTTGAGTAGGCCTTACGGCCCGTAAAGCAGGGTGCATGGTGTGTAATGTTTAATGTTAAATGTGATCTTACAGTGAAAAGGTCCCAAAAGCTATTTTCACTGTATCAGGGTTGGTTGTTCCATAGAGAAATATTGGGATACAATATTACATTTAATAATATTATCTCCAATTAGAAAACTCCTACAACGTTCATTCTTTGTCTTTATAAGATATTTATTACAAGTCCAATTCATTGGTGAAGTCAAATTTGTAATACATGTTTTGGAAAAGGCACTTTTAGAAAGTTACCTTTCTCCTGACATCAGCCTCTGGAGTTCTGTTTGCATGCGCTCCAACTGCCACCTGGCAGTTGAATTCCTACCCTTGATGAAGTTTAAAAACTACTCCCAGAGCAAAACAAGGGCCTTTGTGTATGAGATGTTCTGCTCCTTTGGCAGGATGACCATCTGGGTTGTGCCCAGGAAAATAATTAACTTCAAAAAGGCTTACCATGTCAAAGGCAAATGTTAGCTGATATCTTGGCAGGGCCCTTCTTTGTTCTTACAGTCAGGCAAGTACCAATCCCAGTAGGAGAGGAACAGCCCCGTCGCTGGTTTCAAGTGACAATAGAGGATGGGTTGCTCATTTCCTTGGCCACACCTCTGGGAGAGCACACAGGCTTTGCACAAGTGGAGAAGGGTTCTATCATCTTGGATTTGGGTAGAGAAGGTCACTGTAGGATTATTTGCCGTATGGCACACAGGAATTGCTGCAAACGTGGTTAGGCTTACCCCTGGGAACTTTTACCTTATTAGTCAGGGAAGGGCCAGGAGTCACCCCTACCCACAGGCTAGTGCCTATTTGCCCTCTGTAGAACTCTACTGGGCCTGTGGAAGACAGAAGAATAATGGACCTACTATTGAGACCTGCGAGGAGAGCTGAAAGGTTGGATCTGCTCCCATTTGTACCCAGACTAAAGAAGTGAACTCCAAGGGTCAGTTGCCTGAACTTCTCATATGCTACAGCGACACAACAGGTTGATTGAAGCCCTTTTCCTGAAGAGCCAAACTGGCCAGATCCAACTGCTGGTGGCTTCTGCTTGAGTGAATCCTGACCCCAAGTGCTGTTCCTGAGAACCTGGAGTCCTTGGCTGTGTCAAAGTGTACTCCTCCTAATATTCTGGGAAACAAGGGACTTAGAAACCGTTTGGCTTCAAAGACCTATGGAGAGCCGGGACAAACCTTCCAAGTCAATCTGAGGTGAGTTGCAGCTACACCAAAGATAGAGGTTGCTCCTGCGCTGAGCTTTTCTGCAGCAGCAAATACATTTTAGTGGGATGTCACGGAGAGAGTATCCGGCCTAGTGGAGTTCTGTTTGGCTACAGCTTGCAGCCTTGCCTGAACACAGAAATCATCACCTGGCAAAGGTGCCAAAAGTATCCAGCTAGCGAGGGACCTTCTTTAGGTGCAAATTTTGAATTTCTCCCACTTGCAGCTCTCCCGCCAAAAATCAGCAGCTTCACTTGGACTTCACCTGCCGGCTATCTGACCTAATGAAGCCTTTTTCAGCCACACCCTGCTCCCAGAACCCACTGATTATTTTTTTACTTTCCTTTCAGAGACTATGTCAAAAAGTAAAACTCCGACCGGGTAGAACCTGATTTCTGTATTCAAGCCATGCTCCTTTGCGATCAGCCTTAAATGGAACCTATGTACCTATCAAGTTCAACGAGATGACCATAGTTGGCACTTAGCACCATTTGGCACTATTTTTATTTAAAATTTTAAAAATGTAAATCTCTGGTTTCCTTTATTGGATTTTTGTTATTTTGGTTTTGTTCTGTTCATTAAATTTCAATTGGAGTGGGATTTTTTTTTGCGTTGTGGTTTTGACATTTTAACTGCTTTGGTACTTCTAAATGATTTACACATTTTCTTAAGTTAAGCCTGTCTGATCTGTGCCATAGCTACCAGGGGGTGAGCTCATGTTTAAATTACTGAAACCGATACTGGACCTAACAGGAACAGTGGATTATTACCATCCACCCTAACTAACCTTTCTCTCACCCATCACTAATAAATTATGTAAACACTGTAAAATATTTGACTTACACATTATCACCTTTGCCTGTACTCATGTGTCCTTTCAATATAGGAAAGTATTTATGTCGTTAATAAAACAAAATATATTTTAAAAAAACAAAAAATAGGGATACGGGCCTCAGAGATGGAAACCACGTGCTCTGTCAATAGGCTACTGTCAGTCACAGCAGGCAAAACTGTCTATTAAAAAGTAATTATTGAAGATTGTACAGCATTGGTCAGGTCACCAAGCCATATCCATTCCTCGCAGGCCTTATAAAGAAGCTGCCATGAGACGGTACACCTAAGACAAATAATATACATGCACATTGTCCACATCGTTCAATAGGGATGTGTGATCGGCCATGGTGTGCCTTGGCTGATCAGCTGCAGCGCATACAGATTGCACAACATTTCCAGTGGTGACATATCACTGCTGAGACTGATGAGAAACTAGCCTTTTTTACACCAACATTAATCACTAGAAAATGTAGTCATCAGCATAATGCCACGGACTGACCCAAATGTGAATGACCCTGCAAATATGCCAATAAAGGGGGCTAACCCACACAAGCCAATGGGTGAAGAAGGGGCTGATCCAAAGTGCTTTTCTGTATGTTGTTTGCTGTGTATGTGTGCTTGCCTAAGTTTACCTAGCAGATAAAGCGGTCTGTGGGCAGACCTAGAAATGAACAGTCGTTATCAAAAGCGTTGGTAGCCCTGTGCTTAAAGGCATTAACTGAGCTAGGACACTATATTATCTCCAAAGCTGCTCAGAGTTACCTCTAAGCAACTTATAAAACAATGTTTTGTTCCACAATAAAGTGTTCTTTTATGTCAAAGCCGCTAAATGAAAATAAACATAATTGCGGTTCTAAAAACACTTCAAGTATACCAGCTTGTGCTTGGAGTTATTGTTCGAAGGGGAGATTAAAGAGTAATTTAAAAACATCAGGATGAAGGAATTGATTAAATGGTCCTTTGAATCGGTAAAGCTTTGCCCAGAAATGTGTTTTACCTAATGGAAAGAAATTTGGCTTTGTTGAAATTTCATTTCAAATCAAATGCGGGCAGCTTGAATTAGAGTTCACAGCTCCGAGCTTAAATAGCCACTAAAATGAAAGCACCTGTTTTACAGCTCTGAAAAACACTTCATACGTGCGAGCTGGTGAAGCACATGATATGCGTTTCCTCGGCATCTGAAACACTACCCTTTAATTCCTTTAGGTACTGGGCTCCGCCCAACAAGTTGTAGGCGGAAATATATTTTTTCTTGCTGTACTCTGGTAAAACAGCATGGTATTTCCTAAGGCTTATCATTGCTTCCATGGTAGGGGAGAGGATGTGGTCCATCGGCTACACTGCCGACTTTGGTGCTGGAAACCAAGGTTCGAGCCTAGCAGGGCACGAGTCGGGGGTCCACGCGGGTGGACGGCGTCCCCCCACTTATTTCACAGGGGGGACGCCGTCCACCCTGCCAAGAAGTTGGGCCCCACTGATAAAGATGCTGAATTCGTCCCAGTGTAATATCTAAACACCGGGACACTTTCAGCAGCGCCTGCACGTTGTTATCTGCTTTCGATCGGCAACAACGTGCAGGCGGGGACGGGGCTCTCTTATTTCTAACTCCTGCTGGCTCTTAACAAAGGCCGAGTCTGAGGGGTCATCAGGCCTCCTTTTGTTCGAGACCCCTGGCTGGCAGCAGTCAGGAGCCTCACACCTAGAAGCAAATGCAGCAGAGGGGAAACAAAGGCTCACACCTTGTTAGCACTTCACACATACTGAAGAGAGGCAGCTTTTCACTTTGTTCAGGCTCTGTTTAGGAGATATGCTTGCACTGTGAGATTGTCAGATGTGTTGGTCTTTCCCAGTATTTGCACAACATAAATAGCATTTATATAGCGCTTACTACCCCTGAGGAGGCGTTGTAATAATTTAAATATCACTATTTTTTCTTTTAAAGCACTATGGCTAGAGGAAGCTTTACGCTGACAAAAGGCACCATTGTTTTATGTGTATATGTGTAGCGTACAAAAGTGTGAATCTTCTGCCTAATGCAGGAGAAGTATACTCGAAATGTGCTCCAATGTACTCATCATACACCTGCTAAATATGTATGTGAGGGCTTAAGATTTGATGTCACTTCTTGTGATGCCACTTCCTGTGATGTCATGCGTGTCACGCGGCGAGATGTCACGCGCCGTGATGTCACTTGCTTACTGATTAACTAGGTTAGTCCCCCCACTTCTTTTTTTAGGACTTGTGCCCTGGAGCCTAGGAGTAGCGTCCACATCCTGTGATTCTGGGCAAATCACTTAATCTCCCTGTTCCTGAATGTGTAATGTAAATACGGTGCTCATGTAAAGCGCTCCAATACCTTCGGGTCGAGTTCGTGCTATATAAAATATGCAACAAAAAAGCACTGCAAAATGAATGAATGAATGTATTGTGTGCTATCCGCAGATAGTACGGTGGCTCAGCGAGTTAAATCCTCGATCTGAAATAGTAGAAGATCTGTACCTCACACGTTCGAATCTGGCGAGGCAGATTGAGCCTTCCGTTGTTGGCAAACTGAGTACCATAAAATTGGGCAACAGTAAAGCCTGTTATTTACAGCATTTGAAACGGCAGAAGTCTACAAGCGTGTCAGAATGCTTGTAGCGCCCAGGTAAAAAAAAAGAATTGTGGAAACCTACTTCTGTTTATGCCACACGTCAAGAGCATCAAATTCAAAGAATAAAAAAAAATCTCCAGGGAAAGAGAACAGGTATTCCTACCTTTTTATACCCCATTTAGCACTATCACGTGGCATTTTAGGATTAGCTACCTCATAATTAGCAATAAAAAAGTCAAGCTTGATTTATTAATCTATAAATAGTTTTTACAGCAGGAGGGTCCTGCAAAAGCACGGGGGCTGGGCACAATGCCTCCTCTGACTCCATCCACCCTTGTGATGGCCCTGGAAATGTGGCATGAAGTGCTTTCTAGAAAATATGCTAGTATTAATATTATTGTTGTTGTTAATATTATCTTATGTCACACATCTTATAGAAGTATGAATTAGCGCAGGCACTCTCTTAATATATGAAAACAACCCAAGCATGCTACTTAATAAATAATTACAGGTATTTAGGAAGGGCTGAGTGCATGCTCTATGCTATAGTGAAATAGCAGGATACGGTATATTATTATTATTATTTAGATTTGTAGGGCGCAATCGAATCATCCCCAGGTGGATCTCTCGTCGCCTGAGTAGCAGACAAGGCAGATCGAAGATTGCTGGTTAATGACAGAACAACCAGGTTTTGAGAAGTTTCTTGAACTGCCTGAGATTGGGACAGGCACGTATGTTATCTGGCAGTCTGTTAGAAGGATTTGTTAAATTTAGTCCCATTATCCATAAATTAAAGTTTAAGATGCTTGCAGCTTCCATTTTTTAAATGAAGCCTTTAGTTCCATTTGTGGATTGTCAGAGGAACTTCTTCCAAAATGCTGTCTTAAAGGTTGAAATGCTGCATCCTGTCAACATGGTTAAGCATGCACATGAACTATACACTGCACAAACACTGCAATTGTCCCATTTGCACAAATACATAAGATTCCATGGAGAAGGCGAGTGCTTGAAAAGCGATACCAAAGGGGATGATGGACGGAGCGCTTGAGCAAATCAAACACTCACCCCCAGTCAACTGATCTGGGTTTAATCCATCATCATTCTTTAGCTCACTCCACCACCCCAGTTCAGACATGGCCATATGCAAATCAGTCTGACCCTGTGCCTCATGGGAACAGTCCAGCCCGAACTGCCAAGCCATGTCTTCCCTGGACCGGAAACAAGCATCCTGGGACCGGTTTCTGGCTATTCAGCCGTCATCAGCCAGGCTAGCTTGAATCCAGTGGCAAAGTGAGCAAGGGACCCACGTCTGGGCATACCCTGCCAACTTAGGGCGAACAAAGCGATACCATGTCCATCAACTGTTGTTTTTGCATTTGTCACCCCGAGTGGGACGGGTATGCCCAGACGTGGGTTTCGTGCTCTCCATGCCACTGGAATCAAGCTATCCTGGCTGAAGAGGGTGAAACCCGAAACTGGTCCTAGGATGCTTGTTTCCAGTCCAGGGGACCTGGCTTGGCAGTTCTGGCTGGACTGTTCCCATGAGGCACAGGGTCAAGACTGATTTGCATATGGCTGGGTTCAAACTGGAAAGGCATGGTGAGCAAAAAACGATGGATTTAGGCCCAGATCTCTGTACTGGGGTGAATGTATGACATTGTTCTGCATTCTGTCCATCAACTGTTGTTTTTGCATTTGTCACCCCAATTAGAACTTTCAGAAGAAAGAAGCAAGTTTTTAGTTCTACTCCATTAGTAATAATACCATGGGAAATTAAAAACCTGAATCGGGAAATTAATGGTTTAATTAGAGTCCAATTTAGGGTGCCCACGACCCAAAGGCAGAGAGAAATAAGTAGGCTAAAACAGGTACGGAAAAGGAAAATATAATCGGATCGAAGGAGAGCTGAAGACGAAAAATGGGTTAGACTTCGAGAGGTGGCTCTTTCCGGGGATACTAGGAAATATTGGGCATTGATTGCAAAATTCTGTGATGGGAGAGAGAAGTCAAAACCCATTTTAATCCCAGAAGCAGAATGGTCCATATATATTTCCCAGCTTTATGCTTTAAATCTCATAGTTGGACAGATTCAAGAGGTTAGCACTACTCCAACTACGGGGGGCGATTATGGTGCACCATCATGTATGGAGATTGAGGGTTACATTAAAGGGGCAAGACATTCTAGCGCAATGGGCCCAGATGATGTACCAGTAGCCATAATAAAACAGGATTGTGAAGAATGGGCAAAATTTTTGCATCCGTTGTTTGTCCATTGTTATACCTATGGGGATATTCCACAATCCTGGAAGGGAAGTATACTTGTTCCGTTATATAAAAGGGTCCAAAAATTCCCGGCCAGTTTTAGACAGATTTCGCTCCTGGATGCAACCGGGAAACTGTTTGCAAAGAGTATTCTCACTCATCTTCAAGAGTGGGCATTTGGAAATAACTATATTCCTTTGGAACAAACAGGATTCCGTAAGAATAGTGGCACACTGGATAATATCTCTATTTTGCAAACTTTAACTGAAAAATATCCAGTATGTCGGGGTGTGCCGTTATACTCGGCTTTTATAGATTTCTCCACAGCATTCGATAGGGTAGATCGGGGGAAGCTGTGGAGGAAATTGGTTATTATGGGGATTCAGGGAATCTTTTAAGATTAATAATTGCTCTCCACTCTTCTACCTGGACTAAGGTATTATTGGGGGAACACAAGGTCTCTCGAAGAAAATAGTAACCAACAATGGGTTGAAGCAGGGGTGCCTTTTGGCCCCTTTACTCTTCTCTATTTACATTAATGATCTGCCAAGAAGAGTGGGCCTTAGTAAAGGGGATCCCCTAAATTAGGAAACTTAGAGTTGAGCTGTCTGCTATACGCAGATGACGCAATAATAATGGATTTAACTCCAATTGGACTGCAAAGACGACTTGCTGAGTTAATTAGGTACACAGAAGAGTATTATCTAAAAATAAATATTTTAAAAAGTAAAGTTATGATTTTTAGTTATCAAGGTTGTAAGGTCAGAAAAAATTTGAATTGGTTCCTGGGAAAAGAAAAATTGGAAGTAGTAAAATTTTACCCATACTTAGGAAAAATATTTACAAATAGGTGCTCAGCTACTAGACATATGGGCCATTGCAAAGGTAAAGCGATTTCACAAGCCTTTGCAATTAATCGTCTGTATACACACTGTGGGAAAAACATTTTTCACACATTATTTCGATCTATAAAATAAAGATTCCACCAACCCTGAGCTACGCCAGTGAAACAATTGATGCACAAGAGTGGGCCAGATTCGAGACAGTGGAAGGTAAAATCTGGCGCCAAATATGTAATTTGAATCGCGCAGCACCGATTGCAGCGCTTAGGCTCGAATTTGGTCTTCTTTCTACATATGTGCTATCAATGGCCGCGTGCTTAAGATGGTGTAATGCACTGATAAATAGCTCCGAGAATTTGCTAAGGGTGGCGCTGTACAGAGAAATATTTGTAAATATGAAGGAAAAAAGTGCTATTTTTAGGAATAATTTAAAAGCATTATCAATGTTTGGTTTAGATATGGATGGGGTGGCGGTTCTTTGTAAAAGGGCCTTGAAAAGTATAATTAAGAGAACAATCTACGGGGTTTCTCGTGAAAGAGATATTAAAACGTGTTCAGAGAACAGAAACATGGATTGTATTGCGGGGAGTAGTATTGTCAAAAATCCCCAACCTTATGTCTTATGGAATCTTAAACACGGAGTTCGCAGGGTGATTTTGCTACTGAGATTGAATTTACTCCCCTAAGAATTGTAATAGGATCTTGGGAGGGTATTCCAAGACATGAGAGGTATTGTCATTTATGTAATTCCTGTATACAAGATTTGAATCATGTTTTAGTTGTTTGTCCCGCATTACAATCAATACATCGTAGATATTTAAGGAATTGTTTTTTAAAGTATAATATCACTACAGCAGAACAGGCCCGAAATTGTCTGCTGTCCCCCCCATCCGAACTGATGTGTTTTAAAATTTTTTGCTTTTTTGAAACAATTTTTAAACATATATTAAGGTCGGCAAGATCTTCTTAATATAAATGTTTAGAGCACTTGCACTTTATTTCGATCTCTCGGTCTTTATGACCGATTAGTTATGTTTACAACTGAGTATGTGCACTTTTACAAACTTTTTCTGCTGCTAGTTACTCGTTAGTAAAGACCTTCTTAATATGTATGTACAGAGCACTTGCACTTTTTCTCGACCTTCCGGTCTTTATGACTGATTTATTATGTTTGCAATTAAGCATGCACATTTTTTTTCTTTTTTTTTTTTACGTTCTCCGCTGCTAGTTACTCATTTTTAGGATCCCAAGCACTTTACTAAATTTGTACTGTATAGTGAATTTTAAATTTTTGTATTTTATAATAAGTTTTATCACTGAATGTTTTATGATAGTATTAGATTAGAAATGTGTATAAATCTGTAAGAGTACATGTATGACAATTCGATTATTTAAGGTTCACCCTTCTTGCATTGAAAACTCCAAGACCGACTGCTTCTGCTATGTTCATTCGTGCTTTTAGATGAAAATGTCAACTTCAATTTACATTGGAAATTTTTGTGGAATGAAATGTGTTTTTAAGATGTACCTTTATGTGGAATTCTGCGGAATTCTAAATCATAATAAATAAAATTGACAATTGACAATTGGCATTTGTCACCCCGAGTGGGACGGGTATGCCCAGACGTGGGTCCCGTGCTCTCCATGCCACTGGAATCAAGCTATCCTGGCTGAAGAGGGGTGAAACCCCGAAACCGGTCCTAGGATGCTTGTTTCCAGTCCAGGGGGGACCTGGCTTGGCAGTTCGGGCTGGACTGTTCCCATGAGGCACAGGGTCAAGACTGATTTGCATATGGCTGGGTTCAAACTGGAATGGCATGGTGAGCAAAAAAACGATGGATTTAGGCCCAGATCTCTGTACTGGGGTGAATGTATGACATTGTTCTGCATTCTGTCCATCAACTGTTGTTTTTGCATTTGTCATCCCGAGTGGGACGGGTATGCCCAGACGTGGGTCCCGTGCTCTCCATGCCACTGGAATCAAGCTATCCTGGCTGAAGAGGGGTGAAACCCCGAAACCGGTCCTAGAGTCTTGTTTCCAGTCCAGGGGGGACCTGGCTTGGCAGTTCGGGCTGGACTGTTCCCATGAGGCACAGGGTCAAGACTGATTTGCATATGGCTGGGTTCAAACTGGAATGGCATGGTGAGCAAAAAACGATGGATTTAGGCCCAGGTCTCTGTACTGGGGTGAATGTAAGACATTGTTCTGCATTCTGTCCATCAACTGTTGTTTTTGCATTTGTCACCCTGAGTGGGACAGGTATGCCCAGACGTGGGTCCCGTGCTCTCCATGCCACTGGAATCAAGCTATCCTGGCTGAAGGGGGGTGAAACCCCAAAACCGGTCCTAGGATGCCTGTTTCCAGTCCAGGGGGGACCTGGCTTGGCAGTTCGGGCTGTACTGTTCCCATGAGGCACAGGGTCAAGACTGATTTGCATATGGCTGGTTTCAAACTGGAATGGCATGGTGAGCAAAAAACGATGGATTTAGGCCCAGATCTCTGTACTGGGGTGAATGTATAACATTGTTCTGCATTCTGTCCATCAACTGTTGTTTTTGCATTTGTCACCCCGAGTGGGACGGGTATGCCCAGACGTGGGTCCCGTGCTCTCCATGCCACTGGAATCAAGCTATCCTGGCTGACGAGGGTGAAACCCGAAAGCCAGTCCTAGGATGCTTGTTTCCAGTCCAGGGGGACCTGGCTTGGCAGTTCGGGCTGGACTGTTCCCATGAGGCACAGGGTCAAGACTGATTTGCATATGGCTGGGTTCAAACTGGAATGGCATGGTGAGCAAAAAACGATGGATTTAGACCCAGATCTCTGTACTGGGGTGAATGTATGACATTGTTCTGCATTCTGTCCATCAACTGTTGTTTTTGCATTTGTCACCCGAGTGGGACGGGTATGCCCAGACGTGGGTCCCGTGCTCTCCATGCCACTGGAATCAAGCTATCCTGGCTGAAGAGGGTGAAACCCCGAAACCGGTCCTAGGATGCTTGTTTCCAGTCCAGGGGGACCTGGCTTGACAGTTCGGGCTGGACTGTTCCCATGAGGCACAGGGTCAAGACTGATTTGCATATGGCTGGGTTCAAACTGGAATGGCATGGTGAGCAAAAAAACTATGGATTTAGGCCCAGATCTCTGTACTGGGGTAAATGTATGACATTGTTCTGCATTCTGTCCATCAACTGTTGTTTTTGCATTTGTCACCCCGAGTGGGACGGGTATGCCCAGACGTGGGTCCCGTGCTCTCCATGCCACTGGAATCAAGCTATCCTGGCTGAAGAGGGTGAAACCCCGAAACCGGTCCTAGGATGCTTGTTTCCAGTCCAAAGGGGACCTGGCTTGGCAGTTCGGGCTGGACTGTTCCCATGAGGCACAGGGTCAAGACTGATTTGCATATGGCTGGGTTCAAACTGGAATGGCATGGTGAGCAAAAAACGATGGATTTAGGCCCAGATCTCTGTACTGGGGTGAATGTATGACATTGTTCTGCATTCTGTCCATCAACTGTTGTTTTTGCATTTGTCACCCGAGTGGGACGGGTATGCCCAGACGTGGGTCCCGTGCTCTCCATGCCACTGGAATCAAACTATCCTGGCTGAAGAGGGTGAAACCCGAAACCGGTCCTAGGATGCTTGTTTCCAGTCCAGGGGGACCTGGCTTGGCAGTTCAGGCTGGACTGTTCCCATGAGGCACAGGGTCAAGACTGATTTGCATATGGCTGGGTTCAAACTGGAATGGCATGGTGAGCAAAAAGCGATGGATTTAGGCCCAGATCTCTGTACTGGGGTGAATGTATGACATTGTTCTGCATTCTGTCCATCAATTGTTGTTTTTGAAGGCGAGTGCTTGTCCATCCTTTGAGAACTGCAAAGTCTTCGTTGTGGTTTTCAAGATAAAGGTTGGCTAAAGGCCCGCCATATTCTTTACCGAAACACAGTAAATACAGGCCTGGTGAAGAATGTCAAAAAATGCACAAATGTGGCTTTTTTCTGCTGCACCAGGATGAAGACTGACTAAAGTAAATAGACTAACTGTGTTATGTGCGTTTCCTAATAATACTTAAGTTGGAATTGTACCACTACCACAATTTTCCGAGTAAATATACACATGTTTGGCATCCCTGAGTTCGAGACACATTTGTCACTGAAATGGTTTGCTATGCAGACCCGGTACATCCATTTTCTGCCAAAGGTTGTCACAATATATGGCAGCCTCCTGCTATTTCTATAATATTATAGGGCTCAATTATTCCTGGTTCCCTCTCTTCCTGTGAGGACTGCAGGTGTATTTTGGTGTCAAAAACCGTAGATCCACTTGAAGGATATTGTGAAAACTAGAGGTGTCAGTCTTCTACATGACAAATAATTATTTTCTCAGCTCTCGGTACAGTTTCCGATCTATTTGTTCTGGGTTGGTTGACATCAGATGACATGTATTTCTAAGTTATTGTCCATCTCTCGCTGAATATGCTAATTCTGTCTCCTTCTTCGGATCAGCATGCTGCTTACAAATATAAAAGGAAGAAAGTCCCCAATACCAAGCATGTTGTGAGCTTATAATGTTAGAAAATAGCTTTAATCTCAGAACAGGGCTGATATTTTAATGTTTAACATAGCCAGTTAGAGTGAGGAAGTGAATTATTAGTTGGGTTGAATGGTAGTCCATCACAAGAGATAATGTCGCTATTCCCGTTAACTCTAGTAAAGGTTTCAGTAATTCAAACCGGAGCTCAACACCTCGTAGCTATGGCAGAGAGCAGACATACTTAACTTAAGAAAATGTGTAAAGCATTTAGAAGTACCAAAACAGTTAAAAAGTCAAACATACACCACATTAAAAACCCCTCTCCAATGTATAAAAAAAGGGAATAATTTAATGAATAAAATGACACCAAAACAACAAATATCCAATAAGGTGAACCAGATATATGAATTTTTAAAGTTTTAAATGAAAATAATTCCCGATTTTTAAGTGCCAACTGCGGTCATCTAGTTGAACTTGGCAAGTACTTAGGCGTGACTTAAGGCCCACCGCAATGGAGCGTGGGTCAGATACAGAAATCAGTTTTGACCCGGCCGGCCATTTTACTTTCAGACTTAGGGGCCGATTCCGATCTCGGTCGGAGGCGCACCCAATACCATTCGGTCGGGAAAAAAGCCATGCGAAAGCCAGTTTCCCGACCGATCCGTACAGCACACCGAACGAGCAAGTACGATGCGCACAACAGCAAAAATTCCGGCCGAGCCGTACTCACCCAAACCAGGTCCTGTTCTCCGACCGAGGCGAATCCGGAAACGCCGAATCGAGTCGCACGGAAGGGAAAATGCAGCCCCGTCCGGCCGGACAAGTACGATGCGCTTCCCGTACGCGCCGAACCCGTCGCTACGCACGGCACGTCAAAGCATCCGGAGAGGCGCACATAAGCTCCGAATCGCGCCACAACACGATCCACGGCTCACGAGGCGAACACGGCACCGACGAGGACGACGCGAGCGGCGAGGGACGAGCGAGCGGCGAGGGCGACGCGAAGCAGCGAGAAGGACGAACGACACGAACCAACCATGAATCCCTTCGTCCCGATCATACCAATATTCTACATCTACTACCGGAACAGGCACGGACGCGTACGGCGCAGAAGGTAAGTCAGACACCAACCACAAAACACATACAACACGTACACGACACATCACACACATACACGGGGAATCTGAATATACTCACACCAGCAGCACCATAGGGGCGGGATGCCCATCACCAATGCCACATATGCACACAGGGGCCTGAATGCGCGCCACCACCCCAACCCAGGGGGGGCTGGATGCCTACCACTACTACCACCCTTAGCCAGGGGGGCAGGATGCCTACCACTACTACCACCCTCACCCAGGGGGGGCAGGATGCCTACCACTACTACCACCCTTAGCCAGGGGGCAGGATGCCCACCACTACTACCACCCTCACCCACGGGGGCAGGATGCCTACCACTACTACCACCCTTAGCCAGGGGGCAGGATGCCCACCACTACTACCACCCTCACCCAGGGGGCAGGATGCCTACCACTACTACCACCCTTAGCCAGGGGGCAGGATGCCCACCACTACTACCACCCTCACCCACGGGGGCAGGATGCCTACCACTACTACCACCCTCACCCAGGGGGCAGGATGCCTACCACTACTACCACCCTTAGCCAGGGGGCAGGATGCCCACCACTACTACCACCCTCACCCACGGGGGGCAGGATGCCTACCACTACTACCACCCTTAGCCAGGGGGCAGGATGCCTACCACTACTACCACCCTCACCCAGGGGGGCAGGATGCCTACCACTACTACCACCCTTAGCCAGGGGGCAGGATGCCTACCACTACTACCACCCTTAGCCAGGGGGCAGGATGCCCACCACTACTACCACCCTTAGCCAGGGGGCAGGATGCCCACCACTACTACCACCCTTAGCCAGGGGGCAGGATGCCTACCACTACTACCACCCTTAGCCAGGGGGCAGGATGCCCACCACTACTACCACCCTCACCCACGGGGGCAGGATGCCTACCACTACTACCACCCTCACCCAGGGGGCAGGATGCCTACCACTACTACCACCCTTAGCCAGGGGGCAGGATGCCCACCACTACTACCACCCTCACCCACGGGGGCAGGATGCCTACCACTACTACCACCCTTAGCCAGGGGGCAGGATGCCTACCACTACTACCACCCTCACCCACGGGGGCAGGATGCCTACCACTACTACCACCCTTAGCCAGGGGGCAGGATGCCCACCACTACTACCACCCTCACCCACGGGGGGCAGGATGCCTACCACTACTACCACCCTTAGCCAGGGGGCAGGATGCCCACCACTACTACCACCCTCACCCAGGGGGCAGGATGCCTACCACTACTACCACCCTTAGCCAGGGGGCAGGATGCCCACCACTACTACCACCCTCACCCACGGGGGCAGGATGCCTACCACTACTACCACCCTCACCCAGGGGGGCAGGATGCCTACCACTACTACCACCCTTAGCCAGGGGGCAGGATGCCCACCACTACTACCACCCTCACCCACGGGGGGCAGGATGCCTACCACTACTACCACCCTTAGCCAGGGGGCAGGATGCCTACCACTACTACCACCCTTAGCCAGGGGGCAGGATGCCCACCACTACTACCACCCTCACCCACGGGGGCAGGATGCCTACCACTACTACCACCCTTAGCCAGGGGGCAGGATGCCTACCACTACTACCACCCTCACCCAGGGGGGCTGGATGCCTACCACTACTACCACCCCCACTCATAGGATGGACAATGCATGACACAACAAGCACACCACAACCTAGGGAATGCAAGATTAAGACATCCCCCACCACCATGACAAGCGTGTGTAGGCTGTGTCAAATGCCTACAACACCGAACATGACTTTCAACATACAATGTGACCCCCTAGCACATGTGCCACACATATATGTGTGTGGCACCCACAATGCAAGCAGCCCATGACCATTGTGGCAATGGGGCCTAAACCCCCATCATCACAGTGACCAAAAGGTAAGTGTGGGGTCCATAGCTGAAGCACATTTTGACCATTGTGGCAATGTGGTCTAAACCCCCATCATCACAGTGACCAAAAGGCAAGTGTGGGGTCCATAGCTGAAGCACATTTTGACCATTGTGGCAATGGGGTCTAAACCCCCATCATCACAGTGACCAAAAGGCAAGTGTGGGGTCCATAGCTGAAGCACATTTTGACCATTGTGGCAATGGGGTCTACACCCTCATCATCACAGTGACCATAAGGTAATTGTTGACAAAGAAAGAGCTGCAACTGCCAAACTGCATGGATCATTCCTGGTCACAGAACCAAAAACTCATCCGTGGCAAAGTAGTGTATGTGTCCCATTGCAACATAAATTGGGGGAGCCAAATACTGCAGTGCAAATGAAACATTCCTTTGGCCATGTGCAGACAAACAACACCCATGGGGGCTGAGACCGTCAACAGTCATCAATGACACAATGACAGAAGTGACCATCAGAATGCAGAACCACATATTTGCACCAATGGGCACACAAATGCAGATACCCTGTGGAGACAGCAGATGTGAGGTGAACAGATACCATACCATGGCAGCAATGGGACACACAAACCATGATCACTGTGCTGACCGATGACCTAGGAGTCCCAGGGACAGCAGGGGAAACACACCAAACAACATACAGCCAATGGCACACCCAAGATATGCCAATGCAGTGGTGCAGATGCACAAACACAAACAGGCAGACCAACACTGTCATCATACACAGCAGGTGAGGGTGGGGGTGCCAGTGTCCCCAGGCAACCACACAACACATGAGGAGAGCTGAATACCAATCATACAGATGTGCATACACTGCCACACTAAGGTAACTCATGGATCCAAATCCCCTATGTGGGCAAGCAGGCATTGTCAGGTGAGAGGGAGCACAAAACACACATGTCACACAGGCACGTAGGAACAACAACTGACACAGCAAGTCACAGACACACCACAGCACCACCCCCAGGGCCCCCACAATGTGGTGACCCTGGGCTGAATAAAAATACCACTGTGATGACAAAGCTAAATGTCGTTCACACTGTGAACCACAGTCAGGTGTCCTGAGCAACAAACTACCATCACACCTACACAAGCACAAATCAATCAGCATGGCCAGTAAGCCAAGGCCAACATGGAGGCAGGGGCCTAGCCGGGCAACAACTCTCATCTGCACACACTCAACACCACACCCCTCGACCTCCAACAATGTGCAGCAGTGAAGTACACATGCACTGGTGACATTGCACATGCACCCATGACTATTCCAGGGTGGTGGGTGGGAACCAAGGTGTAGAAACACATCACACATGGACACTCAACAAGACTCCTGAATGTCTGACACACTGCACACTACGCTGTACATGGACATGACGGCAATACCACACCGACCAATGGGATCCCAGCCACAGTCACACACCAATGAAGAAGCCAAGGTCACCCACAAAGAACACACATAGACAACAACCAACATTGCAGCCCGGACCCTGAGGAGTGCCATCAGTCACACACACAACGTGTCACAATCACTGAAAGATAACACAAACTGGAAATCACATGACAGGGGCAAACAACAAGTGCCAAGGGGAAACCTGACTGTGACCCATCTGCGTCTGCACACAAACTCAGCCCTGACAGCAAACACACCTATGGGTGACACCCTGATGACCAGTAATGTGCCATGCACCCACATCACAGAGAACACAGGGAGAAGAATTTGGGGGAACATAGCTCAAGTCAGCAAGCATCACAAACAGGTACAACACTAGGGATCACAGCATGCGCAGATGAATGAAAGTGAACACACAGACATGCACATACAACACACACCTTGGGCGCAGGCAATGTCACACGTGTACACACTGCCATGAGGGGACTCCACTCCTGTGTGAGGAAAGCTGTGCCATATGTTGCCTCAGTAGGGCCCCATCATGTCAGCTGAGCACTTGGTCACACAATCAACAATTAGCACCAAATGAGGGCTCCCATCACATCAGCCTGGTCATGGATGTGCCAACGGAATCATCAGCACAGATCCAACACACTTGTATAGCAATGTTGCACTGACTACACGGATGAGTCCCTCCCCATTGATGCCCAAACCTGCATGTCCACTGGAGATGGCAACACGGTCAGGGAAGTAGACAAATGCAACGATGGCAGGCACAACAGATGTGCAGGGGTGGAAGCCACAGATATGAAATTGCCAATGTAAGTAGGAAACCCATTGCCAAATACTGAACACATGACACCCTCAGATGCTGCTATTGATGACATGGATACACCACATGATAGGACACATTCCCCCTGGACCACATGGGTTCCTGCACAGTAACACTTCATAATCATGATACCAGATATCACCATCACTGCAGCAAGGGCATGGTTAGCTGCACCAACAACATGTACATCTGAAACATGAGCACTAGAGAAAAGAAAGTTGCTTTATTCAGCATATGTGTTGTTTGATAACGACGTCCAGAAGAAATTAGAGCAAAGGCCAATGGCCAGTCCATTGTCAAAGTTCAAACAGGGTGACACTGGCAGATGTCACCCTACGCATGCCTGCACAAAACCAGGGACAATCCACTAGGAGGGGCAACCGGGGGGCAGGCCAGGCACCACAGGGACAGGATCAGGGCTCACCAGGGGAGTCAGGGAAGGGGTGGTGGGTGCTGGAGAGCCACTGACAACTGCAGTGGAGGTGTCTGACATGGTGTGTGCCGGCACAACTGGGGGGCATGACTCAGATGTCGTGGGTGCCGGCACAACTGCAGTGGACCCTGCAGATGGGGTGGACAGGTCCGCCACTGCAGTGCCCAAGTCAGACAGGGCGGTAGTGGACTCCACTGCAGTGCCTACCTCCAGGGGAGGAGAATGGGGAACAGGCAAGGTGGGTTGGACAGAGGGGAGGACACCCTCACCACATCAGTGGCACAGACAAGCGCAGCGGGGGTGTGGTGCTGGGAGAGCAAGTGGCAGGGGAGAAGGCCGGAGCATCTTGGGGATGGTATATCTGTGGGTGGGGGAACCTGGGGCAGGGTGTGGTGGGGGCACCTGTGCAGTGGGGGCCTGAGGGATGGAGGACGGAGACCTTGTGCCTGAGCTGCAGGGCGGTGGCGGGGTCTTGCTCTTACCACTCCGGGGGGACTTGCGGGTGGGGGCCTCAGTCCGTCTGCGCCTGGGGGAGGGTGTCCGGGGGCGAGGGGCACTCTGCTCCGTGTGGGTGGGCTTCCTCTTCCCCCGGGATGCTGGAGCAGCTTCATCGGTGGGGAAGAGGCCGAGGTCACAGAGGAAGAGCTGCTGTGACTTTGGGGTTGCATGTGAGGCAAGGGAGGGTGCTTTGGAGGGAGAGGGAACTGAGGACTGCGCAGTGCATGTGGATGCGTGTGTGTGTTCCAGGGCCCCATCCCCTGTGAGTCTGGCTTCAGTCCCCTGAATGTGCGTGCGTGTGCGTTTTGTCATTGGCGTGTGTGTCAGTGTGCTGGATGTGTGTGTGCTGGTGTGTGCCTGTGCCGGTGTGTGTGTGCTTGGGACGGGTAAGGTGCTGGGGAGTGTGGATGGAGCAGAGGCAGGAGGGGTGAGGGACCGTTTGAGGAGGGACACTGCTGCCGTCAGGGAGGAGTCCATGGACCTATTGCCCCTCTGTAGGTCAGACATGCCCGATGAGATGCCCTCCATGAACGACACCAGCTGAGTCAACAGCGCGGTGTGCGCATGGAGGACACTCAGCATGGCTGTCTGCCCTACATGGAGCTGGCGAAGGAGGTACACAGACTCCTCACTCAGGGCAGCAGGGGACACAGGGGCAGGGGTGCGGTGCCTGGCCCAAAGGAAACACGCTCCCGGACATGGGAGCCTCCACGGACCTGGGGAATGGGAGCCGATGGGAGGGCGGTGGTGGTGCTGGTGGTGGCGGGGACAGCAACACTAGCTGGGGTGTGGTGGCTGCTGACACCCGCCTCCACAAGGGAGTCATCCTCTGAGTTGCTCTGGTCCTCAGCTGAGGTGGATGCTGCTGAGGACTCCTCGGTGTGGCTCCCCTCGCCCTCCGTGCCACTGGGTCCCTCCGACCACTCCTCGGCTGCTGACCCAGTCTGGCTCTCCGGCTCCTCCTGGTCCGTGGAGCTGTCCCCTTCTGTGGCCGTGGATGTATCTGCAAACAATGGGGATACAGACAGACATCAGTCACCTGCACATAACGCACACACCACTGTGAGCACAGCACATCACAGAGCAAGCCCTGGCATCATCAGTTGTACATTGCTAAAAGTGCCCTAACTGAACAGGAGAAGTCAATTGTCAGTCTGATGCCAAGCATGGCACTCACATCCACATGGCCTTGCACCCATCTGTCTGGTGTCTGTTGGATTGCAACACCCCAGTGTTGACACATGCACCAAGTACACAGTAGTTGGACAGTGCAGAGGACACGGTGTGGACACATCACAGCTCTTGCCACTGAGTCAGTACAGGTTTCCGGATGAAAGGGATGCCCAGAGTCAAATAGGAAATGCATGTGATGCATACCAGCGACAGACACCATGATGCACCCATGTCCTGATAGCCAGCGCCACTATGGTGTGCATGTAGCACATGTCACTCCCCTGCAGGCTCACCAATCAGTAGACACATGCCATGGCGGAGGCATGACTGCAAAGTCATACATCACTGTCTCAGTGATGTATGGCTTTGCAACCAGACAACAACACTCTGCACTGTGTCACAATAGTAGGTCATGGGGAATGCAAGTCCTGGAGCTGCACAAGTGCACATGTACATCCCCCCACAACACATCCTCTTAACCCTCATCTGTCCAGGTCATACCTATTGGACATATGGGAGACCTGTGACACTACCCTCTGAACCTGAGCCCCTCACACTCTGCTGTGCATGGGGAACAGCTGCCTGAACTTCACATTTACATGCCCCAGTCTGCATGGGCAGCTGATCAGACACCTATGTGTCACACAAGTATCGTCTCCTATGGTCACATCTCCAGTGGCATGCTGAGCCCCTACCAAGAAACTCCACAGCAGTCCTGGCGACTAATCTACAGCACACTGACACAGAGGCAGACACCTGAGGGGTCAAATCACTGTGCACAATGTGTCCGCTGATACACGGGAGTGGGAGTACAGAGTGTATTGTATGGCCTGGAGTAGGCATGACTGTCCAGCCCCACATGAATGAGGGATGAGCCCTGGACTGTAGGCAGCTGGCTAAGTATGTGTGACACACGTCATATACATACTCCTGGGGCCCAAACATTGTTCCCACCCGCAGCATGGGTGTGTGCCAGATACCCCAGCCACATGTGGTGGATCAGCTCAGCAATTGGACCACAGATCAAAGTAACACGCTGAATACATGTCAGAATACAGGCATTGTGTAAGCAATGGACCCACCCATGATGCCCACCACAGAGTCAGGGAAACAGATGCTGTCTCCCACCTTGAGTCAAGCAAACTGCAAGGACACAGTCCTAAGTGACAGAATTCCCTGCATGTAAGGGCCACACCTGGGTATCAGATGAGGAGTGGGCAGTGCACAATAGAGGGACATGGCTCCTGGACAACATGACTGCTGTACTGTGGCAGTTTAACCAGGCCCGAGGAGGGCACATAGCATGTTAGACAGAGTACACAGTGCAGTCTTTGACTCACCCCCTCCTTGCTGCTCTCTGGCCTTCAGCTGCCCATCCAGGTCTGGAAAGACCACCGCCAGGATCCTGAGCATGTGGGGGTCAGGGTCCGTGTTCCGCCCCTCCTGCGAGGAGGCGACAGCTTCAGCTGGACCCGTGCAATCCTCCGGGTCCAGCCCCGAAGGTCCTGCCACCTCTTTTGGCAGTTGCGGATCCGGCGCTTGTAGACCCCCACGGACCGGACAGCCCGGACGATGTCCTTCCATATCTCATGCTTCCGATGGGCAGAAGCCTGTCAGGATGACAAAGTGATAAGGCCATTACTACACATGCAACATATCCGTGCATGACACAGTTGCATATACATGTCGCAATCACAGGGGCACATGGTGTACACAGGCAGTGCACGGCTGCCCATGGACAGTTTTCCAGAAGTCACTACATGGTATCATTGCATGGGGAGTACAACCCTGTTCAGAAGCACTGTCACTGCACCATACCTGTCCAGTGCAAGTCACTACACACTATGGGGGGTGACAACTACTCAGTGAGCCTGCTAGCCAGTGGCGTGCTGACTCTCAGCCTTGCTAGTCAGACAAAATGCACATTCAGAAAGGCAGTGCACAGGACACTCACCTGCTCCCCTGGTGTCCCATACAGCTTGCTGTACTGTGGAAATGAGGCTGTCCAGCAGGGCCTGGTTCTCCTCAAGGCTGAAGGCTGGGGCTCTCTCCACAGTACGTGCCATTGCAGGGTCCAGAGGGGCAGAGACAGCAGCAGTGCAGTGGCAGATGTCGTCCTGGAGCATGTAGTGCAGGCAAGTGGGCTCTCAGGGGAACAGCCAGCAATATATATGTGCTGGAGAGGCAGATCCTGTCCCTTGTGTCCAAAGTGATAGGTCCAAGTCGTTTGCATCTTCTGAATCTGGCCAATCCATGGAATAGCAGCACCAAAACACGCCCACAGCATCCTTCAAAACTTCAACTTCATGACATACATGATTTTGCAACATTGTTGTGGGTGACCAACTGATTTTCCAGCAACCGACTCGTTCGAAATTCGAAAACGCGTCCGTTGCCAGGCAAGCCCATTGTCAATGGGTGCGCACCGATCGGTCCATTGCGGTACAACGCGCACAGGGGTACAACGCGTACCCGCACACATTGAAAGCAATGGGCCGGCCGGAGGCACCGATCGGTCCATTGCAGTTCAACGCGCACAGGGGTACAACGCGTACCCGCACACATTGAAAGCAATGGGCCGGCCGGAGGCACCGATCGGTCCATTGCAGTTCAACGCGCACAGGGGTACAACGCGTACCCGCACACATTGAAAGCAATGGGCCGGCCGGAGGCACCGATCGGTCCATTGCAGTTCAACGCGCACAGGGGTACAACGCGTACCCGCACACATTGAAAGCAATGGGCCGGCCGGAGGCACCGATCGGTCCATTGCAGTTCAACGCGCACTGGGGTACAACGCGTACCCGCACACATTGAAAGCAATGGGCCGGCCGGAGGCACCGATCGGTCCATTGCAGTTCAACGCGCACAGGGGTACAACGCGTACCCGCACACATTGAAAGCAATGGGCCGGCCGGAGGCACCGATCGGTCCATTGCAGTTCAACGCGCACAGGGGTACAACGCGTACCCGCACACATTGAAAGCAATGGGCCGGCCGGAGGCACCGATCGGTCCATTGCAGTTCAACGCGCACAGGGGTACAACGCGTACCCGCACACATTGAAAGCAATGGGCCGGCCGGAGGCACCGATCGGTCCATTGCAGTTCAACGCACACTGGGGTACAACGCGTACCCGCACACATTGAAAGCAATGGGCCGGCCGGAGGCACCGATCGGTCCATTGCAGTTCAACGCGCACAGGGTACAACGCGTACCCGCACACATTGAAAGCAATGGGCCGGCCGGAGGCACCGATCGGTCCATTGCGGTTCAACGAATCACTGTATATGTGACTGGCATAGGTCAGCATGCCTGTCTCAGATGGACATATGCCAGCCACAGATAGCTCCCAGGGAGTGAGGGGCACACCTACATCACGACAGCCTGTCCAAACCTTATCATAAGGCATGTAAGGCTGCATTTCCTATTGTGTGTATGTTGGTGTACATGTTGTCCTGTGGGTGTCACCTGTGGGCAGCCACCCCCAGGCTGTGCACGTGTTCATGGGGACAGGATCCTGGGTGTTACGTGTACGTGACCACTGTGATGTGCAACTGTTCATATCTGTGCATGTGTCATGGTCACATTTCACAGTGGTGTTTGTGTATGTCATGTCACATACCCCGTGAGTCCCATGTGGGACGGTATGTTTGAGCCAGGGTGTCCCAGTGGCACAATAGTGATGGCCCTCCACAGTCTTTGTGCATGTAGTGTTTACAATGTCTCTGATTTCATGTGCACAATGGGAGACAGTCTCCACATCCACGTTGTGTGTGCATGGACTCTGATGTTGTGCGTGTGTGTCACAGACGTCCATGGCTGTCCTGCCATGGCAAGTGTGGCCACTACCTGTGGGGGTCATGTTTGTTTTGCTGTGGTGTACACATGATACTCCAGGTGATGCCAGTGTCCATGTGGCATTACAGGGTCCCTGGGAATGTGCCTGTCGTTGAGCTGTGGTGCCTGGGGCACATCTGTCCTCACATGTCACTGTGGGGGGTGACTGTGACACAGCATCATGATATCCAATGGGCCAACCTGGGACAAATTGATGCCACCTGTAGGACCGTGTTGACAGATGTTGGCCATGTATGTACCATACATGTCGTTCCGGTACTGCACACTTCATGTAGTTGTGCCTCATGATGATGTATGTTGGGATCTTGAGTGTGTTCAATGCCGCATATGTGGGGTGACTGACGATCTTGCTTACTTCTCCTCTGCACTGCAGGGCTCCTGCTGTCCATCGGCCATTCCCAGACCTGGCAACGATGGTGGAACGGGACAGCATCCGACGGTACCGCTTCACCAGGCAGCTGATTGAGGATTTGGCAGTGCAGTTGTCCCCACATTTGCAGCCTGGCCGGCCGTATCCTACAGCGCTGACCCCCAAGGTGAAGGTGATGGCAGCCCTACACTTCTTTGCCACCGGTACCTTCCAACATACTGTGGCGTCTGCTGGTGGGATGTCACAGACCATGTTCAGCCGTGTGCTCCGCGATGTTTTGGCGGCAATGTTGCTCTTCCTGAACCGGTACATCTATTTCCCTAGACTGCGACGACTCACTGACGTGAAGAGTGACTTTTATGCCCTGGGGAGGATGCCGCATGTCATTGGCTCCATTGATGGGACACATGTGGCTTTGGTACCACCACAGGCCCAGGAGCAGGCCTACAGGAACCGCAAGCACTACCACTCGGTCAATGCACTGGTGGTGTGTCTTGCAGACATGACCATCACACACGTGTGTGCCCGTTTCCCTGGTTCAGCACACGATGCCTTTGTGATGAGGAGTAGTCGCATCCCCAGGATGATGGCACAGATGCAGAACCAGCGTGCCTGGCTTGTCGGTGTGTACTGACTTTGTGCCATTGTGTGTGATCTGATATGTAGTATTCCGCCCACTTTTCCAAGTCAGCTGATGTGCACTTGTCTGTCCGTAGGTGACTCGGGATACCCCAACATGCCGTGGTTGCTGACACCCCTCAGGAACCCTGTGACACCTGCCCAGATGCGCTACAATGAGGCACATGGTCGGACCAGGAGAGTGATTGAGCGGACCTTTGGTCTCCTGAAGAGCCGCTTCCGCTGCCTGGACAAGACCGGAGGGTCCCTCCCATATGCCCCTGCGAAAGTGTGCAAGATTATCATCGTCTGCTGCATGCTACACAACCTGGCAGTGCGGAAGGAGTTGCCTCTCATCCAGGATGACGATGACCAACATCCGCCACCTGTGGAGGATCCTGGCCTGGACCACGATGCCAGTGACGATGATGATGATGATGATGGTGATGGTGATGGTGATGTCCGCACACAGCTCATCACCAACTTCTTTAGCTGAATGTGAGTATCCTGAGGTGTCATGTGAATGATGTGAGTTGGCATGATGTGTGGGTGGTGCTCTGGTGCTGTTGGAGTGTGTCCATGGGCTACTTGACAGGATGTGTGTTGCGATGTGTGGTGACAGGTGGGCTGTACTCACCAACAGTGTTGACATGCTAACTTGGTTCTGGGTGGGTATCTTGTAACATGTATTGTGCATGAGTTTTGCCGATCTGTCCTGTACTGCATTGCTTTTGACTGTGTGTCATTTCTGTCCTTCACAGGGTACTTTCAGATTCGTTTGGTCAACTGTGTCCACCGACGACGTGATTGCACATCCAGGCTGGTAGCTGTTGTGTCCCTACAGGTGATGTGCGCCACACCCATGGACTTCCTTCCGTCTACAGTTGTTGACTGTGTGCCCGCTACCAGGTGGGGTTACCTTGCATCTGTAGTGGTTACGGCATGTTTCTACTGTGTAATAAACCTGTGCTTCACTTAGTGATGTGCGTTGTCTGTGGTCACACATTTGACTGCCATTTGCTTACTGCACCTGTGGGCTACTTGACTACAACTGGGAATGGGTGTGGTGTCTGTGCATTGCACCGTCTTCCCTGGCAACATCAGTGTAGGCAATGAGTCAGATGGCCTAGGTGTGTATGTGTTGTGTACCCCTGGTGGTGTGTCTCCCTCATATGTGTCACGTTGCCTGTACTCACATGCCTGTGTTGTCCTTGCTGTTGCAGTTCGCATACACAGTGTAATTTTGCAGTTCATCATCCCCATAACAGCACCCACGTTGGAATCACGACAGAGGCAAGTATGGTGTATTAGTGTGTTTATTGTGATACATCTGTGTTAATAGTGCATAGGATGGGTTGTGCTGTACATGAATCTTGCAATCCCAAGTTCCTAGGTGAATTGAAAGTCCAGGTAGACAGGATCCCCAGTATCGGGGCCACAGTTGTCTGACACATTGTTCCAACTTGTACTCCCCATGCAATGTGTGGGAGTAGTGTTGCCATCAACAGGGTGAACAGTCTGTGCACAAAGGCGAAAATCCAAAACAGGTTCAGGCTTCCTGGGAGTTGCGCTTGGCCATCAGCCTCTCACTTTCCCCTCCTCGGACGACCCCTCTTCTTGGGGGGGGCCCTCAAGTGCAGGCTGCTGCGGTGCAGGGGACTCTCCGCCAGAGTCCTCCTCCCTCCCTGTGGCAGTTGCAGTTTGTTCGGTACCAGATGTTGTTGGCACACAGGGAGGTGTGGACTGGTTGCTGTTCATCTGGCGGAGGCATTGTAAAATGTCCCTGTGCACCGCCGTCATCTCATGTAGTACATCCCACTTGGACTCCACGCGGGACATGTGGGAGTCCACACGTGACATGTGTGACTCCACGTGGGACATGTGGGAGTCCAAGCGGGCATGATGGGCAGCCTGCTGCTGTTTGATGTCTCTGAGGAGCCCCACTACCTGGCTGAGCTCTCCGGTGCTGGACTGGTACGCATCAGCTATGCGTACCAGTTGTGGGTCTTCATGCACACCAGCAACGTCTGCAAGCAGCGACCTCTGTCTCCCACCCCTCCCACCACCCCTGCTGACATGTGCAGTGTGTGCAGTTGCACGCACAGATAACCCTGGTCCACCTTGGGGGTTGGTGGTGGTGGTGGTGTCCATGGCCCCAGGTTGGTCCAGGGTCACTGCGCTGGTGTTGCTCCTTATTCCGTCCATGTCGGCAGGGATGGTATTCGTGGTGACAGTCGTTGGAGGGGTGGGTGCAGGGGGTGCAGCTGGTGGACCTGCTGGTGCTGCAGCTGGTGGTCCTGCTGGTGCAGCATGTTGACTTGCACCGGATGTGCCAGGTTGTTCATCGTCCGAGGAGGACAGAGGCTGTACGACGCCAGTGAGCTCGGCATCCTCTTGAGCCTGGGACTGGGACTCCTCAGCGTCTGCTGCTGTGTCCCTATCATCACCTGTTTTTGGGAGACACAAACAATGTATGTCATGTTTCTGCAGGCATCAGTGGTTGACACACCTGACAGTTGTGACTGTGCCTCGGGGTGCAGGCCTGTACATTGTATTGTCCTAAGTCGTCACAGTCAGGGGTTGATATTGGTGTGGCACATTGTCCTGCATTATTTGGGCATTTCTATGTATTCTCTGGGGTGTGAACATGGTCTGCATTGATTGTGTTTGGTTGACAGCCAGACCTCCTTCCCACCCACCCACCCAGCCAGTCAGTTATCCCACCATGGAACGTGCTTGCATTGCAGGGAGTGTAAGTTGTCTCTCAGGATGTCAGTCAGTGGTGTCCTGCTGTTTGTTGGTGCACAGTTGGCAGCAGGGCCTTGTGCTCCCCACAGCAGTAGCCAGTGTCAGCCATCTTGTGAGTCCTTCTCCACTCCCTGTGATGTGAGCATGGTTCAGGGTGGTGTTGATGGGACAGTTGTGGGGGTGAGCTATGTCTGTGACTACGACTCCCATCATGCTATTGCCTCCACCCCCTTCCCAGCATGCCCATGCTTCCTTCCTTTTGACTCTGCTTCCCTGTGGGGTGGGCTGGCTGTGCTGACAGGATGGCTGGGAGTGTTGTCCTGGCAGTTGTTTGGCTAAGAGTCCCAAGAGTGTCCCTGTGCTTCACACAACATAACCCAGGGTGGTGGTGCTTTGTGGGATCTTGTGTTAGGATGGAGGGCATTGCATTCTACCAGGTGGGTACTGTGGAGTTTGTGTTGGGGGGGTGAGGGGAGGTGCTGGTGACTATAGTCAGTGCTGCAAGTCCCCCTTCCCACCCAGCCAGCCAGATATCCCACCATGGAACGTGCTTGCATTGCAGGGAGTGTAAGTTGTCTCTCAGGATGTCAGTCAGTGGTGTCCTGCTGTTTGTTGGTGCACAGTTGGCAGCAGGGCCTTGTGCTCCCCACAGCAGTAGCCAGTGTCAGCCATCTTGTGAGTCCTTCTCCACTCCCTGTGATGTGAGCATGGTTCAGGGTGGTGTTGATGGGACAGTTGTGGGGGGGGCAATATGTGTGACTGCGACTCCCATGATGCTATTGGCTACACTGACTTGGCCAGCATACACAGAATTCCTTCCTTTGAGTGGTCTTCACTGTGTGTTGGTGTTGTTGTGGTGGCTACATGTGTGGATGTGTGTGTTAGTTCTATTTGTGCCACTGCATAGCTGTAGTTGTGGTTGTGTTTGTACATGTGTTGGCACAGTTGGATGTGACTTTTTTGATGGCATGTGTTGTGTTTATCTGACTGACATACACATTTTGGGATGATTCTGTTCTAGTTGCTGTGTAATTGCTATGAGTGCATGGTTTGACTCTCCCCTTGACAGTGATGTGTGTGTTTTGTGGCAGTATATTGTGTACATTTGTTGTGTACTCACCAGGCTCTGGGATGTCCTCTAGTCCATATACGCTCACTGGCGGAAGGATGGCCCGCACCTTCTCCTCCCAGGGCCTGAGGTATATTGGCTTGGCAGGAGGGCCACTGCCGGTGTGTTGGCTGTTGATGTAGTCTTTCTTCAGCATGTCCCGTACCCTCCTGCGCACGTCATACCACCTGTTCTGGATGTCCGTCTTTGTGCGCCGACATGGTGATTGGGCGTTCACCCTGTTGATGATCCTCTCCCACATCTTGGTTTTCTGCGACATGGGGGTCTGTTGGACCAGAGTGCCAAACAGCTGTGGCTCCACCCTGAGGATCTCGTCTACCATGACTTCCAATTCACTGTCTAGGAACTTGGGATTCTTCTTGGGGGGCATGGTGATGGGTGGTGATGGTGGGTGATGTGTGTGTTGGTGTGCAGGTGAGGGTGTGTGGGTGTGTGTTGTGCTGGGTGTATGTGAGGTAGGTATTTGTTGGTGTGTTGATGGTGTGTGGCTTGTGTGAGGGATGAGCTGTGGGTGTGTGGTTGCTTTCTCTTGGGTGCTGGCAGTGAAATGGCATTTGCAAAGGCTCATGGTAGTGATTTCTGTCCTTTATATAGGTGGAGTTGTGGGTGTGTCTTTGTTCTCTGTCCCCACCCCCCAGTATTTATTGGCTTGGTAATTGCTTGTTTGGCCTTTTTTTGGTTGATTTTTCCTTTGTGCTGTTTGTGTATGTTGGAAACGTTCTTGTGACCGAGTCGGACCCTGCATTGGTCTCGTACGGTGTTTTCCGTTTCGTTCACGCTGTGTTTGTGCAGTTTTCTATGCTGCGTACGCATCGGTCGCGGTGTATTGTGTTGCTTCGGCTCGGTTTTGTATGCGTGTCGGTCGTACGGCTTGTCCTCCGTCCGACTCGGTCGTGTTTTTCGCGCCTTGCATCGTACTTTGCGGTTTGGAGTTGGCGGGTACGATTCGGTCGGATTTGTTCCGGGTGCGTGTCGGTCGGTTGGATTCGCGTGTTTTTCCGGCCGGATTGCTATTTTCCGAGCGGCTCGGTCGGTCGGCTTAGTTTCCTAACGTGTCGGTCGGATTTATCGCGGCTTGCATCGTACTTGGCGTGTTGGGCGCCACTGGTACGTGTCGGTCGGTAATTTTTCCGGCTCCGTGTCGGTCGGTGCTTTTTCCGGCCCGAATCGGAATCGACCCCTTAGTCTATGAAATGAAGTAGCATTCTGAAGAGGGTGCTCAGGGTGCCACATTTATGCCTGGCAATAGCTTGTGAGCGAGGGTGGCTCCTGGTCCCTTCCTAACCAACAGGGAAAAAGTTCCCAAGGGTTACCATACCCACGTAGCCAATTTTGGCATGTTTTAGGGGTCAAAACACATGCACTGGGTCCTGGTTAGCAAAGTCCCAATGCAGAGTCAAACATCTAGCAGCATCAGTCCAAAAAATGGGGGGTGATCATAGAAAAAAAGGAATTTTTCTACAGTTAGCGACAGAGAAAGAAAAGATTATAAAAAGTGATGCAGATTCAGGTGTTAGTTCAGCATTAGAAATGCCCAGGGTGTACTTGTGCCTGTGCTGCATGTTTAATTACGAGAAATATATTTGAGTTTGTTACACCAAAGAGGTCCCTGCCTCTGCGATGAGGAATAATCAGTGCTTACTTTGTGCAAGTGGTTGTAGTCGATGGGCACCAGTACTCATTTTTAGGGACCAACAACAAGAAAGATAGGAGTGGCAGAGGGAGAAAGCAAAGAGAGTAGCTAAATAGAAAGGAAGTATATGTGGTGGAAAAAAAGGAATGAGATGGAATAAAGGCTAGGCGTGTTTGGTGCTTAGAATATGGCAGCACAAGCAACAGGCTCCTAAGAAAAATCTTAGTCCCCTACCATTACGTTTTTTACAAACTAAGCACTGTAGTCTGTGCGTTGTGGACAATTTTGTCAAGACCATTACACCAATAAAATTCCTGCATACAGGATAGAGAATAAGGGTATTACCCCATAAATGTGATGCAAAGCACCCTCCAACTTAACTGTGGCACACCAAAATTCAGCACCTATGAGGGAATGAGGGTCATTACCACACACTACTTGTTGATTTGCTTAGAAAATGTGCAGGTTACCAGTAAATATACATTTGTGCGCTCTGAATTTTGTTCAAAAGGGCCACATGGTGATTGACGTCACAATAGATCTCAAATTCTAAGCAGACATCATTAGATAAAGGAACTTTCTGGAATGTCTATTGTTGCTGATTGTTAGCTGTTGGACTTGAGATCCTTGGCATGGTTTTCTCCTAGCTTTTTACCTTCCCTCCTCCTGTTTTTGCTGAATTCGATTTTGCGGGCCTTAGAACTCTATGCACTTTACAGCTCCTAACCAGTGCTAAAGTCCTTATGCTCACTCCTCTAAACATGTTCACATTGGCTTACATCCAATTAGCATATTTAATTTACTTGTTAGTTCCTTGTAAAGTGGTACTACATGTGCTCAGAGCTGTAAGTTTAATGCTACTAGTGGGCCTGCAGCACTAATTGTGTCATCCACTTAAGTAGCCTTTTTAACATGTCTCAGGGGATCACTGACAGAATATCGAGGAGCAAAATATCGACCTGGCAAAATATCGAGGAAAAAATATAGAATGCCAGAATATCGAATTCCTATCTACAAACAGGTAAGTACAAAAATATCGAATCCAAAATATCGTTGTAAAAAATATAGTTAGTCAAAATATCAAATTTTTTAAATGTCTTAAAAGTAATGTAAAATTAATAAAATAATACATATAATTAACTAAAACATACTTAAAAATACTTAAATAACCTTAATATTAATAAATATTTAGGGGCCGATTCCGATTCCGGCTGGAAATCTCTCCGACCGAGCCGGACCCGGAGAGATTTCCGACCGAATCGGACTCTGGCAGTCCGACCGAACGAGTACGATGCGCACGCATGCCATCGGACTCGAGTCGGTCGGACTCCCATTGAAGTCAATGGGAGCCTGTCGTACAACGTGTACGCGGGCTCCCATTGACTCAATGGGTGCGAGGCGGACAAGGGCGCCCCCTACAGCGTGTACGCGTCCATGCACATCGCGGCGTACATGCACAGGTAGGGGGGACGCATGGGTCCCCCTCCGTGTGCGACTCGCGCGCCTACGCGTACAGGGGGGTCCGACGCGGACCCCCAAAGTCCGGCTCCGACAGCTTTTTCGAGCCGGACGGCACGAGTCGGTCGGACTGCTCGCGGCGCGCATCGTATTTACCCGGCCAGGATATGTCTCCATAGCGCGGTGCGAGTCGTGTCCATGCGAGTCGGTCGGAGCGTGTTGAAGCCGCGTTCGAGTCGGTCGGAGATTTCGCGGGTGCCTGCATCGTACTCGCTCGGCCGGACCCGCGTACGATTCGGTCGGGAAACAGGGCTCCGAATCGGATCCGGTAAATCCGAATTCGATTCGGAGCACTACCGGCCGAGATTGGAATCGGCCCCTAAATGTAAGTTAAAAAAAATAAACATGCATTTTTATTTTTTAATACATATATATATATTAACGTAATATTAATAACAAATATTCAATATTTTTAGCGTAGGATAGCGGGAGGGTAAAATGTACTATTCCCACTCCAGTGAGTGCAACAGTAGGGAAAGCGTTGGATAGCGTAGGGGTAAAAATTACTATTCCCACTCCAGAGAGTGCAACAGTACGGAAAGCTTTGGATAGCGTAGGGATAAAAATTACTATTCCCACTCCAGAGAGTGCAACAGTAGGGAAAGTGTTGGATAGCGTAGGGGTAAAAATTACTATTCCCACTCCAGTGAGTGCAACAGTAGGGAAAGCGTTGGATAGCGGGAGGGTAAAAATTACTATTCCCACTCCAGAGAGTGCAACAGTAGGGAAAGCGTTGGATAGCGTAGGGGTAAAAATTACTATTCCCACTCCAGTGAGTGCAACAGTAGGAAAGCGTTGGATAGCGGGATGGTAAAAATTACTATTCCCACTCCAGAGAGTGCAACAGTAGGGAAAGCGTTGGATAGCGTAGGGGTAAAAATTACTATTCCCACTCCAGAGAGTGCAACAGTAGGAAAGCGTTGGATAGCGTAGGGGTAAAATTACTATTCCCACTCCAGAGAGTACAACAGTAGGGAAAGCGTTGGATAGCGGGAGGGTAAAAATTACTATTCCCACTCCAGAGAGTGCAACAGTAGGGAAAGCGTTGGATAGCGTAGGGGTAAAAATTACTATTCCCACTCCAGAGAGTGCAACAGTAGGGAAAGCGTTGGATAGCGGGAGGGTAAAAATTACTATTCCCACTCCAGTGAGTGCAATAGTAGGGAAGCGTTGGATAGCATAGGGTAAAAATTACTATTCCCACTCCAGTGAGTGCAACAGTAGGAAAAGTAATGATTTAATATTTAAATAAAAAAAAAATTATCAATACCAATAAAAAATTAATTAAAATGTATTACCAATTACAACATATTTAATAATTAATTAATTATAAATACCAATAAATATTATTTATTAAAAATTAATTGCCTATTAATAATTAATTAACAACCAATTAATTTTCAATACCAAAAATTAGTAAGTAATACAAAATGATTACCAATTAATAATTAATTAACAATGAATTATTTATCAATACCAATAAATAAAATTAAATAATTACTTAATTACAATTAAATTACTTCCCACCCTATTCCCCTATAAACCCACAACCCGCTACAGAACTAAAACGCAAAATTAAATTAAAAATAATTAATAATTCCTAAAAATTAATATTTAATTTACTATAATTAAATTACTTCCCACCCTATTCCCCTATAAACCCACAACCCGCTACGGAATTAAATTACGCAAAAATTAAATAACATAAAATTCATTACTTTAAAAAAATTAAAACATACATTACAAAAATAATACATACTTTTAACACATATACTAACACTTAAAACACTATAAAAAAATTCGATATTTTTAACAACTATATTATGACTGTCGATATTATGACAATCGATATTTCTTACCTGAATTTCGATATTCTGAACCACTATATTTTGGCAATTCGATATTCTGTCCATTCTATATAAAAAACTCGATATTTTGGCAATTCGATATTAAAAATTCGATATTATGTCTGTTCACCGTCTCAGGCCTGCCATTGCACCCTGTGTGCGCAGTTCTAAACTGTCGTTTCAACCTGGCAAAATAATCCTTTTGCCAGGCCTACACCTTTCTTTTTAATACATATATGTCACCCCTCGGGTAGGCCTAACACAGCCCAGAGGGCAGGGAGCAGTGTATTTAAAAAGTTGGACATGTCCTGGTAGTGAAAAACTCTTAAATTTGTTTTTCACTACTGCAAGACCTATCTCTTTAATAGGATAACATTGGGTCAAATCAAATCAAAATCAGCTTTATTCGGTGCAACAAACCTCACCATAAAAGCATACTATAAAAACATTCCTAAATGTACATTGTCGTTCTGAATCATTTAGAAAGATTTAAAATACATTTACAGATTATTTTTTAGAATATTTTTGTAATCCATATGACCATCATTAATCTCTCTCGGTGATCTGAAAGAACTAAGGATTTATAAACTGATCAAGAGCAAATACATTCCATCATGGGAAATAAAGTGCTAGTGCAAGGCGTACATAGTAAAACCTAGAATACAAAGTAAAGATCTTGGCAAGCAATACATACTTAAAAAAGGACGATATTAAAAATAATCATCTAAATTTTCATATATCAGTGCATCTAGATGTGAATAATCTTTTCGTTTTCTAACTGCAAGTTGTATAAAACGAATAACAGTACTTATAATTTTGAGGGGGCGTGGCCACGAGGCGGATGAGAACGGACGTGTGAGCACAGAGCTCCGCGCCGACCCCGTCTTTAATCCTGACCAGAGGCGTTATACGAGGCCCCTGAGCCACTGGGAAGAAGGTGGAAAGGGCCTGGAGACGCCAGCACTCAGTACCAGTGAGGCTGGAAGCAGAGTCCATTTGGGGCTCCGCGAAAAGAACGACGAGCTGGAGACGCAGACCCAAGATGGAGATGAGAGGGCTCTGAACAATATTGGCTGCAGGAGCGAAGCAGCCGGAGACGACCAGCGGAAGCAACCGGCGAGGAAAGACCCCCCCCCCGCGAAGAACCGGAGTGTATGTAGCTGGGGGAGACTGGAGAGAGAGAGCCGCTGCGAACCGGGGGTATAAAAAACTACGGAGGCCGTGCGGCAACAAAATGGCGGCGGGAGCGGATGGCAAAGTTTGAATAGCGGCGATGAGGGGAAGCAGTGAACGGGACCTGAGGACTGAATAGCCGCTGCAGCGACCGGGATGCTAGCTGGAGGTCTGTGAGGGCAGAGGGTGCTGTAGTGCGGCGGCCGGCGGCCCCTCCCCCACCCCTTTATTACCCTGAAGGTAGAACTGGTGGCACTGTGGTGGCAGGCGGGAATAGGCAAGTGTGGCTGGGGGCTGATTAGATCCCCATGTAGGTGAGACGACGGAAGGTGCAGAGCGCAAGGGATACGAGACAGTCCTGGAAGTGGGACCTCTGAGGGGAGCACGCGCCTGGGCGGGAACGGCCTGTGATGAAGACCAATTGAGGGGCGAAAACAAAACTACAAACGATACAGCCATTGCAGGGATCCCAATGGCAGAAGAGTGCGGATAGCTGAGGGAGGCTGGATGCCCATACTGGAGTACTCCCCCCCCCTCCTCTGATTGGGGGATCGGACAGCTGGAACTACTGAGCCGCAGCAGAGAGGGCATTTGGCGAGCGGGCGAGGCCAAGGTGGAACGGGAGTGTTGCCGAGCCGTGGGAATGAGACGAGTGGGTACTGAACTGGAGATGAGGCCGGCTGTGTCTGCCTAATGAGGCGGGAGATCGGGGAACATAATATTGGAAGAGGTGCAGCAGCTGTCGACCATTGACCAGAAGAGGGCCCCATTGCTGGTTGTGATCCTTCGAGCCCCAGCTGGAGAGAGGCCGGAACCGAGGGGTGAAGCGGTGGACGTGACGAGGCCAGCTGTGCCAGGAGATCGCCCCGTCGAGGGGGGCGAATCTGACAGAGGGCGCAAAGGGGAGAAGAGAGATCGACGGGAGCACTCGAGGTGCGGCTGCATAGTGGGGACCCGCTGAGCGGACGAGTGGCATAGAAGGTTATCCGAGGGCCTTACGGAACTCAAGACCGGTAGAAGCATGGGGAAACCGAGAGGGAAGCAGGCGGGAGCGCCCGTGGACCAGGAGGAAGATACGACCACTGGGGAGGCGCGAGAGGGACCACAACAACGCCCAGAGGGGATGCTCCAGCAACAGGTCGATCAAATTTTAAAGGCCATAACAGATACTAGGGAGGCCCTGCAGCTGGACATTGCGCATGTGACACAGGGCTTAGGATTGCTCCGAGCGGACCACGCCAAACTGGCTGATAGGGTAAAACAAACGGAGACGACCATAGAAGTCCTGGAACCAGCTCAAAAGTCGATGGCAGCGCAGATGGTAGAGGTTCAGAACAGGTTGCAGACCCTGGAGAGGCGGGCAGAGGATGCAGAAGGGAGAAATCGAAGAAACAACATCCGGGTGGTAGGGCTACCTGAAGGGGTGGAAGGTTCCAGCATGGTGGGATATTTGGAGGAGTGGCTAAAGGAGACAGTTGCGCCGGAAGGGTTGTCATCTTTCTTCACGCTGGAGAGAGCCCACAGAGTGCCGGCTAGACCCTTGGCACCTGGAAGACCGCCAAGGCCGGTGGTGGCAAGGCTGCTTCATTACAAGGACAGGGACTATCTACTGAACAAGGCAAGGACGGCGGGCCCCTACACAGTGAACAATAGCAGGGTGACCTTGTTTCCGGATTACACGCTAGAGGTCCAGCACCGCAGAATATCGTTTGTGGCAGTTAAGAGGGCACTACGAGATGCAGGTATTCAATACTCTCTGATGTTTCCAGCGCGTTTAAAGATCACGGTGGATGGCACAATGTCTTTCCTTGGCAGCCCAGAAGAGGCCTGGGACTGGCTGGAGAGGTATAAAGCTGGTATTGGAGAAGCAGGGAGTGGAGTGGGAGTAGGAGCGGAGGGGCCGCGTCCGCGCAGATTGAGGCGTAACAGGCGACGTCAACCAGCGGCCCAGAAACCGACAGAGATACAGACAGTAAAGGAGCGAGCGGCCGCTTTGCAGGCAGTCACAGCTATCTCTCAAGAGGAAAGGGACACATCTCCGGCGAGAACGGAATCGGAAGGGGGGTCCATGGAAGAGGACAACGAACAATCGGATGCAGGAAGCTTGACACTGCCGCATGTGACAGCTGGGACGGCGGACGAGACTGTGGATGGGTGAAGAAGCCACTAGGGGCTAGGATGGCTAGGATTGGCCTACGTAGGCCCGGGGACTGAGCAGGGGCTGTGAATCATATGTGAAGGGAGTCTCATTGACGGGAGGTCCTGGAGGGGACTGGTTCAACATTACGGGGATAGGGAGCGGATTGGAGACCTACTAGGTGTCTGATTCTCTGAAGCTGAGGGCTCACCTCCCGTAAGTTTGAGTGGGGTTAGCTCCCAAAGGGCATCAGGGAGCAGTTGAGTGATAGTTTGGATGGGTACTAATGTTGTAGCGCCTGTTCTGGGGGGAGGGAGTTGGGGAGGGGTTGGGAGGAGGCAGGGGGGAGTTAGGGACACCGGTGTGCTCGTAGATGGGGGAGGGGTGCGGGGGGGGATGCTTGATCAATGGGGACGCTACATGATTTGAAATGCATTACCTGGAATGTGAGGGGGCTCCACACAATGCAGAGGCGCCATAAAGTGCATGCTTACTTGGTGCGGCGGGGGGTGCAGGTTGCATTCCTCCAGGAAACACATATGAACCGGTCCGAGGGAGCAGCACTGAAGAGGAGATGGAAGGGGCAACTATTCTATACGACTTATTCAGCATTTGCCAGGGGTGCACTGGTGTGGATCAGAGCGGGCGTCCCTTTTCAGCCAACACAACAACTGATCGACCCAGAGGGAAGGTTCGTGGCGGTGCTGGGGAGGCTAAATGGAGTGGATGTGGCCCTGTGCAGTGTGTATGCGCCTAATGTCGACCAGCCCTCCTTTCTAGAGAACTTGTCGGGGTGCTTGGCTCCATACTTAACGGGTGCGACAATAATGGGGGAGACTTCAACTCAATAGCGGATGTGAACAAAGACAGATCCCACCCTCCGCTCCCAGAGGCGCCAGTGCACAGGGTCACAAGGGCGAGGAGAGAGTGGCAATCACATTGGGGGCTGGTGGACACCTGGCGTGCCCAGCATATGGAGGAGAGGGATTATTCCTATTACTCTGGCCTTCACGACCTGCATGTGCGATTGGACGCCATGCTATGCACACCTGATATCCACACTAAGGTGATAAGTAGTGAGTATCTAGCGAGAACGGTATCGGACCACAACCCGCTACTAGTGCGGATACGATGGAGCCGAGAGAGGCCACTCATACCGACCTGGCGGCTACGACCGGAGGCGTTGGAAGACCCGGTCTTTAGTGCGGAGTTGGGGGCGGGTATTGCTCAATACTTTGAGAAGAATGAGGGGACAGCGACATCGGCGGCAATTGAATGGGACGCGTTTAAGGTTGTGGTCAGGGGAATCTGTATTAGCAAGGTGGCGGGAGTAAGGAAAACGTTATTAGCGGACTTGGAGAAAGCTGAAAGCCGATTGCGGGACGAGGAGAAAGACCGACCTGGGCGACCAGGGGCACAGACTGAGATATTAGAGGCTAGAGAGGCAGTGGCAGTACAGATGGAGAGACTGCGCTCCTTCGACTATAAGAATTATAGAGCGCGGATGCATGCGGAGGGGACAAATCGAGCACTCTGTTGGCATGGTTGGCCAATCCGGTGCCCAGGGGAGAGCCGATACTGGGCTTGATAGCTCCCACAGGGGAGATGGTGACCACGCAGGCAGGGATTAACAAACTGTTTTTGGAATATTACGCTGAGCTCTACAGTACCCAACTCACCAGGGATGCCGATGGCATAGGGGAGTATCTCGAGGGGTGGACTTGCCGAGCTTGGGGAAGGAGCAGGGAGACTTGCTGGGCGGTGAGATTACGGTGGGAGAGATCAGGAGCGCGATCAAGCAGATGGCCCGTAACAAGACGCCAGGGGTGGATGGTCTTCCCATAGAATTTTATTCTCAATACGCGGAATGTCTGGCACCGCACCTACAGGTGGTATATCAAGAAGCGCATAAAGTAGGGCGGCTGCCTGCGTCCACTAGGGAGGCTATTGTCATCCCTCTCTTAAAGCCTGGAAGGAAGCTACGGATCTGAAGGCCTACCGCCCACTATCAATGTTGACGACTGACTACAAAATCCTGAGCAGGATACTGGCATCCCGCCTACTCCCCTACATGTCGCAGCTGGTCCACCGGGATCAATCGGGGTTTATACCGAAACGTGACACAGCCATTAATGTGAGGCGATTGCTGAGAATCATGGAGGAAAACCAGGAACCGGCATCGACCGCTTTGATCGTATCAGTGGACATAGAGAAAGCATTCGATAGCCTGGAGTGGCCATATCTCTTTCAGGTAATGTGCAAGCTGGGTCTCGGTGAGGCATTCATGAGGTGGACTCGAATACTATATAACTCAGCGACGGCTAGAGTGCGAACGGGGGGGACGGTGTCATCCCCCTGCCCAGTGGGAAGAGGGACGCGCCAGGGCTGCTCGCTGTCTCCGCTCCTGTTCGCACTGGCGATCGAACCATTGGCGATGCGAGCTAGATCAGGGAGGCACTATGCTGGGTTGGAGATACGTGGTGAAGTGCAGTACATATCGCTGTATGCAGATGATCTGCTGATGTTTTTGGCAGCCCCTGAAGAGGGGACCAAGGGAGCGACGGAGTTGTTGCAGATGTTTGGGGAAGTATCGGGGCTGTGCGTGAACTGGGAGAAGACCTGCCTGTTCCCGGCATGTAGGGAGCTGAACCCTCCTCCTAGATTGGAAAAATACGGTGGGAACCCTGTTGCTTACAATATTTAGGGACACGTATCTACCATGAGCAGGCGGATCTATTGGAGGGCAATGTGAACAGAGCAGTGCGAGAGATAAGAGGGAGCATGGCATTTTGGAGTACCTTGCCACTCTCAGTGGCGGGTAGAGTGGCACTGCTGAAAATGGTAGCATTGCCTAGACTCTTATATTACTTCAGGACGCTGCCGATTTGGATACCAGGGGCGGTGTTTAAGATGCTTAGATCAATGGTGGGAGGATTTCTGTGGGGGAGTGGCAGGAGGCGAGTGGCACTGACCACGATGATGAGACCTAGAGCGGAGGGAGGATGGGCGGTTCCGGACTTTGAAGTGTATTACTTAGCTGCCCAGCTACGCTGGCTCACCCAAGCAGTGGCTCGGGAATTTAGAGGACCGGATGGCCCAGAAGACCGTTGGATACCGAGACATGTTCTATCATTTGTAGTTCTCGGCCAGCGATTGCGTGCGGATTCTCTGACGAATGAAGAGAAAACACTAAGAGCATGTTGGAATAGGTACAAGCGTAGGGGTGGAATCGCTCGTCCATATGCACCGGAGATTCCCCTGGGCATGTGCACGGCCTTCCCGCATGGAGGAGATTGGTCTGAGCTAAGGGAGTGGGAGAAACTGGGGCTGCAAATGATCGGGGATCTCTATGAGGAGGGAGCCCTTGTGCCCTTTCAGGCACTACGGGATAGGTATGGCTTACCTAGAGGCGCCTTTTTGCTGCATGCCGTGTTGGCGACTGCGATTCAGAAATACTGGGGGGAAGGGCTATCAGAGCCACAAACCTCCCCGGCGTGTCAATATGTGGTAATGGCAGCGGGGACGGTAAAGGCAGTAACATGCCTGGGCAGACAGTTGGTGGAGGAGGGACTACAGCCACTGACTCAGTTGCGGGTAAAATGGGAAACGGACCTGGGTAAGGTTATTCCCGAGTCGACATGGACTAAACTAGTGGAACGGGCGTGGAAGAGGCACGCGGAACGCCAGATTCCAACTTATCCATTTTTATGTCCTACACAGGGCATATTTAACACCGGAGCAGATAACTAAATATTTCCAGGTGGAGTCGGCCCGCTGCCCCAGATGCAACACGACTGGGGCAGACTTTCGACATATGATGTGGAGCTGCCCGCAGCTTGGCACGTACTGGGAGGAGGTGGTAGAGGTCCTATGTGGAGTGACGGATAGGCAAATAGAGCCAGACATGGGGGCATGTATACTGCATTGGTTTCCGCACACGGCGCGTACTAGGATTACGAGCAAGTTTATTGACTTGGGGCTTTTGTTAGCTAAACGGGAACTAACAAGGCAGTGGAGATCTACGCTGGGCCCTAGAGTGGCGAGTTGGAGGGTGGAGCTCGCGAATTGGGCGGCCAGTGAGAGTATGGTACGACTGCAACAGGCCAGGAGAGCGAAAAATGAAAAGGCGATAGAGGCTGCGCAGGCATGGGACACATTGGTGGCCCGGCTGAAGCTCCCAGAGTCGGACTCGGATACAGATTCCCTCGAGGCTCCTCAGGACAATGGAGGCTTACATAGATCATAACCAGGCTTGAGCTGATAAAAGGGGAAAAGGTGTCAGCGAGAGGCCAGCGGGAATAGGAGTACAACCTAAAAAAGACTGGAGATTGGCACACCCTAGCACGATAAAGATGATTAATTATTTCTGTTTAAACTACTTGGAGCACACCGGTGGAAGGGAACAGGGGGAAGGGGGAGGGAGGGGCTAGCGCGGGGGGGGGGAACCACGTTGGGGAACAGTTATGGTTGGGGAAGGTACGGAACGCATATATTGATATTGATATCCACACGAAGCGAGGATGAAGGGTGGGATCCCGTAGTATTGAGAGAGATGAGGACGCTAATTCACTGGTGGATGCTGGATAATTATGCAATGTAATAAGGAATGTACCTCCCAATGACAATGTGTATTATGAGTGGGGGTTATGTGAGTTGCAAATTAATAAAAAATATTTAAAAAAAAAAAAAAAACAGTACTTATAATTTTCACATTTTCTAGACTACATACGAAATTGAATGCATATTTATAATTAAAAAGCCTGTTTAGTAAAAAAAAAAGAGGTTTTAAAACTGATTTCCGGATATCCTTATAAAAACCACAAAAAAGAATAAAATGCATCGTGGATTGCATAGATTTTCCATCACATGGGCAATTCGGAAGTTTTTGACACCATTTTTCCACTCTAGGGAAAGCGACTAGATGGTGTAACGTACCCATCCTTAACCTTGTAAGGTAAAATCTCTGCTGTACATTTTTCACCAATGTTAGGTACGGCTGTAGGCCTCTCACAAGCGGTCGTTCACAGTATGACATGACAGTGTGTTTTTGACTGACATACCGTTCTCTTTCGTTTTCCATTATTTTTAAATATTTGTGCTTAAGTTCCTGTTTACTGAGCTCCTGTATAGAAGGGGGTCTCTTCTATCCATGTCAGGTTTGCAAAGTTTTAAAATATTGTGAATATGCTCCAGCCATGGAATCTTCCTACTCTGATCGAGGGCTAGGCAGTCCATAATTAATTCTTTTGTGAATTTTGTTTCATCCTTAGACCAAATACTGTACCAAAGGTAAGACCTGCAACATTTATTGTATCACTAATATACAGAGCTGAAAGTTCTTTATGAATTGTGTAGTTTGCAGTCCCATTGGGGACTGCCAATAATCTCTTTAAGAATTTATTTTCTTGGGTCTGTAGGGAGGTGGTATTAGATCTACCCCAAATAGCGGCTCCATAACAGGCCCTGAAATACATTTGCTCCGATAGAGTGCTAAGATTTCACGGATGGGTTTATTACCCATCTTCGCCGAAAATCTAAAAATGCTCTCTATTGATCTTAAAAATTTCATATTACATAATTCAATATGGGAGTTCCATGTACCATTCATATTAAAAAGCAACCCCAAATAAGAGAAAGATGAGACTCTATTAATTAAAACTCCACCTACATGATGTTGTTTGTTTTTAAGCTTTTTACCCCCACATGTCATTACAAAAGTTTTCTTTAAATTTAATTTCAAATCTTTCTCTGTCATGTATAGGGCAAAGTTTTCTATAAGATGTTGTAGGCCGTTCGCTGTCCTTGATATAAGGACAGCGTCGTCTACATAAAGCAGTACGGGGTTGGGCGAGTCCCAACTTTTGGAGCATCAACACTAAGACTTTGTAAAAAGGGGTCTACATTGTTAACATATAGAGAGAAAAGGAGGGGCGCTAATACACAACCATGTCTAATGCCGCTCCTTACACTGAAGTCAGGTGTACATTCCCCCTCTTTCCGAACCGTACCCTAGATGTTAAATGGGTATAGATCTGTGATAAGTATGTAATTATATCAATCGGGGCCCCTAGCCCTTTCAGTGTTTGCCATAATTTGCTATGATTGACTAAATCAAAGGCACTAGTAAGGTCAGCGAAACAGAGGTGTAGTGCCCCTTCCTTTGCTAAAGTATACTTCCCTATTATTAACTCTAAGTTTAAACACTGCTCTACCGTCCCAATTCCTCTTCTGAAACCGTACTGTACATCGGTCAGTATTTTTCATTGTTGGCCCAAATTTCAAGTCTTTCCAGCATTATACGGCCCATCAATTTTGACGTGGAGTCAAGAAGAGATATTGGGCGGTAGCAATTTGGCTTTCCTCTATCACCCTTTTTAAAAATCGGTACGATGATACTTTCAACCCAGGTAGCTGGTAAAAAAAAACCAATAGTAGCATTAAAAACATTCGTTAAAATGGGTATCCAGAAATCCATATCATGCTTAAAAACATCTATTGGTACCCCGTCCGGGCCGGCAGCCTTACCATTCGCACATTTTTGTAAAGCTGATTTAATCTCTTCTGGCGATATTGGTAAGGAATTGACGGGTTCTACCATTATAACATTTCCTGTTATATTCTCAGTTATTTTTGCACCATCTGGGTTAAAAATGCCTTCAAAATGGGCAACCCAATCTTCTGGGGGTACCACAGTGTCAATATTTACTGTTGTATTTTCTTTGAAGAAGGGGTGATTAACTGTTTTCCAGAAGAGGGCTGAGTCTTTCAATTCTGCAGCCTGGATTAGTTTCTCCCACGCCCCTTCGCGGATTTCCCTTTTTCTTTCTTTCAGGGTATTTTTGTATAGTTTCCGCAGAGGTACAAATCCTTGCACTATCTCTAGGTATTCGCTTTAAAGCCAATTTCAAATCCCCGTTCAGTTTAGAGCATACACGATTAAACCATCTAGGATTAAAATCACACGCCTTATACTGTCTTTTACTGCTTAAATCGCCAGCAATTTCAACTATAATTTTATTAAAGGCAGTAATAATCTCCTGGCTCGAGGCAAAACTATCCAGACAAATTTCTATATCATCTTGTGTTTTTTCCTTAAGTTTTGACATGAATATGACCGGGTTTACTCCTGACCATTTTATTGACACTCCATTGTTCCCCTGCGTTTCGATATCATTTTCCAGTCTCTTACCCTGTTCTTTTTGGGTCATTTTTAATCTTAGTGATACTGTTAAGGGATGATGGTCACTAAATAAACTGGTGTTAATCATTACATTTTCCACCAGTTCGCTAAGGTTTGCTGAAACAATAAAGTGGTCTATATTTGAGGATGACCTTGCTCCTACAAATGTTGGTAGGTTAATTTCCCCTCCCACATGGGAGGGATCCAAGATCACCAAATCATATTTATGCACCACGTTATTAATGGATTCCCCATATAAATCATGGGAGAAATGGGGTAT